>VXBN01010322.1:88465-106264 GCA_013397395.1 Sinosuthora webbiana
AAAAAAAATAAATAAATCCAGAATTCTGGGCAAAAAGTCATTGGATGTGATAGATGAAGGTTTATCTGCTCTTTATAGTGACAGATAAGTAATGAGGTTGAACTGCTTGTCTGGAAATAAAATAGATGACATTTTTGATAGGCTCAAATTGACTCTTAATAGTTCAAACCATCTACTGAAACTGTAGAATAATAAAACTAGTACTTTTATTATGACCTTCTAAAGCACTAAATACTCTGGGAAAGGATGTGGACATTTCTAAATCTATGTTTTGGTTAGACAGTTGGATAAAAGTATTTTGCAGTGGGTTTGAGGGTCAGGCTCTGGCCTGGTTGTTATAAAAGGAAATCCAGTGGGATTCCAACTCTCCTTGCAGGTGCTTAACAACTTCATCATCCATTGAAGCCAGTTCCTTAAAAACTAAATGTGCTAAAGTACATATAAGAAAAAATGCAATGCTAATACTAATACTAATGATGATGATGATGATGATGATAATGCAATTACAATAGTAGTGGTAGTAGTATTTGGTAGAATATGACTCTGCTCAGAGTTCTTAGATCAATGTATTATCCAAATGATGGGCCGGGACCATTTATAACAGTATAGTCTGCTCTAGACGGGCACAGTGATAACAAAATCGGTAAAAGGCCAAGTTCTTCAGGAGGAATATTCAGTTTGAAGCAGGAAAAACAATGACACACATTGCAATAAATATGAGTTGAAGAGAGATCTGTAAGGCAGAGACAACAGAACTGATGACGAGGAGAGATGTTTATACTTTGGGATGTCTCCTGTTCATGTCCATCATGAAATAGCTTAAAATTGGCAGGAACCTTGTTGTTACTAGGTGTATTTGGAAGCTGATCATAGAAACATTATCATCATGATATGATTAGCTTTATCTAGCATCTATATATAGCTGTGGGGGCTTTCTATATGGAGATATTTTCAATGATATTCTTTCACTTTGGCCATGTTAGATGAAGCTCATGAAAATAAAATCCTCAACTATCTGTTATTGTGCAGTGCAGTGTGCAATAGACTCCTCATCCATGATAGTATAAATAACGGTAATTAAATAAAGAGAATTAACACTTGTGCCAAATGGCTGTTTCTGGCATGTTTAGTGTTCATACAATTCCTCCTTCTTCTTCTTCTTCTTTTTTTAAGTGATTTGAGCAACTGTTCTCCTCACTGTCCAGTTTCTATCTGCAAATGCAGAGATTTGTTTGAAATTTGGTGTGGGTACTCATTCAGAGGTAAATTTAGGTGAACTCTATCCAAAACTATTTCAGATGATGATTGAAACTTATTGGAATATATATTGTAATTTATGTTAAAATATATAATGTAATGCCATGGAGCCCGTGTCAGATACCGTTTCTTTTGGAGGTAATATAAAGAGAACAAAAGGGTGCTTCTTCAGTATTGGAAATCAAGCACTGAAGATAAAATTTCTCCAATACATGCATGTCCTCTTGCAGTAGAAGAGAAATAAGGTGTGACTAGAGGTGTCAAAGTGTGAATTGAAATCCAGTGCTTAAAAGACATTGTTATAATTCAGGTAAGAGGACATCTGCTCCACTTACTCTCCACACCTGAGTCAGTTACTTGCCTTCTCTGCCCTCTAGTTTCTCTGCTTCTGAAGGGTTTGTGGCAATATTTATTTTAATATGCAGAGACAATAATTTATTAATTTTTGCAGTGTTCATTCAGGTTCCTGGGAAGTGGTAGCATGCAAAGACACTGGTCTTATTAAAGCATGTCCTAGTTAAGGATAAAGATGAAGGAATGCTTCTTCTAGGTGGATGGATGTTTGTAAAAAGGTCTTAAATTTTGAAAGGGAGAAAGGCTGGACCACTTGGCCTTCAGACTTGGGAATCGGAAACTGCATCTGCACTTCCAGAGAGAAAATACACCAGTGTCTTCAAGGTAGCAAAGGGAAACAAAATATTAACCAAGGGCAAATTGAAACCAGTAGTGTTTTTTCCACTGATAGTGGTTAATCGCTAAAAGAAGGGGCAAGTGGACGTGAAGAATTCTTCATCTTTTTATGTCCTCGAGAGATTGAAGACTTCTCTAGAGGAAATGTTTTAGACAAAAATTACTGGGCTCAACAAAAAAGGAGCTGGGCTAAATATTAAAACTGTATGACATATATAAGGTAGATGATCCACTCGTGCTCTATATATGTGATTCATTTCACACAGCTTTAGATGCCTGAAGTTAGATGCCTAAGTTTGAATTGGTCACCCTGGACTCCCTTTTTAATCAACAGTAAGAGGATAAGATATACAACACTATATCCAGGGAGCAGTCCTTTTGACCTGACTTGGATGCCTGTTTGAGTGTGATGCAAGTTGTCCTCTGAGGTACCTGTTCCTTCTCATTGACTATCAAGGAAACCTGTAGTGATTTGTTCACATCCCAGCATCTTATTTTCAGATGCCCAAGGAAAGACATGTCTCTCTGTGGGACACCTAGGAGCTGCGGAAGAGCAGACCTTAATTGATAGGGCAGAGGCCTGTTTTGTGGTAGTACTTGCCTTGCATCCTGTATGAGTCAGTTGCTGGGTGAGTCGTATTCCCGTGTTGTTGAAGCAGTCTTAGTTTTGAAAGGAGGACCTAAGAATATCCCTCTCATTTCTTTGGGGGCACAGATGTAGGTAAGGGTGGGCCAAATGCTGTTGTTACTCTGGTATAAAGTCCCAGCAGTCTTACAGATTTTAGTGGAATTACCATGCTTTACATCTTAAGAATAAAAGTGGAAATGAGCCATTTAGAAAGGATTCATCCAACTTCCAAAGCAATTTGGTTCTTTCTGTTCATCAGATGACAAAGGGCGGCTCTGGAAGGAATGCTATATATCACAGAGCATTTTCAAAGCAAAGACTCTTGGGAAAATCCTTGTTGAGCATGTGGAGACAGTGTTAAAAACACTTTCATCTTTCATTTCTTCCTGTCCTGTAGCCTTCCTGGCACCACTCCAAATTCACTTCATCACTTGGTGTTACTTGGTTTAGACCTGTGCCTCCTGCGTATCCCTCTAGTAGTGGATTCCTGTGTAGTGTATCCAAATTCCTCAAGTGTAGCCCTGTCACTCAAGATGATGAACCTGTCATCACACTGGAGGTGTGCTCTGAGCAGCTCAGAGCTATGCACATCTGAGGAGAGCAACTGCAGTGCTCAGCAGAGGGGCTTAACCATCCTGAACACCCTGCCTTATCAAGGGAAGGAGGGAAGTGGTTCTGGCAGGCTCCACAGTACAGGGAAGTCTGTTCTCTTTATGTGGACTACAGGGAGGAGATGTGTCCTAGATACTCCAGCCATGCCTGCAATGCAAGAAGGCTTCAGCTGTTGCTGTTGGCTAGTCTTGGATCACATATTAGCTAGGAAGATTTGCAGTGCATCATTGAGTAGACAGAGGATTCCTGAGGCAGAGGGATTTTATCACTCTTTATATAATTGCAGCAAAGTCAGGTATGACCTGCAAGTCTTGGTCCCTGCCAGTAGTCCCTCTTACCAGTCAGGTCTGCTTTCCTGGTCTGTTTTCTTCCTGGATAGTTACTCTCAAGTGTCCTCCAGCTGCTGCTGTCCACCTAAGCAATGGCAGAGTGAGCCTGGCATATCTCAGTGGTTTGGATTAATTTGTGTTTCAGAAGCCCTGTGAAGCAGAGGGGCTGTGTGGACATGTGCAGCTGCAGACGCCGTGCCCAGATTGGGTCTCTGCATCACCGATCCCAAAGACAGCAACATGCTGTCTCTATCACTGTGCATGCACAGCCTGATGTGCAGAGCAGGGATGGTGCAACCAGATGGCAAGAGAAGGATCAGGACTGTCATCATCAGGCAGCTCTTTTTTGATTCTTCGCCCATGCAGTTTGTAGGTTCCCATGATAACTGTACCACAGGCTGTTTAGCCATTCCCGCTCCACAGAGAAATCCCACCCCTTCCAATTATAGGGGACATGACACTCTAGCCACATCCAGCTATTTCTGACACAGTGGTATGTGCGTTGCCTCAGCCCGTGGTGAGTTTTCTGCCTGGTGTAGCAGCACTCCCAGGGTGCCCATAATAGGGTGGCTGAGGTGAGTGTTAACCTGCTGCTTCCCTCGGAGGCACATTGTGGAGAGCGGTTTTCTGTGCGAAGGTTGCTTGGGGGAAGTTCGCTGTACACTGACCTCAGCCATGGATGCAGAGGAAACTTGGCACTTTTGGAGCTCATGAGTGCTTTCAGCTTTTAAAAATTCACTGTCCCATTAAGAAGAGACGCGTTAGTGCAGTTTTCTCTCCTGTGTGACACACTCCTGCTGTTGCCAACAGGAGCTTCACTGGCACCACAGGTACACAGAATTCCCAGGGAGTCTTCCCAGCAGGAAATAAAGAGCTATAGCTCTTAGGATGACCTATGAAAACTTGGTTCTGCAGAGGCATGCTTTTTTCCCCACTTTGCCAGATCTCACTGTGGTCTGATAGATTGTGGGCAGTGAAGAAATTTCTTTATAACTGAAAATGCTAAAATATAAAGGTTTGTTTGGCTGGGGTTTTGTTTGTTTGTTTGTTTGTTTTGTTTTGTTTTTGTTGTTGTTGTTTGTTGTTGTTGTTGTTGTTGTTGTTTTTTCCTGAAAAAGAATTTTTTTGGGGGGTGGGGGGTTTGTTTGTTTTTAAACTCGGATCATTCGTGTTTCTGAGACTGTACCTTTCTTCCAACAAAAGGGAAAATTGAAAAAAGTTTATGAGATACATTAGCTGGCTTGAGGATATTAAAAAATCAATACATTCAAGGAGCAGTTCAAGAAGTTGTCTTTGAATCATAGAATCAGTGGATGGTTTAGGTTGACCCTTAAGATCATCGAGTTCAACCACAAACCTCACACTGCAAGATGTGACACCCACATCTTATGTGTTGGAGGTACCAGCATTCTCATGGGAATGTGCACCAGCACTCAGACTTCCTCACCACTTCAGATGCTCTCATTGCTCACTGCTTCTCTGACTCAGGAGCACCTACCCTGCTCTGGAGATCCTCTTCTAAGAGACAGTAATAGCCTTTATCCCATGATGGTGCATCTGTATCTGAGATGGTGTCTCTGCATCTGAGCTGCAGAGACATCTTGGGAGATACAGAACATTTTCCATGGTCTTGGAGATGCTTAACACTGTCTCTAAGTTCTCAGCTGACTGCCTTATGTCCAGGGCCTCTGCTGCACCTGGGAGACAGAGCTAGGGAAGTGTCAGAGAATTTTATTTCACCACTGAATGAATGGTTTCATACTCAGAAAGTTAATGTTTATTATAAGCATGTGAGGACCTAACCTTTTTGTGTTATTGATGATGAAAGCTTGAATGCAATAAGAACTGGCCTTCATTCACTCAGGAAAGCTTCCTAGATACTGAGTAAATGGGCTGTTGATTTTTAACTCTTGAGGTGTATTAAACATTAGATCATAGGAACTGTTGCACCAGTCAAAGTCTTATAATTGTCGTATTACACCTTTCCAGTTACTGACTGTAGCCAACACCAGATGCTTCAAAGGAGCATGCAAGAAACCACGTAGGAGACAATAATAATAAACATAATTTGATCATAAGAACAATAGCTTTTATCCACTGTCTGTGCTCAGTGTTTGGCTTATACCCTGAGACATGACAGTTTATATTTTATTATACGTACATATTTTAAAGTGACAGCGGTTTGCAAAAGCGGCTAGAATTTGGGAGGTCTGAATGAGATTTCAGTATTATCACCTCACAGGAGGGTTGACACAAGCCAAATGACATCATCATTTTCATAGTTTCCAAGAGCACCTCCATTTCCACAGTTAAATGCCACCAAAGATCTTAACATTTATGAAGTTCCTGAGATCTAAGAACTAAAACTGTTACAAAAGGGCAAGGGAAGGTTACATTAAAAATCAGATCTCTATCTTAAATAGGAGCAATTATTAAAAGAAGTGATTATGATAGAGAAGTTAAACCAGTGAAAGGGAACACAATGTGCTGTTGTCTTTTTTGGATTGTGTACTCAGCCATTTGGCAGTGCTTGTGTGTGAACTGATGGGTGTGCTATCATTTGGCTGTTTTCCTCATGCAGTCCCTTCGGTGCAAACCCTCCACTTATTTGCATGGATCCTTCAGTCAGTGCAGAGAGATGTGCACTAAAAACAGAAAGAAAAAAATTCCCCAGGCAGCCACTTCAGATCATACTATTCTCTGTTATTATTTTAAAAAGAGGAATGCAGAAGTACAAACAGAAAGTCCTTGTTCTGTTCATCTTTCTGCAGACGATTCAAGAAGCTCCTTTTGTCCTTCCTTTGCAAAGAATGAGTTAGGAAATGAATGACATCTGAAGGCAAGAGCTGGGTTGCTCACCCCAGATTTTGTCTGAAGGTCACCTTGCAATTCTCTGTGGTTCAGAGATGTTTTTATTATTCCTCTTTTAACCTTAGGGGTGTTTTTTTAAATTTTTTTTCTTTCTTTTTTCTCCCCCCTCCCCCCCACACTTAAGCTAAATGACAAGTTACGAAACTTTGTGGTTTTTCTTGTTCTTAATGTGAGTATTGAAAAATGATAATCTGCCGAGAGCATGTGAAGGAGCGCTCCCTCCTCCCTCTCCCAGCTCCCTCCCTGTCAGCTGCTGTGGCTCTTCATCGTGTTTAACCGCTCCCAGCTTTCAGAATATATTGGTTTCCGTTCTCAGACCTTCTTTGTCTTCTCTTGCAGCTGTTTGTTTCGCAGTGTGGTCAGTGTTTGCGGGGTAGATCAAACCCCACTTCTGAACCCTCATCTCCACTCTTTCCCCTCTGTGCTCTCCAAAGGTCACAGAGCTGCCAGGGGTTCTGTGCTCACACTGGGAGATACCAGTAGGGAGAAAGGAAAACCATTAATAAAGGGCGAGTGGAGCAAACTGCAGAGTGGCAGCAGGCTCTGGTGCTACACCCAGTCAGAGAGCAGGAGATTCAAACTGAGCCTTGAAGATCTTTCGGCATGTATTTAAGGAGGTGGTGGATAAATGGTGTGACATGATCAAAAGCACTCATTCAAAATTGGAAGGTACCTACCAAGTTGTCAAGCCACTCTGTTGGGGGTTCTTTTGCCTGACTTTAATGAGCAGGTATCCAGTTTGAGGGAAAAAAAACCCAGTCTTTCCATAAAGCTGGTAGTATCAGACTTCTGCTGTGAATCAGCACTCAGATATCACATGTGAGGGGACACCCACAGTCTTCTGTCGTGGTACACCAGAAAAGTAATATTTTTCTGTATATCACAGAATCATTTGGGTTGGGAAAAAAACCCAAGATCATTGGGTCCAACCTTCAAATCCTATTCTGGGCAAGGAACTGCAAGTTCAAAACACAAATAAACTTCTCTGAAGTTAGATTTTGCAGGAAAATAGTCATAGCTGGTCAAAAACAAGTTTAAGAGCCTCGGCGAAGCACAAAGTGTAGGCAAGCCTTAATTTAGAGTTTCCCAGATTAGAACTCTTCCCACTCTTGCATAGTGTGTGCACCTAGAGAAAGGATATAGCTCAGCAGCTGCCAGGGTATTATCAAATAGAAAATGCTTCTGTGCCAGCATGTCTTGAAAGTAGTTTCCCTTGGAATATTCCATTCTAAATCCACCAGCCCCTACAGAATACACTGGTGGGGAGTTAAATATCTGTTTCCTATACACATTAGTTTCTGCATGAAACACAAGTGACTTTATAGATTTTTTTTTTTCTTCCTTTTCTGTGGAAACTCCTGAGTGGGAGTGGATATTGTGCACTGCATTTCATGAGAAAGGTGCTTGTAATCTTCCTTTAAAATTGCAGTTACTAAGTATGCCATAGGATTATTTATATATTTAATCTGAAGTATTGCTGGAGTGTTCTTCCATTTTAAGAACGATTTCTAAATGGTGTCTAGCAGTTTACACTCCAAGACAGGAAATTTATATATGGTACAAAGCACTAAGTGCTTCTTGTAGTTTATAAGGTGCTACAAACTCTAATAAAAATAAAAGAAAAATGTTAAATATTCATGATATTATTACAACCCTCCTGGGAGATGGCAAAAAGCACCAAAATTATTTCATTCAGTAGTGTTTCGGATTTATGCATGCAGTCTATTGTTTCAACAATGTCAAAAGCTGCGCAGCAACTCTGGTTCATCTGCAGTAGTAACTCAATATTATAAATCTTGATAGGAAAGAAAGAAATATAAGTCCATATGTGTTCATTTCAGGCCCTTGTTGGATTAAAAAAAATAAAAGGAAGAAAGCAAATAGAAGTTAAGAGGGGAAATAACACCATAGGTATTTATAAAATACTGCCTCTCTTGGCCATGGTCTATAGTTTGTTTCCACTTTCAGGCATTACTGCTCCATTCTGAATATTTTATATTCTATATGATCTACAATAAAGAATTGTGCCATCAAAAAACGTGACACTGTGCATGCGAAGAGTCCAGGTTCTCCCATTAGAGTAAGTGTGGCAACAAAAGATGTGAAATATGGGCATCTCATGAACTGGCTAAACCCCTTGAATATTCCTAAAGAAGCAAACAAAGAGAAAACAAAGCACTCTCCCCCTTGTAAATAAAACTAAAATCTCTATCATTAGTCCTGGGAGATAAAGTCTTATCCTAAAAACAGCTCCCACTGTAACCCAGTCCATTAATCACAGCACTTAAGCCCGAAGAGTCACATTCCATGTTGATACAGACCTTCAGTAGCCCCATTAAATGTAATGGGGTTGCACAAGATGTAAATCACTTTAAAATATGAACCCTGATCTAATTTCTTTCTCTGAAACGAATTACTTCAAAACCATTGTTTCTTATTTCCTACTCCTCTAAAATCCTAGAGCAACAGAAATTTTGAGGGGAAATTATTTTAACTATCAGAACTCTTGAAAGAAAAGCCGCTGTTGGCTGTCCGGTGCACTTTGAAATTTTACTTTAAAGCACAGGAAGAGATTTTTGGTTTGAGACTTTGTGTCAGCTGCCGGGTTTATTGGACAACATGCTCGTGGCTGGGATTACTTTGGTAGTGAACTAAACAGGCAAGTACAATTTATGTGTCCAGATATTGGAACATACTTGGAAATAATGTATGTGTTGTGGTGAAGACCTACTGGTCCGTTGCATTATTTCCATGGTAATTAGGGGAAAACGACCCTTCTGATGACAAAATTGAATTATGCCTATGAATAGTTAGTAGGGACCATTGTACCTATTGCAAGAGGGGAACTTGAGTGGCCTGAAAGGTTTCTCCAAATGTAGTGTTTATGACTTGGTGAGAGATACATTTCAAGCCACTACCAAAAAAGGATAACACCAATAGCTGGAACAACCTGTACAAATGTCTCTGCATGACAAATAGAAATTAAATACAGTAAATCTACTTGCTTTGCCTTCTCATCTACTTAATCTACGGTTCCTAGGGAGACATCCCTGTACCCAGTAGCAAACATCCAAAAAAGAAAACAAAGAAACAAAGAAACCAAACTTCAGATCTCATTTGTACATTGCAATGAGTAACACTGTGCCTTGTACAAAGGAGATTTCTCCCAACCCTATTACACTGTGACAGAGCTTATCTTTTTTAAATTAATCACAAAGGGGTTTTGTAACACCACATAGAGGGTTAACTACAAAGTGTTTATAAAGTGTGTTTAAAGGTATTATGGAACATTCCATGCAGAATGTTGCCCTAGGTCACCACTTAAAGGCATTCAATATTGGACCATCACATTTTTCCTTACTGAGACACTCAATAAATGACCACATAGAAACTGTGGCACGTGATATTATGGACATGGTGGGTCAGATATCCCTGTGCTACTCAAAAAACTCTAAACGTCCTTAGAACTGTTTAAAATAATCCCAAAATAGTTAATCTATAACAGAGGTGGATAATCAGAATATGGGTGGTGGGTGGTGATGTCTTACAGATTTCATCAGTATGTATTTGAAATGACTTGCATAACTCATTCATGGCCTCATCACCCATGATTAATGTGCTATAAAGTTACAGGAATTAAAACCTCTCACTGGCACTTGGTGAAGATGGGGCCTTGCAGAAAAGAGCAGTATGTGAACATGTAATTAAAGCCTGTACCATTAATCTGTTTGCAGAAATGGTCTAAGTTCCATGCTCACAAACTCATCAAGCCATGAGACTTTTCAGGTTCTTGTCTTTACTATTGTAATGTTTTTATGATAGGATTTTAAGACATTTATTATATATACTTATTGTAATGTTCTGTAAACCAGTGTGATTACTTAAAAGTTCACATGCATAAAAATTTGGGGAAATAATGATAGGTAATGCACAGTTCCTCCTGCACCCTGGTTTTCTCTTCTTACACAAGTGATACTACTTCAGCTACTTTTATACTGTTATTCCCCTTTCATTTAGTCCTTGGATTCAAGGGGTATAAGCAGTTAATTCAGTTAAATATGTGTACCTCTTCTGTATTCAGTCAGAAAAGTCCTGAACTAAACCTGACCCCTGTTGTGGTGGGCACTATGAGAGACAGGTCTTGCTCCTCAGAGCTTATAGGCTAAAGCAAAAACAGAAGTGCAGCAAGAGAGGGAAAGGATTATTATTTCTGTCATTTTTGAACAGAAAGCCACAGAATTTGGGAGAACATTCTGCAGTTTTATCTCCTTCAGGGAACAGATTTTATCCTTGTAGTCCAGCTATAGTACATAGATATCCAGAGCACAAATTAGATTTACATTGGCCTAATGATCATCATAAGTCTCTTTTTCTCTCTTACCAAACAATGAAATGCCTCTGGACAACCACTGACTGTGTTCCTGGATCAGGCATCTTGACTATGGAGTGATCCCAGCTCCAATAAATCATTTCTAATTGCCTAAGTAGGACATGATTTCTTCTGGTGTTTTGGCTGGTAACGATAAAGTTCCCTGCTCAAAGTCAAAGAGGGTACAAGAGACTAGGAGGAAACAAGAGGTTTTCTAAATACCTATCCAGTGTCTTAATCACAAAATCTTCTTTCCTCTGAATAAGCTTTTCCTTATCCTTTGGGCTTGATTTTCCCGTAGGTTAAATAAGCTCCTTTATCAATACTTAAACAGGGCTTGCCAGTAGTAGATACACTCTGGCAGAGAGCAACAGTTCACTTATTTTTAATGGAGATTCCTTCATTTTCCCTTGACAGGGAGGGTAATAGCTAACATGCAACTGTTTTAAACTTTTAAGCATTTAAAGTATTACAAGCACATGAGAGTAGGTGGGGAGGGGACAATGGCAGTGAGAAGAAAGCCGCACACTGGCTCACAGGAAAGACCCCCTTCTCTGATTTCAGATAGATGCAGAGGACTGCCCTACCATAGCTGGAAGAAAGGCTAATCCCTGGGATCATTATATTCACAATCCTGCCTTGTGATCTTTATAAATCTCCCTCTGAACACGGAGGATGAACATCCTAGTGGGATTGTCAAAACACTTTTTTTGTATGAATGCTGGGTTCAAAAGGAAAAAGAACACTGTGAAGTGCCCATGAAGAAGCAACCATCTGAAGGTTTGCCTTATGAAAGATTAATTTGCATCCTACAGTTTTGGGTTTGTTTTGGTTTTTTATTTTTTTCCCCTCACAAAGGCTGTTTTAATGGTTCATGTTTTAAATGCACACTGTTTAATTATTTATGCACCTTGATCCGTATTCTCTGTGTTTGGAACTTTTGCCATGGCACTAACCTTTTTATTTCACACCACTGAAAGCTCATGCTGCACTGTGTTACCAAACAGCCTCTAAAGGTCCCCTGGAGAATGCACACAGCAAGTGTGTAAGGATTGTTTAAGCGTGTGTGTGAGATGGGTTATTTGCTTGATTGCTTTCAGTGGTGAGTCAGGGAGTGTGGCAAACCCAGCAGCATCCCTGCAAAGTGATTTCAGACCCCAAAATTAAATTTTACCCTGTGAAAGTTTTTAATTATACCTTCAAAAGAGGTATTTTCAGATCAGTTTGCCAGTGCAAATGTCCCAAAAATTTATGCATGGATAGGAGTGATTTTAAAAGCACTTGACATTAAATAAGAGACTAAGGAGAGAAGAATCACATGGATGTCCCATCCCTGAAGTGTTCAAGGCCAAGCTGGATAGGGCTCTGACCAATCTGGCCTAGTGGAAGGTGTCTCTGCCCATGGCAGGGGATTGGAAATAGATAAGCTTTAATGGCCCTTCTGGCCCAAAGCAGTCTGTGATTCTGTTAATCTTTGATTCTTGCTACAGGCTTGATTATACAAACGTATATAATATCCTGGAGTAATGTACCTAGATTTCTAATGCAAGAAAGTTCAGGAATGAGACTCTTTTAAGTGCTTATCTCTGCTTGAGACTTTGTAAATATGAACTCATACACTCAATGAAGTGCAGCTCAGTGCAGTTACTAAAAATCACCCTTGCTCAGCACCCTTGGTTTTGGCCATTCTGACTACGAGAGATTTGCCAAACCTGTGTCAGAGTAGCCTTGTTTCCACTGTATACAGTAAAATTCTGCAATGGAATTAAAACAAAAATCTCCAGGAATATTGTTGAAACATGGGAGGGCAAAATTTGAAAGATGTAGATAGATAACCTTTCTGTCTCTCTTCCTATCATTACACAATTGCTCTCTGTAGCACTTTCTCCATTCTCCAATAATTTTTCTAGTCTTAACTGTTCAAAAAGTGTGTTTCCTGTTGCATTTGTGGGCTGCCCTATAAATTAATATGTCTTGCTGTCAGCAGGTTCTAATATTAAGTTTGAACTTCCTTTCATTTCATCCCTTTTTTCCTATTTGTGTTGTGAAGAGTCAGCCATCTCTTCAGATGTTGATAACACCAACCTCGGACTGAGAAGAAGAATTTTGCTCAGCCTTTTGGCATTCAGTGGGCTCTGTTTTTCTATGGAGATTGTACTGATGTTATTGATTGCCTCTGCACTTGAATATAAAGGTTAGTTTTAAGAAGGATAGATGCCTTCAGAGTTCAGTGTTGGCCTCCTGGGGAGGCAAAATTCCTAGATCAAGCCAAAATCGACTTTATCTGAGAGTATATTGCAATCAGACATTGTCCCTTTTCCATCTGCAAAACAATCTGCAGAATCTGGGCAAGTTTTCTCCAAGGGAGATGTCATGGCCTATTGCAAAATAACTCTTCATTTTCCAAAACGCTCTTGTAGCTCAATCTTTTCCCATACATGGAGTCCCCTCTCTACAGCACACAGCATTAATGTTACCCATGCTGTATATAGTGTTTGGGGGAGACATTTAAGGTTTTTCTTTCTTTTTCTTTTTTTTTTTTTTTCTTTTTTTTTCCCCCCCTTTTTTTTTCCTAAACTTCTTTTACAAGAAAATGGGATCAGGCACTTTGAAAGCACTTGTGTTTATTCCAGAAGAAATCCATCCAAGACAAGTGAACTGTCAACACCTACTTCTCAATAAACAACTGTCAGGGTTTTGAGTAAATGAGGTCGGTGTGTGTGGGTGTGTGTGTCTGTTGGTTATTTAATTGTTCCATGAGTCTCCCTGTATCCCTAGTAACCTTCGTGTTTTCATTTGAGTTACACCAAAGCTCTGCAGTAATATTCCCCAAACAGTTGCTGCTCCCAAGACAGGATTGTTAGAAAGCAGCCTGGCTTTGTTTGCTGCTCGTGTTACTGTAGCATGGGCAGAAAATTTAAACAGGCACCTATGACCCTTCCTGTGTGCTGCAGAAAGGATTTTGTGCTGCTCTGATGCCTCCGAGGCTCCCTCACTAACACCTGTGTTAAGCCTTGCTCTCCTGAATGGGCCACACTTTAAATCTTTACTATCGGGATAAATGAGTTGGAAGGGAAAAAAATTAGCTCTTTTCTTCTGTTCACTAACAGAAAAAGGCACTGTGGCATTAGCTCTTGCTGCTTGCCCAACAAACAAGCTGGTGTAGCACACATTTCAGGTAAACTTTGCATCTTGCCTACTGCTTACCTCACCTGCCAGTGGGGGAGAGATTTCTCATTTGTGTCCTGAGGTTGGTGCCCTAATAGGACTGGAAATCAGATCACTGGAGCTTTAACTAGGTGACCTGCTCTTCTTACTTCATGGGAAATGTATTCTTTTTTATTTGCAGTTAGACAGGGTCTTTGGAGGAGGTGGTGAAATAAGATGGTCAAAATTTAATGAGTTTCATCCAAAGTTTTGTTCTTTTAATGTTTTCCAGTCTCTTTTCCTTTGAGGGAATTGTGCAGATATCCTCACTTCAGCAGGGCCTCCTCTAGAGTGGGAAAACACACTCTCTGAAACATCTTCTTTACTAAAATCACGACTTCTATAGTGCTAGTAGAAACCTGTGCCAAATTTGTGGTTCAGTGTTGCACAACAGTCACACTGAGGAAAACTGTCCCTGGCCTAATCAAAGACTGGGAAATGCTGGAGTCAGAAACAGATTCAAGGGCACAACAATTATCTCCAAAATCCTTGATCAGTTAGACCATGTTGACTACCACAGCCCTGAGAATTTTTCCTGGTAAAATAGAAAGAAGTGAGAAGAATGTTATATTGGTGATGGAAAGAAAGAGGGCATGTTAGTCCTCTAAAAGATGCCCAAGCAAGAGCCAAGACTTGGTCAATCATCAATGTGGTCAAAATCCACTGACACATGTGTTGGGAGACTCCTGCTCCCCATGCTGAGATGTCTGACATCAGGCACTGTGCTCTTCCTAGAACTTTTCATAGTGATAAGTTGTTTTTTCCCCCTCTGCTGAGCCCATAAGCCTGGGAAAGAGGGACCAAGAGTAGAAAATATGTCTACAGCAGATAATACCTCAAACCACATTTAATCTCAGCAGAGGAAAGCCTTTCTAATCTCACAGCCCCAGTCTGCACTTCTTTTAGAGGATTGAGTAATGAACTGCTCATTAAAGGTGTGGTGATGGGATGAGGCCTCTATGGAAGCACAAATAGGTCAGAGATGCTCTTGTGGGCAATAACCTACTGGAGAAGCAGAAGGAAAGGGTGCCCAGAGGCACGTGGTGGTGCTGCTCTATGGGCAGCAGGAAGCTGCTTGAGTAGCATTCTTCCTGTGGTCAGCTGTCCTACCCTGTGGTTAACAGAATATCCATAACTCAAGATTTTACTGATGAGTAAACCTCAGAACACCGAATAAATGTTTGAACAAGAAGACAGAAGTGTGGTCATCTGAACAGCATGACCAGCTTGAATCCTGGTAACAGATTTGTTCTGTCTCCAAATGCCCGTTTGTGCAATGTGGTATTTTCAGAAGCACTACAAAGAATTGTGACATCTTGCAAAAAAAAAGCCTGCGTTTAAATTCAATTGTGTGCATAACTTTGTTCTTTGGATTAGTTTTCAAAATACTTCCTTGTCCAGTAGCAGTGAAGAAAGGCACAGAGACTGAGGTCTATCCAGTATTATCTCTGCTCTTCCATGGTTTGTTTCAAGAAAAGAGAATGAGAAGACCAAGTCATATTAGGTCATTGTGATATTATGAGTTGATGGTGAGAAATGAAAAATTATCTGCTTCAGGTAGGAGGGATGACATTAGACAACCCCATTATAAACCACAATTTTAATCGAAATGTGTTTTCAAAAAACTTCAAAGATCTCTATGCCAAATTAAAATGAAATAAAATAAAATAAAATAAGTTGGAAAATTTCAGTGCTTTGTCATAAACAGTTTGGGCCTCTGTACAATTTGTTATTCAGGAAATTCTTCCTAAAATTCTTTTAAAGGGCATAAGTTCAGCCCATTTGAGTCTGATAAAGAGCAGCAGGAAAGGGATTAAAAGTCTATTACAAGACACTGAGGTCAGTTAGGCTATCTGCATCCTACCTCCCATTGGATGTCGAGTTTGGGTGCCTAAATTAGATTCTCAGGTGACCTAGATAGCCAGCAGTGTGAGCTAGCATGCCTGATGACCTCTCTGGAGGCCTCATGGGCTGTGGAGGGAAGCCAAGCTCCTAGAGCAGGCATTGTTGACAATTTGGTGGCAGAGCCACACTCTGAAGGTAATCTGCTCCGACTGGTGAGCTGCACCAAGCTTTTCTACAGATGGGGCTGGAGGGCCAATTCCTGCAACATTTTAACAGGTACCCTCCCAAACCTGACCACAGTCAAGTATCATTCCCTACCTGACCAGGGTGCTCCAAACTACATCTTGGTTACAAACTCAGTCACGTGGAGGAAACTTAGATTTGAATGCCAACCTGAATTTCTTATTTTTCCTCCAACTCTAGGATTCACATTCTGTGGTTCCTGAGTTAAAACTTTGTTTCTGGAGGGAAGGAGCCCCAAAAGCATGAAGTCTTTGCTTTAATTGCAGCCTTTCCTCTATCTTGCTCAAAGCAAAGCAGAGAGCCCTGCTGAGCTGAAGCCTCTGTCTGAAGTGACCCCTCTTTTCAGACAGGAGATGCACGACAAGTCTGCAAGGGAAGAAAACCTAATTATATTGCATGTTCTAATTTAAGTTGCTGCGCATTGCTGGGAGTTTGAGCATAAGAAACACAGGGTCACATTTTGCCTGCCACAGTATCTTCTGCTTGGTGAGAAGATGATAGATCTGATAGCTTTTCCTGGTGTAATTACCTGAAGGGTGGGTGACTGGGGATCTTCCCCAGGTGTCATTCTGTGAGACTAAAACCCATTCTTTAAAATTAAATGCCCACCAACACACTCATTCACATGCACACACCACAGCAGGTAGAGAGCTGCAGGTGTGCTGCAACAGCAGGTGCACGGATAATCCATTTCACTATTTCCACAAAGCTAAAAGTCTTTAAAAAGAACACTCTCGTGGGTTTGTAGCACAGAAATCATAGTCTTGTAGGTATGAGACTTCCTAGAATCCCAGCTGACAGGCTGTGAAAAGGTGTTGTGCTGAAACACAGGTCCATGCTATTCCTCCTCTGGCAAACAGGGATTCACTCTGTGGCTAGAATAGGCACTTTAGATGGCATGTTCAGACTCATACAGCAAGATATCAGTTTGTTTGCACTCTAGCCAGATATTCATTTGTTCGAAGTTGTGCTCATCTAGATTGTAGAATGCCTTGGAAACATGAACTTGTGGCCATGGGAACCTTCATGGTCATCAGCAAAAAATGAGTATGAGAAATACTCACTAAATTCTCCCTTTTGCACTGGTCAAGGAATATGAAATACCTTGGGCAAATCACTGAGCCTTACCATTTCCTTCTGTAGTGGGATAATGACCACTACTTCTTTCATGAAGTGCTTTGAGATTTATTTAAGATTGACTATGTACCAACCAGGTATTTTTGCTTTGTGTGAATGATGCAGAGATGTAATAAAATCTTGTTATTTCTTTTCTCATCAGTTTGTAGCTCTCTGCTCCACATGAACATACTAGAATACTGATTTTATTCACTGAAGTAATAATTTTACAAAATGTAGATCCATGGTTCTGTATAGAGAAAGGCATGCAATCATAGAAAAAAATGCGTGTTCTGGATATATTTAGTAGTAGATGCCACCAGGTGGGAATATAGATGATGAGGAAACTAGAAACTTAATTTTTAATATCTGCTGCTGCAGTCCATCCACCTGAGTGTTTGTCAATCAATTTTTTTTGCCATACCTCTTGTTCCAAAATCTAGCACAACACTGCCTTCTCTTTAAACATTCCCTTTGTCAGTAAAAGTAAATGAAAAATATGTTACATGTGGAGAAAAAAGTGTCAAGAAGCCCTATTTCTCTTCTCTTCTCTTCTCTTCTCTTCTCTTCTCTTCTCTTCTCTTCTCTTCTCTTCTCTTCTCTTCTCTTCTCTTCTCTTCTCTTCTCTTCTC
>VXBN01010322.1:106402-121028 GCA_013397395.1 Sinosuthora webbiana
CTCTCCTCTCCTCTCCTCTCCTCTCCTCTCCTCTCCTCTTCTTTCTTCTCTCTTCATCTCTAGAGGTATTATACATGCAAGAAAGCTGGCACCCTCAATTATGCCTTATCTATTCCAGAAGAAAAAAAAAAAGGGCAGGGGGTGGGGGAAAAAAATTTACTATAATAAATCTTATGACCTCTAGTCAGGGAAAAAACAAATTCTCAGATATCCATAACAAGCTGAGCAGTCTGCAGCAGCAGAAATTACAAGTGCTGCACACTGAATTAAATTCTCTGGCTCTTTCAAGTGCACATTTCCCAGCTTTGCCCTTTCCACAGTATTCCACGGGGACCATCCATAGCAACTGCTGATAAGGTCACGTGCAGAATGGGTGATGAATCTGCCCTGATTTCACAAGGTTGTTGTGTCTGGTACCAGAAAATAGATATCTCTGTATCCTTGACAGAAATCCTTAAAGGGGGATTATGCAGAACTGTGTGTATTGTCTAGTGGAAAACAAAACAAAGGGGGAAAAACACAGAGGAAAAAAGATAATGACTATTGAGTATTAGGTAAATACCAAGAATAAAATAGATTTTTTTCTAGGGATGTTTAAAGCAGTCACTGAATAGTTTTTGCAACAGTGACTTCAGCATAAGCACCCCTTTTGTACAGTGGTTTGGGATTTAGCTTTTGCTCTTTTTTCTCCCCCCACACCTAAAAAATTCCCCAAAACACCCTTCAGAACACCAACTGTGACATTTGGATTGGCAGAGGTCTCCAACTGTTCAGAGCTCTGCATTTGGGCTCATGTTTTGAGACTGTGATGCAGCATACAGAACAGCAGAGAAATTAAATCAGAAAAGACCAAATCAATATGTTCTTCTATATTTAAAACTGAGGCGGGGGGAAAGGAGGGAAAAAAAACCAAACAAACAAACACCAAAAACAAACAAAAATAAAAAGCAGTCAATGTTTAAAACTGACTCCAGGGTTCTTCACTTTTCAAATCCAGGGTGTTTTGGTTTTGCAGTGTTTTAGAGACATCTTTGAGGCTTAGATCCAGGTCAGGTGATACTTAGTGCCTCCTTTTAAAGCTCAGAGCCAAATCTCAACTATTTGGTGAGGACAAAGTCAGTCTGGAGGAATATTTCACACAGATTTACCTCTCAAAAGTCCATGCTCAGCCAGGTTAGGGAAATGGCAACAGAAATCACAGTAGTTTTCCCTGTGCCAGGTTGGTAGCCTGAGTGTGTTGAACTGGTGGATTTTGGCATCTCTCATCATTGCAGGACCAACTGTGGTGCAACACTGCCCATCTTTTTTTTCCAGAGGGAACTGCATCTCACTGGATTTGTCAAGACAGAAAGGCCCTTCCTAATAAATCAGCTCTGTCTTACCTGTGGGACACACTGCTTTTCAGCAGCAGGGAATATGGCAAGTGAAATGAATTGTTTAAAAATGTGAAATATTCTTTTTAGTCCAAGGATGAGGAGGAATTGTTGGGATGAATCCAGAACTGAGGTATGTCCAAGGATGGACATGACTCCAGGGGAAGGGACAAGAGACTCTGAACACTGAGATTTATTGTGCTGGGATATAGACTCCCAGAAGAAGGAGCTGAAGACACATTGCTGGAATTGCTTAACACCAGGTTGGACAAACCACTGGAGGATTTAAAGAGGATATATAGTCACAGATTTTTAAGACTAGAAAGCGCCACTTAGTCAAACCTCCTGCATGAGTCATGCCAGGGGATTTGCCTAAATATATTCCTGTTCCAAGTCCAATAGCTGTCAGAAAAACACCCAGCCTAGTTTTAAAAGAAACTCCCAGTTCTAGATAACACAATTATTTCTGTGATAAGGTGTTCTCATGATTATTTACATACCCTCCTTAAGTGTGAGCCATGTTTCTCATGGTCAGTTTTCCTAGCTTCAAACCCTGTCTATCTGCTAAACTAAGGACCTTCTGTGGCACTGCTGTCCCCTTGTATTTTTATTTACTTTGATGTGTACCTCAGGTGCTTATAACACCAGGTTCACCTCTGCCTTAGCCAGTCTCCCTCTCTCTTCAACTAACTCTTGGGACACATATTCTGCCAACTCTTCCAATTCCAATCCTTCAAAATAAGTACATTTTGAAAAGGAAGAGGCATAGCTTCCCTCCCTTAGCAATGGGTAAGTGCACTTTCATATCTGAGTCCTGCTGCTTGTGATTTAACCAATTTGCCAAGCTCCTTGGATAGGAGACTGTACCTTCAGTGCCAGTATTTTTATAGGCTTACTCAACTCAAGCACACAGTCAGCATTTAAGAGGAAGCAATTGCAGGGCTGGGAATGGTTTTGCTTCATCAACATGTAAAGAGCAAAGAAATGTACTTAAGTGAGTTACTAGAACAAAGGCAATTAAAAGGGCAGTGCTCTAAGGTGCTGGTGGAACCACACTATGGCTCCATCTGGTCTGACCCAAATCCCAAGTGGACTGTGTGCATAGAAATTACTGCAGTTCTGCATAGATTCAGGGCTGTAAGGATTCGTCCAGAGCATGAGATAGGCCACTTCTTACCTAGATGCTCTGCTGATGCCAGTTCTGTTCAGGATGCTAATCCTAGGCCTGAATTTATATTAAAACACTACATATTCAGCCTCATAGGTGTGAGTCTCAGGACTCCGTTTTAAACCTGATTTTTTGGGTGAGAAGCTAGAGAAGTTTGGGAGGTCATTGAAGCACTAAGCTGTACTCAGGGTGTTTTGCAACCTTCCTTTCTAGACCAGAGCTCCCTGCCCTTTCTCTTTGTGATCTGTGCTGCTATGGATTTATATGTGTAGAAGAAAAAGCTAAACTTGGTCAGGGCCTTAAAGTGATGCTGTTGTACCTTAATAAAACTCTATTTAGCCTGCTAATATTGTGAAAACTTTTGAAAATATCTTGAAAGTATAAAAGCAAAGGACAATTAATCTTGGGATCAGCTCCCAAGTGGATTTGCACTGAAGATTCACAGTTAATAAAATAAAGAAAATTGCATTTTATTTTGGTACATAAATACTAGTATTGGGGGACTGTGGCATTTAGAAGAGAGAATCACTCCACCAGAAAACTCACTTCAGCAAAATGATGCAGTCCAGTTGAGCCCTTTTTATGATCTGAGAAATGACTGTTTTTATAGCACACTAAATAAAACCTGCTATTTGAGCTGGAGGTTTATTAGTAAAGGTGATTTTGTCTTAGCTGGGGAGGGAGGGGACAAAGAAGAGATGAGAGATGAACATCAAAGCAGAGATAGGTGTCATTCAGAAAAAGCACAGCAATGTCCCAAAAATGCAGTGCCTGTCATCATCACCTCACCTGGCACCACCAGAGAGACATTTTATGTCACCATTTCATTGTTTGTGTTGCTCCAGTACATTATTACAAGCCTGGTTAAATTTCCCCCACTGGGAAAGACTTGGGTTCGAGTATGGTGAGGAACCTGCAAAAACATCTGTGTGGAAGAGTTATCTGCAGGGAGCCAAACCCAAGGGATAGTAAAATTGATTCTTACAGGAGAACAGTCAGATGTAGCCAGGGCATCTTGTGATTTTGCAGCAGCACAAAATCACCCCTTTTATGCTCTTGAAAGAGGACTTGCAGCTGAGTTTTTTTATTCCAACAGCACGTGTCCATGCCCCAGGAGTCCCAGTGCAGTGCTGGGCATCTTTCTCCAAACCTGCCTTCCATCATTTCTTAAAGATCCTTTGGATTTAAAATCCCCTCATTGAAGACAAAAATCTTCAACAACTGTGTTACAGGGGCATCATCTCTAGTTCAGAAACAGAGATGTCTGCCATGCTTAGACCTCTTCAAGGTGTGCAAGGAAATTTCCCCAGCAATCGCTTCCTGGGGTTGCTACTGGTTCTAGGTAAAGGGGGAGAGGAAACACTTTTTATATGATAACAATAGTGAAAAATAGTCACGTGCTGTGGGAAAACTGGGGCATAAATCTCCTGAAGCTCCACTCATCCTATTGCCTTTTGCAAATGGAACAGGTTACACTGCATGTCTACTTGGACTGTTACAAGGCCTGCACTCAGTATGCAAGGGAAGATGAAAGTGTTCTAATTCCCTTCTGTCAGAAAGGTACCATTTTACTGGTGAAAACAAAGCAGAATCCCACTTTGATCCGAGACCAGCCTTTTGGAAGAGTCCAGACCACATCCTGTCTCTGGATGTGTACACCCCACAGCACCCACTGCCTTGGCACAACATGCAGCGGCTCTTTGGCGCAGTAGCTCCCAACAGAGCCAGAAATTCACCATGTATGACCTCTCTAGGCAGATTTTGCAAAGGGAACGAACCTCCCACATTTTGGTTCAGGTCACTGGAGTTCATCTTTTCACAATGAATTTGCTGAAGGCACAAGTGATGCTCTCACTGAAGTCATGAGACAGGACCCAGATCTTCATTCAGGGAAGTCGGAAGACACTGAACATTTGACGTGTCCTGAAAATTTTCAAAGGGTTTATAACCCCGCTGTGCCTGATAGATGTTCTGGCAGATTTCTGGACTTTTTGCTAATGCTGTTTCACATTTAATACTTCATGCTAGACCTTAGCTGTAATCAGGATGCTTTGAAAGAATTAATCGGGCAGTCACTAACTGCTGAATGAAGTGCATGCTAAAAGAATGATGAGCTAACTGACTGCAGCTCACAGCTTTTATGAGCTTCTCTAAATGCCTGTTTTCAGGTGAATTCAGCATCTCCTTGACATTTAAGGACTCAATTTATAATCAAATTATTTAACTCTAGTGGAAAGAATCACTGGCCTCGACAGAAAAGCCATTTATATTTCTCCCGTCCCTTGGAAGAAAAAAAGAGTATTCAAGGTAATGCTGCAATACCTATATTAAATGAAGGATAAAAGAAACCTTTCAATGCAAATTAAGAACTGCAGGCTTTTAAAAATTATAGCAGAAACTTAAAGTGCCCAGCTGTTCACATCTATATTTCCAATTTAGCAATCTCAGACATGCTGAGGGCAACTAAGATGGTGAAGGGCCTTGAGGGGAAGCCACATGGGGATCAGCAGAGGTCACTTGGTCTGTTTAGCTGGCGAAGGGGAGACTGAGGTCAGACCCCATTGCAGTTACAGCTTCCTCATAAAGGGAAGAGGAGGGGCAGGCACTGATCTCTGCTCTGTGGTGACAATGACAGGACCTGAGGGAATGGCCTGAGGCTGAGTCAGGGGAGGTTTAGGTTGGATATCAGGAAAAGATTCTTCATCCAGAGGGTGTTTGGGCACTGGAACAGCTCCCAGAGAATGGGCACAGCACCAAACCTGACAGGCCCCAAGACGAGTTTCGACAGTGTTCTCAGGCACAGAGGGGGATTGTTGGGATGTCCTATGCAGGGGCAGAAGCTGGACTCAATGATTCTTTTGGGTTCCTTCCAACTCACCGTGTTCTGTCATTCTGTGATTCTGGGATTAACATCCTAGAAAACACCACAAGTCTTTCAGAGATTAATACCCCTTACTGCTCCCATTTCTGCAGGTCCCAATCTGTCTTGGGATCTTTCTGCTGTTTTATTTTGGCTGAACCACTGTATAAGTGTGCATTTCCCTCTTCAGCTTGAAATTAGAGAGGAAAGCGGAAGATCAAAATGAGGTAAAAACTTGGACAAACGATGTCATAGTTACACACTGGTGAGAGCAGGTTGAGCTCCGCAGAATGAGCAGTTCCTGAAGGGATGGAAGTATGTTTTATTCATGAATAATAAAGCCTTAATATCACTCCTGCAGTTAAGTTCATTAGCAAGGGTTTTGAACAAATGAAAGCACTCAGCTCAGCAAAAGCACCTTGCTCTGCCAGTCCTGGCTTTGTGGGTGTAATGTCTGAAACATTTGCCTAAAAATCCTTGCACTGGCTTGAGGCCAAACAAGGACCAAACCAGGGTTATCTCAACTGTTGAATGGGGAAAACTGTATGAGTCCTGTTGAAGTCCACCTTCGCTGGTGCCCAATTGTTCTCTTCCAGCTGCCTAACCAAGGCAGTAAACAGTGTTATGGTTAAACACGATATTTAAACTGCATTGTTATCTTGATGATGATGGGTTCTTTGTTGGAGATGACAGAAAAAATCCCACTGTTTAGAGTTTTCCCAGACTCGGTGTTTAATACAAAGCTCTGAAAAGAACAGGGTTGTTTAAACATCTGATAAAAAAAATATGTGCAGCGATGAGTCTATTCCACCAGTAAGGAGCAGATCAGCCTGCAGTGCCAAATCCTACCTTTATAAATTCAACATGTTGTTGCAATTTGACGAAATAAAACCCTCAATCCCTCTATGTGGAATATAGACATCTCTGAAAAGCAGCAGAAGATTGAAACAGTGTGCAAATTATTCAGTTAAAGCTGGTAGCAAAATGAATTTGAAATAACTTTGGAATTTCTGAATTATTTAGAAAATCAAGACACTTTACCAGGAATGCATTAAAAATTACAATTCACAGCCATGTGAGCAACTTTCGACTGTTCAGTAATCTCTGCATTGATTTGTCTTTTCCTTGGATAAGTGCTTTAGACAGGGTAGTCTCAAAACAATCATGATGCCAAAGCATGAACTTCATCTTCTCTGTATTGACACAATCACACAAACACACTCCAGAGTCTGGGATGCTTTATTTGGTGAATGGACACAAAGAGGTGTTGCTTGGCTTTTAATTAACCCACTCCCACCCCATGCTGTCTCATGCTCTCATGGGCATTTTTTTTAAATTTCTGCCTCTCTTTGTAAGTCAAATACATGTTATGGAGTTGGAAATGGATTGTCTTTAAGGCCCCTTCTAACCCAAGCCATCCTATGATTCTGTGATCCATACTCCTGTGAGCATGATGTTTTTTTGGGCTTTGTGCTCTTTGAGACCCAGGGAGTTGTAGAAGGAGTAAACTCTGGCAGTGATAAATTTGCAACAGTACTCTGGAAAAGCCCCTATTTTGGAACTATAGCAATGAATTTTATGTCAGTGTTGCTGATGTGTTTTCTATTGGTGTTCCACTTTTAATTAAAGCCCCTACATCAGTTTTGAACTAGATTCAGTGGAGTTCCTCAGAAGACACCACTGTTTGTACTTTCAGCAAGTGTCGTTTTCTGGTTTGTATCCCTCATCCATGGCTAGAGTCACTGAGAACCTGAAGAAATTCCTAAGACCATTTCAGAGACTTGCAATTATGAACTGACTAGACTTGATCACAGGCTCCTCATGCCTCACGTCCATGACTGCTCAACCTGTAAGCCATCAGGCCAAAGTTATATTTTCCTGAATCTGCTGTCTCCTCCACTTGGCATCTTTTATTTACAGTGTAATTCTACCTTGGGAAAGCTCAGCGCACTCACCAAAAGACATGAAATATCTCCAACCTGTAGCTCTGATTAGAGCCTGCAAGTGAGCAGTTTACAGCCGTCCCATTGGGACACAAGGGGAAATGCTGGATTTTGAGCAAAAGTATGAGCTGAGCCAGGATTATTTATTCATGTGTTGGAGCTAGAAATCTCATTTTTTTCCCCCTTTCTTTCAAAGGGTTTTTTTCTCTAGTAACATGTATTCGTAGAAGTTTAGGAAGCAGAAACTAAGGAGAAAGCTTTTTCAAGGGGAACAAATAACTTGGAGATTCTCCAGTTTTTAGGAACTCAGGACAAGAACAGAGATTGATTTTTCAGAAGGCCAGTGCCCGTTGCATTTTCAGTCAGTACCTGCAGATTTATTCATTCAGCCTGGAACATTTCAGGCTGACAGTTTTCTAGACACCACACTTCTGTTATGAGGTTTGTCTGAAGTACTTTTGGGTACAAACCCAAGTTAAGCAGCTCTGAATTCAGGCCTGCCTTCCCTCTGAGCTGGCTGGGTACAAGGAAGGTCCACTGTGCATGAAGGATCTCTGCCACAGCAGACTGTTGTGACTGAGCTAATACCCTCCTCTGCACGGCTAGGAGACAGCACCTGGGGATCCAGCACCTTGCCAGCTCAGAGGGCAAAGCAGAGCATTTACCCACATACATCACAGTTTCACCCCATGGATTTCCAATGAGATGGCAGCTCCTAGGTGTCAAAAGTGCTATCAAAAATGTCTTACAAGTTCCTAGACCACATAGATGTATTATATGCTATTATATGCTGTTTTGATGAGATTTGTTCTTGCTGGAGTGGCAGGGGTGGCCCTGAGATAAAAACAAGCACTTCCCAATACTCTGATTTTAAATGACATTATGCATTTAGGAAAGCCTTTCCTCTTTTTCTTTTTTTTTTTTTTTTAATTTTGTTTCCGGCCCTATAAAGAAGATAACAAAGGATGGTATGTCCCCAGAGCACACTGATGTGTCACTGTGGATGCAAATCCCTACAGACGCTCCTGATGTTATTAATTTTTAAAACAAACTTGCTGATTGAGGTTCTGACTGCCTTTAAATTGTCTCTACAAGGAGACTGTGTACTAATTAACCCACAGAAACAATCAATGATGTACCTTTTTCAAATTTCAGGGTGATTAGAATATGAAAATGAAGAGCACAATGGTGCAGATGTTTTAAAATCACAGCAGACAGCAATTAGTGACATGGGAACCAGCTGCTTATCTCTCCAGATAAAGCCTCTTAATAGGGAATTACACTTGAGGAGCCATTACACAGATGGATCTGCGAATGATTTAAAGAGGGGGCGTTGTAGTATTAACTTTGATTTGCAAGCCAGATTCTTGACAAGCTTTATGTGTGTTACCTCCTCAAAAAGGTGTATTTTGAGCAGGGGGATCACCCCTTTAAGTGCTCAGATTTTTTTTTTCCTAGGTGCTGGGTTTCTCTAAATGTATATTTTATCATAAATAGTATTTTTTTTAAGTTTGTGGGGTTTTTTTTTCTTTTTTTTTTTTCTTTGGATTTTTTTATAATCACTGTTATTATTTTACTAGGCCATTGATTTTGTTGCTGTCATCTCCTCCCAGTTTTTGTGCTTGGATTGTGGGTTTAGATGAAAGCTCAGAGAAGGGAATGAGTTTGCAGATTGAAGCATCCTAGAAGAGTCTCTGAGGGATGGATTCTGCTGCTGGGTATTATTTCCAGAGTAGGGTGCTGCCCCTCATGGGACTGGTACAGTATCATCTCCTCAGCTGCAAGGGCTGCATACCAGAATAAAACTGTTTTGGGCAGTAATCACATCTGCAGGTGCAGGGTTGCACAAGACTGGAGGGACAGGTATAAACACAGAGCATAAAACTTCTTTTGTTTATGACCAGTGATCGCCAGTGCATGGGTTCTATCCTGTTTACAGGTCCACCCACCACTGCCAAAGTTGAGGCCTGAAACTTACGGGTTTGTCATTCAAATCTTACTCTACTAATAAGAGGATTCTAATCTTATTCTTATAGTCTAAGGTTTAGCATAATGCTGGATCAGGTAGCTCAAGCCTTTTTGCAGTTCCAAAAGCGATCATATTCTTTATGTGTATTTTATTTTCTTTAAAGGAAAGTTTGGATTATTTAACCTACTAAAAACAGTAAACTCTATTTGAAGAAAAATATTGACCAAGTATTCTGAGTTGTAGTAAAATTATGTGAGTTAATTTACACTTCTACTTCCACAACAGAAGAAGGAGCAGACTCGCAGTGCAGAACAGCTGGCTGTGGAAGCAAATCCCATTTAATAAAAGGGCAAATGACAAGCAGAGGCCAGTGCTGAAGTTTGAAGCATTTTTAGGGTCTCATAAACCAAAAAGTAAATAAAGATAAATCCTTTCCATGAAAAAAAAGCCCACTATTCTTGATGCTGGTCTCGGCTGGGTGCCATAGGAACTCTATGCAAGTCAACAGCCCATGGAGCTGGAGTATATTACATACTTACTGAGAAATAAAGTAAAGAATTTAGGTGAAAGGTATCAAGATATAGGTTTCTTAAGATTCCTTCACCATCCTGACAGGTCTGACAACTGACATCTCTATCAGCTTAGCAGAGCCTTGGCTTAGCTGATCTAGACCTCATTGGCTTTTTGGGATGGTGCTCACACAGCAGGGAAAATTGAAGTCTAAACATTAGGATCAATGGGATCAAACAGCAACCCAGATGAATACATGGGGAATAAAATACACTTGGCTGCATTACATTCAACTGATTTAGTAGTGCTTTTAGGTAAACAGTTCCCACATATCCATTGCAGCCACTGAAACCCAACCTGCTGCAGCCAAATCCACTCTAGTCACTGGGCGGCAGAAGAATTATCTTTGTGTTTGGCAAGGTGGAGCCAATAAATGTTACACTGGAAGAAGTTTCATGAGGAAACCCAGCAGACTGTAATGTGCTTGGACAGATATATAGTTCTGACATCCTGCTTAGGAAATGGAGTCCCCTGATCCTGCAGACCGGTCATTTTTTGAAGGCCTGTTGAAATCATACTGCTTATCAGCGTGATTAAATGCCTCCAGAGTTGCCACCTTTGATGACATAGGCATATATTTCTCATGAATTTTAAGATTGATGTGGTGGTGGCCTGTGCTGCTGGAGCAATGACAGGGCTATCATTAGGGATGTGTTGGGAGTTACATCATCACTATATAATGTACAGGCCAAGGAAATGAGGCTGGAGGAGCCAAGCCATATATCAGCATCCATCCCTGATCTATAGCTGGCCTCTCTATTCTGAGTCCTTATTAACTGCCTTAAAATACAGATCAGAGATTATTGCTCCGTCTAGACCATGGATCTCCGTGTGTGTGATAGATATATGGAGGGACTAGGTTGTTGCTACAGTGCGATGGTTTTGTTCCCTGCTGTAACCCTCCTTCTTATTTTTATTTTTTTTCTCTTCCAAATGAAATATTTCAGGTCATTTAGTTTCACAGCTCAGCACTTGGAAGTAACGTGGGTGTAAGAAGCTGGTTTGGCTGCAGCTAGCAGGCTGGGATCTGTTCAGAAACAGCCTGGCCCTGCCTTAGTGTGGGTGCTGGGGCCCGAGAGAGGCTTCAGCCCAGCATTTACAGGGCTTCTTCACATCACAAATTGTGGTACATCGGGAAAATGAAGTTTTATGTGATGCTAGAGTGAAATGCAGCCATTTCCCCTTGGGACATCACCAGGGGATGGCCCGCCCATCTCCTTGTGCCAGGACACCCAGCCTAGTGGCTGGGCAGCAGGAGAAGCCCAAATGGCCCGGGCAAAATGGATCTCAGGAGCTTTGGGATCAGTTTAAAACAATTAGAACAAACTGTAAAACTCCAGTGCTGGTACTGCTGGTTTCCCCTCCCTGGACGCATTCCAAGATGGGCACTGATGGGCCCCCTTTTCTTAAGGAGGGCATCAGTGTGGGCTGTGTCCTCTGTGCACTCCAGTGCTCGTTTGTGGAAGGCCACTGAGAGGAAGAGGAGGAGAAGGATTCATTCCCCAAGGGTTGTTTATGCTTTCAGCTCTTTTCTCAGGCTGAGGAAACTGGGTGTTTCTCACCCACGACATCTGCTGCTCCACCACAGCTGCATGCTTTCATTCTCTCACTCCACAATTCCTGGAAATCTCTGTTTTCCCTGAGCATAGCTGGTCCATGTGCACTACAGCTGAACTATCCACAGGATTTAAGAGTCCCTGATTGCTGCTCAGACAATGGACCAGAACAACTTCATCGTTATTGACTATTCCAGGAAAGCCGCATGACTATATTTATATGGGCATGAAAGATATCTCAGCATCAATTTGTCAATAATGTGCATGTTTAGCGGCCACTAAATAATGTGCCATCGGCTTGGGGTAGTCTAGTCCTTTTCAAACTGCTCTAAAGTTGCTCAGAACCAGGGACACCTCATTTCCAGCTCAGAGCCCTCTTATACCCTTTTGCCTGCTTGCCCCAAAATTTCTGTTGCAAGCACCCCAAAGGGAGATCTGAAGGGCTACCAATAGAAACTTAATTGTAACAGGGTGTTTGCAGGAGCACAAGAAACACAATTATTATCTACTTTTCTTTCCTTGGTTATATTTTCATTTTAAGTCTCATCATTTGTTTGACATTCACAACAGTGTCTGTAGTTCATACACTTAGTACTGCTTGTAGTACTAGGTGTACAAAAGCAGTTGTGCAGTCTGACCCAGAGTTTTACAAAATAAAAGCTGCAAAATAAAATAATAATAATAATTTTAAAAACCTCAACAGATTAGCCAAAGAAAGTAAAAAACAAAAAGATAGATTATTTTGCTTTAAAAGGAAAAAGTTACAGCTGTAGTAAACTTTTTTTTTTTTTTTAGCTGGAGACACACCAAGATAAAAACAGTAGAGTTTCTTTTGCTCTGTAAGGGTCTTCAGCATAATTCTGCCCTTGCTGTAACCTCTGTGGCTTGAAGAGCTCCTGTCAGACTAGAAATCATATTGAAAATATCTCTCACCAACATTGCAAATAGCAGAGTTTTAAAATGGAAAGGGAGTAATGCAAATCTTGAACCTGCCAAGTGTGCCTCACACAGTTGATGCTATGCACATGATTTAAGGACTAAGTATGCAGGGATGACTTCTATGTGGAAAGTCAGGTAAATCTTTGCAGAATCTGCCTTCATAGGGAAGTAGACCCATGGGATTTCCTCATGTTTGTTACAGCTTCCAAGATAATTTTTCAGTTTTCTTGTTTACAATAATGAGTTTAATTGCTGCTGTTGAGCCTGAAGTTCTGTGAGCGATTATTTGTCAGAAAAAAGGCATTCTCACCAGGAGGCTGAATTTCATCATTCATCCTTTGAAAGGGAATATTTCACTTGTGTTTTAAATTAAAAATCAATAGAATATGTTCCCTTAGCAATTTTATATTTATAGAAATATTTCCACTGTTTTTAGAGTAGTGGAACCAAACAAAACATGTTTACTGTGCATGAAATCTAAATGCAAGTATAAGAAGATTTTATAAAGGTTCCTAACTCTTACAAAGGCATTGTTGTTATTCACTGCTTAAACAAAGAGCTGCAACCAGTGCTTATGAATGGACTGCTAAACTAATTTTTTTTCCTGTTTATTTTCTGCTCCCTTCCAGGTTTATGACAGGCCACAAAAACATGCTGCTCTGCACTATGATCCAGGCCTCCAACAAGACTTCACCAGTGACACCTTAAAATCAAAGCACCAGCAGAAAAGTAGCAACCAGCACCACATTGACTGGTCAGCGAGCTCCGACACAGGACCTGCTTCTCAGAGTTGCTTCATCAACGCAGAGCCCAGTAGAGAAGCAATTAGTGCCACCAAGGTCTCTGCTCTGGAGCCAGGAATTTCCTACAGCAAATCTCAGGCCAAGAAGTCCTGCAGCAGCAGCAGCACGTGGGGGCAGCTGTCGGTCACTAGTAAAGAGCTGGCGATTTGCAGCGCAGTCCCGTCACCCAGCGGCACCAGCACAGCTGCACAGCCGAGCAGTGCCCTCGAGTGCAATGGGCTTTTGCCTCTTGGAGATCAGGAGGGAGGTGTGCAGCTGGAGGCCCCCGACCAGCCCTCTGGAAGTATGAAGAAGAAGTCCAGCAAAAAGGACTTGATGAGCCAAACCATCCAAACCACAGACATTGAGTGGGTAAAGAGTGCTCAGAAAGCATTTGACAGCAAATCCCATGACAGCATGGAAGGGAAAAAGGAGTCTTACTCAATGGAGAGCATGTTGGATACATCACCCTTGAAGCAGAATCCCATTTCTGCCAGCACTTGTGAAAGTGACACCAATCACGTACGAATTACTATCCCAATAAAGTCTCCGACTACAGATGCATCTGGCCACAAAAGGAAAAAGAGGCAATCCATTAAATCTTCCATAGAGAAGACTATCCAGGAGAAAAGCCTGCCTTCCATGCTTGCTTTGAGCAGCGAAATGGCAAACAGGACTAGCTCTCAACCAGAGGGGAGTAAAAAAGATCTTCGAGCCACAAAGCCAGGGAAAGTGATTGAAAATGAGTCCCCCTTAGCAGCTATTGACAGTGGTGTGTTCATGGACAAAGCGTCCCCCAACAGTGCTGCCCGACCCAGAAAACCTCTACCTGTGACATCCACTCTCCTACCCACCAATCTTTCCACAGCTGGCAAATTGCCTGATGTTCAGCACCCCAAACATGCAGCTAAGCGCCGGTGGACCTGCAGCAAACCTAAATCTATTGTTCGGGATACCTCCCTGACGACATCTGAGAAGCTGATGGTGGAGCCTCCTTCAGCCTATCCCATCACACCATCCAGCCCTCTGTATACCAATACAGACAGTCTTACTGTGATCACACCTGTCAAGAAAAAAAGAGGACGACCAAAGAAACAGCCTTTGCTCACTGTTGAAACCATTCATGAGGGGACCTCCACCAGCCCAGTGAGTCCAATCAATCGGGAATTTCCAGGAACAAAGAAAAGGAAGAGGAGAAGGAATCTGGCCAAGTTTGCTCAGATGGTTCCAGGAGAGGACAAGTCCATTGGTGAACTCAAATTTCACAAAAAGGTTGGGAAGCTTGGGGTCTTGGATAAGAAGACCATCAAGACCATTAATAAAATGAAAACCCTCAAGAGGAAAAACATTCTCAATCAGATCTTGTCCTCCTGCTCCAGCAGCATAGCTCTGAAAGCGAAAGTCCAGCCACCATCTAGTGCTGGGCCAACGACCATTGATGCCAGACTAGGGAAGCAGATCAATGT
>VXBN01010324.1:26691-38348 GCA_013397395.1 Sinosuthora webbiana
ACACAGGTGGGGGGTGAGGGGTGAGGGGTGAGGGATTCTGCCCCCAGGGTCGTGGCGGTGACCGTGTCTTCCAGCCCACTCACCCCAAATCAGCACATTTATACACACAAGGAATCACGGAATGGTTGGGATGGAAGGGACCTTAAAGCCCATCCAGCTCCACTCCCTGCCATGGCAGGAACATCTCCCACTATCCCAGGCTGTCCTAAACCCTGTCCAGCCTGCCCTTGGACACCTCCAGGGATCCAGGGGCAGCCACAGCTTCTCTGGGCACCCTGTGCCANACACACAGGTGGGGGGTGAGGGGTGAGGGATTCTGCCCCCAGGGTCGTGGCGGTGACCGTGTCTCCTTCCAGCCCACTCACCCCAAATCAGCACATTTATAGACTCAGGGAATCATGGAGTGGTTGGGATGGAAGGGACCTTAAAGCCCATCCAGCTCCACTCCCTGCCATGGCAGGAACATCTCCCACTATCCCAGGCTGTCCTAAACCCTGTCCAGCCTGCCCTTGGACACCTCCAGGGATCCAGGGGCAGCCACAGCTTCTCTGGGCACCCTGTGCCAGGGCCTGCCCGTCCTCAAAAAGTAGTTCTTCCTAATATCCAGTTAAACCTTCTCTGTGTCAGTTTGAAGACATTCCCCCCTAACCTGTCCCAAGTCTCTCTTCATCTGTCTTGTGGGCTCCCTTCTGGTCCTGGAAGGCCTCAAGTAGGTCTCTAAGCTCTCCTTCTCCAGGCTGTATAATCCCAATTCCCTCACAGCAGAGCTGCTCCATCCCTCTAATCAACTTGATGCCTTCTCTGGATTTGCTCCCACAGCTCCCTGTCCTTCCTACAAGTGTCTTTTCCCTCAAATGTTCTGTTCCCAATCCCTGTGTGTGTAACCAAGCAAGTACAGAACTGGAACTTTACCAGCTCAGGATGAGAGAAAACACCCTCAAATTGACCAGGGAAAGTTTAGGTTAAATATTAGGAAAACTTTCTCTCTGGAATGGGCTGTCAGGCTCGGAGTCCCCATCCCTGGTGGGATTTAACAGCCATGTGGATGTGGCACTTGGGGACACGCAGTGTGGTGGTGAACACAGTGGTGGTGCTGGGGAAAGGTTGGGCTCCATGGCCTTAAAGGCCTTTCCCAGCCTCAGTGAATTTGTGGCTCTGTTCTTTTCCTCTTTAGGCAGTGAGACAGTGTGGCTGTGCTCCCTTTCCCCCCGTGCCCACCTCCATGCGGCGGATGTCGATGGACAGCACCGTGGTGAAGAAGAACATCTGCAGGAAGAAGTCTGACACCAGCCCCACCACGGCGAAGAGGCAGAACTCCTGCAGGGGGGACACAGGGATTAGCTCCCATTTCAGCAGAGTTTTACTGACAAACCCTGTCATCCACCTCTTGTATTGGCTGACAGTTCAGCGCTGGACGAGTCCACGTGAGAACCCAAGGATATTTATTCTAATTCACGTTCTTCTTTTTGGCCACAATCCATCAAATTCCTGGGACTCTGCTCCCAGGGAACAAGGGACAGGATGAGAGGAAAAGGCCTCAGGTTGTGCAAGGGGAGATTTAGATTAGAAACTGGGGGAATTTTCTTTCCCAAAAGGGGCTGCTAGGCATTGGAACTGCCCAGGGCAGGGGTGGAGTCCCCGTGCCTGGAGGGATTTAACAGCTGTGTGCCTGTGGCACTTGGGGACACGGGTCTGTGGTGGCCTTGGCAGTGCTGGGGAGCAGCTGAACTGGATGGTCTCCAAGGCTTTTCCAAGGCAGACAATTCCCTGACTGTGATCCTGCTGCCTCCCTGCAGTGCCTCAGGCTGAGTCCTGCCTGCCCAGAGCAGCCCCACTCACCTGGATGGCCGGGACCAGGGTGAAGTATCCGATGAGGATGATCCCCAGCTCCGTTGCCATGTTCTTCATGATGGACCAGCTCTCATTGCTCAGGCCTGGGGAAGGGCAAGGACAGGTCAGGGGAGCCTCTTCACTGTGCCAGATTTGAACACAGCAAAAGGAGCTGCATTTCCCCTCTTTAAAACCAGGAATCTACAGGCAACAGGCCAAAAAGGCCCTTCCAGGCTAAAATTCCCCAGTGCAAAGGCCCACTGAAGTTCTGAGCCCTGTTTCCCATCTAGGATCCAAATGATTTGTATTTTTAAAACTAAAATCAGCACTGCTCTAGGATCTCTTGTCCCTGATGTTTAGAAACAGCTTTGAAGATTGCAAACCCCATTTATCCACGGTGTGAGCACACTCAAATCCTTCCACAGGCACAGAGCCTTCCACATTTACAGAAAGGGAAAAGATAATTTTGTCACACACTCAGGCCCAGGCCTGAGTCAGACCATTCCCCACTTCTGATATCCATGACCTGAGGACAGCGCTCAGTATCCACACCAGGAGACCCAGCTCTCCCCTACTAATATTTCTTTATATTTATTTAGCCTGTTTCAGTCAACAGTCCCAAAATGCAGTGCCCACAATGACAGTATTACGTTCTTGGAATTGGAAACAAAAGGCTGTACAACCCACCTTGTTTCCATCCCAGGCCTGAGTCAGACCATTCCCCTCTCCCAGCCCTGGCTTTCCCCAGTTTTCCCTCTCTGCAGTCCCCCAGAGCAGGATCCCACCTTGGGCGATGCGCAGCTTCACCTCCAGGTCCACGGGCGTGGACACAACGGACTTGGTGAGGACCAGCACGTTCTCCAGGCCAATCACCACCACCAGGTATGGGAATATCTCTCTGGAGGAAACAGAGGCAGAACTGAGGAGGAGATCCATGGGGAAAAAGAAAGGGAAGAGGAGCGAACACAGCCCTGGGAGTCGAGGTGAGGAGACACCACCCTGTGCCCCTCAGTCCCTTCCCTCAGTGTCACACTGTGCAAGGGAAAAAGTTTGTGTTTCCTCTGCCTTGGGCAGGAATCACCATTTTTGCAAAGCTGCAGGAATTCCTGGGAAATGCCCATTGTGGAGCACCACTAAATAAATCCTGGTGTGGGGACAGAGCCCTCTGCTCTCCAGCATCGGGAACAACAACAGAGATGGACCTGGCACACCCTGTGAGGGGCTGGGAAATCCCTCAGCAGGGAGGGGCAGGGAGCTTGTCCCACCTCCTTTAAGGATCATCCCATTCCACCCCCTGCCATCTGCAGGGACACCTTCCACTATCCCAGTGTCCAGCCTGCCCTTGGACACTTGCAGGGATCAGGGGCAGCCACAGCTTCTCTGGGAAATCCGTTCCAGTCCCTCACCACCCTCACAGGAAGGATTTCTTCTGTCTATCTCACCTAAATATCCCCTCTTTCAGTTTGAACCATTGCTCCTTGTCCTATCACTGTAGCTCCTGATGAAGAATCCCTCTCCAGCTTCCCTGCAGGCTCCCTCAGACACTGGAAGGGGGGAATGTCAGTGAATGTCCACAGTGAGTGATAAAACCACCAGCCCAGGTAAGCCTCTCACGGGGCAGCTTCTTGTTCATGCCCAAGAATCCAAACTGCGGCAAGAACAACTCAGGCCTGCCTTTAATTAAAGCATTATCAGCTCTGTGAGTCATGCAGGCAGCACCAGCACAGGACAGAGATGGGAGACAAGCTCCTTGGGGATGGGACTCTCTGAACAGAGAGAAGGGAGCTCCTGCAGGAGGAGCCTGCTCAACCCCAGGGATAACGTGTTACCCCAGCAATCCCTCCTGCTGCAGGCACACAGAGCCAGCTGCTCAGGAGAGAAATACCTTCCCTGCATCCCTGGGGAGCAGCAGACGGTGCTGCAGCCCAGCAGAGTGCCCAGCACCCCCCAGAGCCCCGGCAGGGCGGCACGTACCCGCCGTTGAGCGTGGGCGTGAGGCCGAACAGGGTGCAGAGCCCCACGGACATGAGCAGGGAGCTGAGCACCGTCACCACCGCCGCCAGCGCCAGGCCCCACTTGGACTTCACCATGTCGATCTTCCCTGGAAAACAGCCACAGCCCCCTCAGCAGGGACAGCAAATGGGATCAGCACAAACAGGGATGGGATCCTCGTCCTGACCGGCCTCAGGGGGTCACCAACATCCCCCAGGGACTGCGGTGCTCCTGTCTGAATGCAGCTCCCACAGCCTCCCAGGACAAGGGGGGGACAGGGGACAGCTCACACCAGGCCCAGCACTGCACTGAGGGGGGAAAAACCAAACTGAAACGTGGCCAGAGAGGTCTAAACCCATGTGTCTGATCTGGCTGATAATGGATGAAACAAACTGGGAGAAAGGCATTCCTGTGGCACCTAAGGGTGCCTGAGACAGAAAACACCTTGGAAGATATCAAAGAATCATGGAATAGTTTGGGTTGGAAGGGACTTTAAAGATCCTCCCATTCCAGCCCCTGCCGTGGAAAGGGACACCTTCCACTGTCCCAGGCCTTGGACACTCCCAGGGATGGGGAAAACCTCCAGCTGGGGAGGTGGATCACAGGCAATAACACCACACTGGCTAAGAGGGGCAGATCAGCAGGAATCAGGTACACAGTTACTAATTCTCTCATGACAGCTCAGGGAAGAATTCCAACACCACCTCTCCTGCCGAAACAGGTGGGAAGCGTGGTGGTGTCACAGAGAGGAGCCTGCCCACCCTCCTCCCACAGCCAGGAGCCCCCAGACCCACGTGTGGAGAAGTAGATGTAGGCGAAGAGGATGATGTAGGTGGTGACGAGCGGGATGAGCTCGGCGATGCCGATCTCCTCCTTGAAGTGCACGTGGACCACGCTGTCCTCCCGCAGGCTGCAGTTGGGGCTGGGGTGCAGCAGCTTCAGGCGGGAGCGGAGGCTGCCCAGGAACCTGGGGAACAGCAGCACCTTCATCAGGACTGTCACTCAGTCACTCACCCCTGCCCAAAGAGCGGCTCCTGCGGGAGCGCAGCAGGAGGAAGCTCCGTGGCTTCACCTGGACCACCAAAGGTTCCCTCCAGGCCTTGCTCCCAAGCCTGCTCCTTGCTGGCCCCAACCACCCAGACTTTGATTTCTACAAAGGTTTGCTGGGCAGACTCGCCAAAACTTCATTTAAACCAAAGGCTCCTTAACCACAATCTGGGCCGGTGGAACAGAACACGCCATGGCCTCAAACACTCCCAGAATCTTCCCAGAATTACAGAATTCTGTGTAAAAATGGCTCATGGAAGGTGCCACACAATGGCCCTCAGGGCCCAGTGCTCTGGAAGAGCAAGTTTCAACTCCTGTGCTGCCAATTCCATCCCAGGCATCCTCTGGGGAATTCTGTGCAGCTCAGAGTCCTCAGATCCACTCGATCCACACCAGTTTGGCCAACACTGCCAAAGTGTTTTCACCAGTTGAACCAGTGTTTACTGGAAATCAAACCAGTCTGTGTACAAGGAACTGTGTCTAACCAGAACCACTGGGCACTGCATGCCACAGGAACTCTCCCTGGCAGCTCTGGATGCTGCACTCACTGCTTGTGAAGAGGAGCTGGGAACTGAGAGTATTTTATTGTGGGAACTGACACTGGTCAGAAAATAGATTTTTAGGCTCCAGGCAGTGGCTTGAAGCCTGTAGGAAAGCCAAGCACATAACACACCCACTCTCACCTGGGAAATTGAAAGGAGGAATCAAAACAATCCTTGGAAGGTGAAAAACCGTTAAAGTGGAAAACCGTTAAGGTGGAAAACCATTAGCAGGTGATGTTTTTCTAACTTGTTTATTTGTAAGAAATGGTCTGGAGGTGTTGCTTTAAAGGACCAATCATATTGACTGTACCAAATCACTGTATCAAAGAGTCTGCCTTTCAATAAATCTTTGAAGAACCGGAGTTCTACGTATCGTTATCTGAGCCGTCCCAAATCCTAACGATATTTTATCACCGTAAAACACAGCAGGTTTTCTCCCCAGAACAGCACCTTCAGAGATGCAAGACACTCTGAAGCACAAGAAACCCACGGCAGGATGAGGGTGGAGGAGGCAGCAGGAGTGCCCAGGGCAGCCCTCACCTGGAGTCGTAGCGCTGCAGGCCCAGGGTGACGGTGTAGGACACCACGCGGCGCCGGTTGGACAGGCTGACCCCGCTGTACCTGCCGGGCAGCCCGAACAGCAGGTCTGCAGAGACAGGGGACATCAGGGAACAGCACACACACACACACACACAGGAGGGGTTCCCTGTCAGCAGCACAGATGGGGGGAATGGCTGCTCTTATCCCGTGGGATATCCCACACTTCCCGTGCTCTGGGGACGCACGGATGGGGTCACACCTGGGGCAGGCTCCGTGTGCTCCAACCACAGCCAGCTCACGCTCTGCATGCTCAAAAATAACCTTTAAAGCCAACTCCCTGCAGGGCTACAAACCCCTTTTCAGACATGTAATACAGCACATCAGACACTTCCAGAACTCTGAGGTTCCTTTAAACCCAAAGGATCCAACCTGCATTCAAACCAGCATTTCCTCTGGCGTTATGGGACCACTAACGATCCCACACGTGGTCAGAGGGGTTTTTTATAATTAAGAGATAAAAATACTTTTATGCTTTTATGACATCCACTGTCAGCTCGGGCTGTGTGTGAGGAATTAGAACACACGAGGGAGCAGGATGGATGTTGATTTATCTGTGACAGTGAGGCAGCCTTTGAGCAGGACAGAGGGAAAAGCCAGGCTGGAGCACGTGCAGAATGAGAGGAACAAAACCCTGCTATTTTTACCTGCGGAAAGAAGCCTGACTGAGCGATTTGTTCACTTCTCACAAATACAGATCAGGGCTCCAACACACACACATAAAATGAGAGACAACAAAGACTGGGCTGCTGTGAAGGACAAAACACTGCCCGAATCGGCACAATCAGCAATCCAGGAGCTGGAATTAGCGAGGATGGAATAACAATGAAGCTGTAGGCAGCCCTCAGCTCCCGTGGCTCTGCAGCCCCTCACCTTTGAGAGTGGCTGACGTCTGCAAGGTCTTTGGCTCATGCTGGTGGATGGTTTTGATGATATCTGGGTCGGCGTTGAAGCGCTCGCGGTCGTTCTGCCAGAAGTTCCCCGGGGACAGCAGCAGGCAGCCGTGCTCCGGGAGCAGATCCCGCAGCTTCCTGAGGCCGGGCAGCAGGTCTGTCACCTGCAGGCAAACCTCCTCCAGGCTCCTCACCCCGGAGCTGGAAGGCAAACATGGGCCTGTGGGACCCAACCCAGGCAAAGGCAAAGCTTTGGGACGTGCGTCAGGTGTCCCTGCTCTGCCTCCTCACAGCTGAGACAGGACCTGGGTCTCCCTGGAGCTGTGAACAGGCTCCAGAGCTCCATCAGCATTCCTGGGCGCTGCCTGAGCCCACAGCTCTCGCTCCTCACACATCTCTGGTCCCACACTTCCACCTGAGAGAGAAACTCTCTGGAATTCTTGCAGACCTCAACCCCCTCTCCACACCTCCGTCCACACCAGCAATGGATGTTTCACAGGAACCCTGCTCAGCCTCCCTGAGGTGGATCCTTTGAGGTGCACAGAGCACCCTAAAATACAGCAGGATTCAGTGTCTGCACCTGGGTGTGGTGTTTTCCCAATTCCTCTGCATCGTGTGGACAGCATTTCCTTAGAGGTTCAGAACTGCACACAGGTGTAACTGGTGTGAACTGGAACCTGTGTTTGACATAATCCGGACCAACCACTAATTCCAGCAAGACTCAGCTCGGGTTTACAACAGGCCCTGGTGGGAAGGGTCAGTTACCAGTGTAACATCCCACCCCACCAGGAGCTGAGAGTCACTGTCACTGTCATTGTCTGCTGGGGAGTTATTCTGGCTCCAGGGGGTTAACTCTGCTCTGGCATCTCCCAAAAACACCTCACTGCTGAAGGGAGGTCTGGGAGAGGAGCTGCATTTCTGACTGACAGACATCTCACCAGACTTTCCCAAAACAGAAATCTTCTCTACACTTCCCTGGACAGCCTTTATAATTTTTTAATTGACACTGGAGCTGACACAGACCTCTTTAATTACTCCCAAGGATGCTAAAAAGCTTCACTTAGGTTTTAAAAATAGAGAAGTTCATTTAACTGGCTTTGATGGAAAAGGTGTTCTCTGTTACACTGCCAAAGTCAGTTTATGGTTACCTGGGGAAAAGTGAACGACTTCACACACATTTGTGATGGCAGATCACGAAGGAAACATTTTAGGATATGACACCCTTAAAGGGAAACGTTGGCAATTATCAACCAGGGATGTTTGGTCCTTTGGACCCAACAAAAAAAAACCCCAGAATAATCTTTCTGGGAGGGGTAGGAAAACCAGTCTCTTAAAAATGGCTCCACTTTTACCTGTTTCTAACTCACATTAAACTCCTGCAGCCAAACAAGGGCTGAATGAAGTAATTAAAGATTTAAAACAAAGGGACATTATATTTAGGATGCACTCACAATTCCCCTTTTTGACAGGTGATAAAAGAAAACAGAATTTTTTTTTTTTTTTTATGTTTGATTTAAAGTAACTTAAATTTGGATTCGCTCCCTGGAGCTTTGGAGAAAGGTCTTTAAAAGTTTGTTTTTGGGTTTTTTTTTCTATTAGAGGCTCCGACAGCCAAGTTAAAAGTTGTTGTGGTTTTTNTTCTGGGAGGGGTAGGAAAACCAGTCTCTTAAAAATGGCTCCACTTTTACCTGTTTCTAACTCACATTAAACTGCAGCCAAACATAGGCTGAATGAAGTAATTAAAGATTTAAAACAAAGGGACATTATATTTAGGATGCACTCACAATTCCCCTGTTTGACAGGTGATAAAAGAAGACAGTATTTTTTTTTTTTTTTATGTTTGATTTAAAGTAACTTAAATTTGGATTCGCTCCCTGGAGCTTTGGAGAAAGGTCTTTAAAAGTTTGTTTTTGGGTTTTTTTTTCTATTAGAGGCTCCGACAGCCAAGTTAAAAGTTGTTGTGGTTTTTGGTGTAGGGTTAGGATTGTTGATTTGTCAATTATTATTTTTTTTTAATTGGAGGAGCCAGGGGGAGAGGGGATATTGTTGGTTTTGGTTGGTTTTTTTTATAGGTAGGGGCTCTTNTTAAAACAAAGGGACATTATATTTAGGATGCACTCACAATTCCCCTGTTTGACAGGTGATAAAAGAAGACAGAATTTTTTTTTTTTTTTTATTTTTGATTTAAAGTAACTTAAATTTGGATTCGCTCCCTGGAGCTTTGGAGAAAGGTCTTTAAAAGTTTGTTTTTGGGTTTTTTTTTCTATTAGAGGCTCCGACAGCCAAGTTAAAAGTTGTTGTGGTTTTTGGTGTAGGGTTAGGATTGTTGATTTGTAAATTATTATTTTTTAAAATTGGACAAGCCAGGGGGAGAGGGGATATTGTTGGTTTTGGTCGTTTTTTTTTATAGGTAGGGGCTCTTTTTGAGGTTTGGTTGGGTTTGGCCCCGGGCAGGCCTAGTTTGAATTTTTTGATTTATGAGGTGATGTTAGTTTTTTGTTAGTTGGAAAAAGAAAAATAAAAAAGGGTTGGGTTATTTGGGATTTTTGATTTAAGACTGGGTTTTTAGAGGTGGATATAATATTTTTATTTGTTAGTTAAGTTGTTCATTTATATTATAATTTTTTTAGGAAAATCCACCTTCAGCTGCCTGCCTCAGGGATTTATGCAGAGCAGAGCACACAAAGCTTCAGCTGAACCCCAACAAATAAAACAACCCCAGGAAGGAGCACAGATTTATCAATACACTGATGATGTGCTGGCAGGAGGTGAGAGGGAAAGGGCACTAAGAGAACAGCACAGGACATACAGAAGAGATTAAATGCTGTTATAAATATATATTATATAGTTGGCTTTTGGCATAACCATTACAATTGTACTGTATTATGTTTTTATTAATAAGAATTTAGAAGGGTAATAAATGTGTATTAATAAGAATTTAGAAGGGTAAATTGTTTTTTTTTGTTTTTTTTTTTTTTTTTTNTGCCAAGTCCCCCCTCAGCCAAAAAACTTAGTTTATATTATCTCCTACTTTATCTATTTTTTTATTTCTATTAAACTTATAAAATTATAAAAAAAAATAAAACTTGTTTTTCACAATGGGGAGGGGATAGAAGTGCCCTCTAAAGAGGTGGAATTCCTTGGAACATGGGGGTAGAGGCCAAACTGTAATTCCAGATGAAACCATCACAAAATTAAATGCTCTATCTACCCCCACTACTGAAAAGGAACCTCAAAAGATACTTTGGGATATTCCTGGGTTTTCTATAATAGCAAGACCTTTGTACACATTAATGAGGAAAATCCAAATCTGGGAATGGCTTTACAAACACTGATACAGGAGCTAAAAACATCAATCACCTGGGCCAGCTCATCCCAGTGATCCTGTAACAGCTGAATGGGATTTTGCTGAACGTGGGACTCAGTGTAATGTGTGACAGAAATGGCCACACGGACCCAAACAACCATCAGGGTTCTGTTCCACAGCATTGAAAGCTACTGAAAAGAGAAAAAGGGATTATTATCCCTCACCTGAGCTCTGGAACAAGGAGAAAAAAAATTCAACAGCATCAACTTGTGAAAAGCCAAGGAGCTCTCAGTCTGCTGGCCAGTGTTAAGAGGGGCACAGTGCACAAACAGGGTGTGTGTCTCAGGGGTCACAGATCAAAGGGAGGGCACTAAAACCCTACAAAATCACAGAGTGATGGGCCCCCAGACAGCTCAGCCTGACAACTGCCATAAATCTGGTCCTACTCACTCAGACCCTGAGGCTGGAGATGTCTGGCTCCCTGAGCCCCCAGCCCAATGCAAGCATGGGAAATGTCCAGAGCAGTTGTTCTGAACACTGAAGCAGCACTGGGAGCAGGGGGAGAAGGAATGAGATGTGGGGGAGTTAAAGGCAATTACGCTGCCAGTAAAGGAGACAACAAAGTGTGTGGATTCTGACAGTGGTTGTGCCAGTGGGAAGCAGGGCTTTGGCAAGGGAAGGGACAAGAGGCTCGGCAGAAGGAAGATGGGAAGAGGTTGGTGTCACAGGCTCAGCCCCACGGACAGATCCACACAGGTCATGCAAGTGACCAAACTTGACAGACTTACTGGAACAACAAGGTGGGATCAGCTGACAAAGATCAGGAAGATCAAAACTGATCAGCTGGAAGCCCCACAGCACTGGTGTGGATGGGGTGTGACATCGAAACGAGGGCACGCTGGACAAAAAGCTGTTTTCTGGAGCACAAAGCAGGGGCTGGCACTGGCCAGGAAGATGTGTCAAGGCATTCTCACAGAGTGTCCCCAGTGCCAGGTGAGAATTGAACAAAATCACCCAGACCTGGCAGAGGTTAGAAGAGCAGAAGTGACAAAACACTCTGGGGCTCTTGGCAAAGAGATTCTCCTGTGCCTCTGAAGACATCCCGAAATTACACCTGAAGGGGTGGCACTGGTCTCTGGGCTGTCACTGCCAAAGCCACTGTCTGGGGACTCAGTGACCAGTCTTCCGGCCCCCCTGTCCCAGACTCCACTCAGAGTGACAAGGAAATAAATTCCACCAGTGTGACGGTGCAAGGCTGGGCCAAAAAACAAAGTGTTAAATGGGTTTTTCATACACCTTATTGTCCCCAAGCAAACGGGAGCGTGGAGCCCGGCAGTGGTTTGCTAAAGTGCTGAATCTGGCTGGGATAAAAGGTTACCCTTTGTGTTATGTCAGATGTAATAAATAACTGACATCAGACATAACAAATATAATAAATAAATAAATAAA
>VXBN01010324.1:38363-63386 GCA_013397395.1 Sinosuthora webbiana
ATATAATATAATATAATATAATATAATATAATATAATATAAATAACTGTAATGGCCCATGGGGTAGTCCTGTTTCAGGAGCTTTGCTGAGCCCTGTGTCTCTTTAAACAGCTCCAAATGACAAAATGGAAGTTTTTCAGGACAACTTGCAGGCGGGAAAGGCAGTGACGGTGAGGGGAGCCCAGGCTGGGATGGTACCTGTGAGGACACCTGTGAGGACACCCGCGAGGACACCTGTGAGGACACCTGTGAGGACACCTGTGACCCTGAGGGCGCTCGAGGCCCGCTGTTCTGGGTTCTGTGGGCTCTAAGGGCACAGGGGGTACAGGATGGAAACTCCGTTCCAGCCCGCGCTTCCAGTCCGTGTTTTACTCCAAACCAGCTGCCCCGCAGCGCCCCCGCGTGGTGGCGGCCGGGACAGCACAAACACCGACCCCGCCGGGACGGACAAACGGACACCGCCGGGACGGACAAACGGACACCGCCCGCACCGCACGGATCCTCCCGCTTCGGGTTCCCCGAATCGTGGTTTTAAAGAGTCAGGATTTCAGCCAAGGGTTAGAAGCAATTTCTATTGATTAGGATGCAAGCCAGGAAAAACAAAAGATAAGGGAATGATTATTAGAGGATTAAGCTAGAGCTGGAGGATGCATGGCTTGGTGTTGTGTGCTTGTTTTAGTTGTGTTCATAGAAGGAAATTAAATAGATGGACCATCATAATGACAGATGGAAATGACCAAAGGGATGTGACCAGCACCTGGACTCAATACTAACTGATCCCGAAGCAGGAGGGATTGGATCCTTCCAGAAGGTCATGAAAGCCTCCCAGCAGCACAAAGGTAGAGATATCATTGTGATGAACACTTTCCTGACTTCATCCTTCAACACCACTGACCTAATTCGAGAGAAGAACTGCACAGGCATGGAGGACTTTTAACCTCATTTTAATATGAAGGTGCTGAGATATGTATAAGCATTTTGTGTATGTAAGACTTGGGGAAATAAATAGAGGGCAAAGAGCCTTGGAATTCTCTCCATTACTTCAGGAGATGACTCCCAGGGTGTCTGACATCGAATAAAACATAAACCATACAACTTTCTAACTTTAACTAGTTAGAGGGTCTTTGTCTGTAATCTTACTGGTTTCTTACAGTTCATCCCCAGGAACCTGGGGTGCTCCAGTGTGTCCTCAGAACGCTGCCTGTGCACCTGGACAGGAGCCCAGGAGCTGCTGGGGCAGCAAGGGAAGGGCTGTGGGACTCACTGACAGACACTCCTGGGCTCCTGCAGGGGAATAAAGCCACTTCTGGACACAGAGGGACCACACTGGACAGCACAGAACTCACCCATCTGCTGTGGCTAAAGCTGCAGGAGCCCTGAGGTGACCATCACTGGATGGTTGTGTTCAGTAATTAACGAACAATGTCATTAATTCCACAGCCCAGCAGCTCACCCCACCCCTGATCTGTCAGCCCTGCCAACACCTCGCAGCAGAAACTGCAAAGGGGAGGAAAGGGAGCACTGCTGGTTTTCCTGGGGCCACTCTAACACAGCACACACAGAACCAATTCCACCTGATCCTGGGAAGAGGAATTTCCCCCTGGGACACTGACAACAGCAGCAACTGCTGGATTTGTTCTCACTTTCCCACTCATTTAATGAAAATGTTCAGATGATGGGAATTCCACACTGTTGGAAGTCTGGAAGCTGAGGATTTTAGACTTTCTGTGCTGACAGGCATTGATCCTCAAGAAAACACTGCATTTCACCTGAGGCCATGGGAAAGGCTTCCAAAATTCAGTGATGGCACTGGGATTGTGGATGTGCAGTTTGGATAGAAGTGTGTGATGTCACAGGGTGGAAAACTTAGATTTTAAGGTTTTAGTATGGAGGATTTAGGGTGTAGGTGAAGGTTGTATTTTTTTTTAATATTAAATTTATTGAAATTAAAAACTAAACACTGTATTGTCATCACCACACCAAACATATTTTCCAGTGGCCTTCCTCCAGCTGAAGTGATGCCCCTTCTGGAAGGGAAGACAGCCCAAAATCTAGACAGTGGTAAAATCTTAATCAGTATTGCAAAGGTACTAGAGCATTGGAGTTTTCCATTGTTTGGATTAATATTTATTTCTGGTTTGTCCCAGAAGTTTTGCAGTGCACATGAGTTATTGCTTTAGAATGATCGTGTCTTCGCTCTGGTTGTCACAGGGGGTGGAAAAGATTTCCCCCTGAATGTAACTTGAATTTTCCTAGGATTATGGAATCAGTTTTGTGCACCTCTTCCTATCTCCCCAGGGCAAGGTATAAAATTCCCCACTGCAGTAGGTGGGAACAATTGATGAGTTTCATTCCACCTTGGATTCCCCTGAGGCTGTACCAGATTGTTCTGTAGCACCTTTGGTCAGGTGATTGCAGAATTGTCCAACACTTGATTTGATGAGCAGGGATATGTGAAATGCTGAACTTCACTGAGGAATGGACAAAGAACCATGAATGGAAGTGAAGGGAATCACTGACCCATCACTCAACTCCTCCAACCACTGCAGCTAAAAATTTAACTCCAGGAACTTTTCTTTGATCCTGATTTGCATCCCACCTTGATTTTTAAGTCTCAAGGGACAGGGAACATCCTGATCTACACAGACTGGTAACAACCCCAGTAAAATTACTTGTTTCGGTTGTCCTTAGCTACCGTGAACACTCTGGATTTAATGCTGGACCTTGTCACTGTAACTTGTTTTATCAGTAATCATCTATCTGTCTGTCTGTCTGTCTCTGTCCCCTGGGCAGGGACACTGCTTTGCCCTGTGGTTACTCCAGGGGCTGAGTGAAGGGACCTGAACATTTGACTCCCAGCCAATGCTGAATTTTTTGGCAGCTTTAACACAGGCACTTTGATACCTGCAGTGTTTATGTTGTTCTGGAACCCACTGGCAGTCCCTGAGTTTTATACTGGGGAGGAATTGTGGTTAAGATCTTCCATCTGTTATTTCCTGTCTGTTTCATAAATAATTCACTTTACAAAGACATCTCATTTGCCATCACCACAACACGTGGGCCAGAGGGAGGCCTTAAATTAAAACTGTTGCCAAAGTCTGAGGCTAAGGCAGGGCCTGTGCAAAGCTCCCACTCCTGTGACAACAAGGAGGAGCTGCTGCTGCCACAGGGACACTTTTCCCCCTGGGATCCAGGAACAGGTGGGATCTGCTCAGGAAAGGTGCACTGAGCAAATCCAAGAGAAGAACAGACACCAGCCCCGCCTTGCACGTCACAGGAAGGTGCTTCCAGATGGAAAATGAATTGAAGCCTTTGTAAAATCCCTCTGCAGGAGAGATTTCTTCTACAATAACTACAAAGAATGAGCACAGAAACTCAAAAATGATGATTTGTCTTTGTGAACACTCCCTCCACAACGTGCACCCTGTGGCTGCATGGCAGGACACCTGGACAAGCCTCAGCTGTCAAAGGAAAGCAATGGAAAATACACTTCCAAAAAATGGTGTTTACAGGGACAAAAGCTTTGGGAATGAAAATCTAAAGGAGCTGATGCAGTGATGCCTCTGGAAAGGGCTCCAGGAGGAGCCAGATGACCATGGTTTGTATTTTATCAGCTCTGGAACGTGGCAGAGATCACAGTTCATGCTGCAGATAAGCCCATGGACGTTCTTATCTGCGAGGCCACGCTCCCAGCTCGTGTCCCTGTGGGACTTGGTGGGTGCAGAGTGACACTAAACCCACAGCTGGGGCAAACTACAGATTCCAGGTCACCCCTGACTGTTACAGAGGTGACTGCTGGGATCTGCAGCCACTGCTAACACACCCACAGCTGTGTTTCCTGCCCAGGTACACTCAACAACCTTCAGCTCCCTCCTGGAATATAAAAGATATATAAAAGATACAGATTAGAATAGAAAATAGAATACAAAACAAGCCAGTCTGCATATAAAAAAATTATATGCAAACTTTGTTACTGGCAACAAACCACAAGAACTTCATAACTTTTGAGGTAATTGCAGCATTTACCTCAAAACCAGATGTTTTCCTGAAATACCCAAATGCATCCCCAAAATGGTAACCTTGCCCCGAGCTTTAGGTCTAAATGCTGAAGCAATTTTCTTCTGGTGGTACGAGGAATAATAATAAAAGTAATAATTTTGTGTTCTGTGTTGCATCACTGCTCATCAAGGGCAATGCCACGGGGAGATAATGAGAATACAATGAGAGGACAGGGGAGATAATGGGAACACAACACAGGCCTGGGAGCTCGTTGTTTCTCACTGTCATTGGCAACAGATGATTATCCCAAAGGATAAGGGAGGAGAGGGACTGAGCACACGGACACAAGGTCAGTGCCAAGGCTGGGGGAGCTGGCAGGGAGAGAAAAAAAACCTGAGGAAATCTCTACTGAGGAGTAAAAATGGCATTTTTAAAACATGACCCCCGAGAGCAGCAGCTGGGGGGAAAGGATGGGTCCCCAGAAGGACAAATCAACAGTTAGAGGAGCAGGGTGGACACTCAAAGATGATAAATTTAATACCCTTTCTTTTAACAGCACAAAGGTCAAAACCCCACTTTGGGGGTAGAAAGAGTTTCTGCTTTGAGGTGGGAGCTCATCAGCTGGAAAGGACAGAGGGACATGGGGACATTAAAGAATCACCTCTTAGTGTGCAAAACTGATGTGAGTGGCCACGAAGAATGGACTTGTGATCTCAGAGGTGCTTCAGGAAAAGCTTTTCCATGGAAAACACCTCACAAGTGAGACTCCTGACAATCTGTGCCTGGTTCTGCTCTCCCACCTTCAGGAATGTCACAGTGACACCAGTGCCATGAGGAGAAGCCAGGATGGCACATGGAATGCTGAGCCCAGAGTTTTCTGTTTGGATTTTAACAAACAGGGGGCTGGGCTGGGGAGTAGGAGCTCCCCCTGCAAACACCTGGAAGCTGAGGAAAGCTGCTGTTGTCTAAAGGCTGCAACAGGATTAAACCAAGCAGGTACAAACTGGTCCTAAAAACAGCCAAAGAACAGTCAGGAGAAGGTTCCTAAGCAGGAGAATTCCAGCAGAGACCCAGGAATCCCTGTGATACAGAGCTGGTGTGGTGGTGAAGGAATCCTGAGGCCCCTTCTGGACTGTGACCAGAAAATCCCTGAGGATTTTTGTGCTGGAGCACAGGGACGTTCTCCAGCACCCGTGTGAACTGCTCCACACGCAGGACAGATCCCACCTCTCTTTGTTCAGGACATGACCAGCTCAGAGCCCCTGAGGCAGGCCTTTGGAGAGAGCCAGGCGTGCCCAGAGCAGCTCCTGTGCCTCACCTGTCCCTCAGGGCGTGGTTCCTGATCTCCTCCACCAGCTGGAAGACGCGGGACAGCGGCGACCGGAACACGTCCACGGCCAGGAAGTTCTTCTGCCACGGGGACACGGTGGCTTTGACATGGATCTGCTGGATGTAGGCCACCGGGGCGCCCACGTACTGCGGGGACAGCACAGCAGGGTCAGGCTCTGACCAGGGGCAGCTCCCAGCAGGGTCAGGGCAGGAACGGCTTCGCCAGGCTCTGCTCTCCCTCCCCACATCACAGGTGGAACGTGACAGGACCCAGCAGGCAAGAACAAAAGGAGTCTGATTCTCTGTTTGTGTTGTAGAGACCTCAAAGCCCATCCAGTGCCACCCCTTAAGCCATTAAAGGAATTTCTAACTGCCCTTCCCTGGAAAAGTGAAGGTTAGAGAGATCCCAGGTGTAAGAAGGGCTTTTCCCCCGTGGGTCCTTGCAGACATTGGGCAATCTTCTCTCTGGGTTTCCCAAGTCCATCACCCACCCCATGGCATCCCCTGTTTCCCCACTGGTTATGGGGCCTGGTGTCCTGTTCCTCTCCTCCCTATGGTCACCTGGGACCACCCACAAACCTGAGACCCTACAGAACTAAGAAAAACCACATGTTCCCCCTCTCTGGCTCCTGATTCACCTTCAGCACCCTGGAATAAACACCTGCTGGGAACTGATTTGGGGCTGGGAGCCTCCTGCCTCTGTGCTGAGCCAGCCTGGTGACGTGTGTGTGTCCGTGTGAGCTTCAACTGTCACCTGAGCACCTCTCAGGCAGTTTCTCTGCTGGAGAGGCTGACTGGGATCTAGAGGGGCCCCGAAAAGACACGCTGTCACCCGTGCCACGTGCAGTGACAGCTCCCAGCGCCCCAGGCCCCACCCTGGCACACCTGCGGGGCCCTGGGGCCAGCAGGGGCCGAGGCAGGCGAGCAGGGCAGTGTCCCCTCCCCAGCAGGACTCACCCAGTCGGGATGCTCGGCGGGGTCCCCGCGCTGCGGGCCCGGCGCGGGGGGAGCGTAGTCCTTGAGCGGCGTGCTGAACTCCACCGGGCCCGTCCCCGGCAGGGGCAGCTTCAGCAGCGGGGAGCTGGGGACACAGCAGGGGGATTGTCACTGGGGGGGGAATGGGAGCCCGTGGGAAGGCTGAGTGACACACACTGCACACAGCTGGGAATGAAGGGGTATGTACTGAAAGGCCTTGGAGGGACGCCTTGGGCAGGGCAGGAGCCTGGGCAGGGCTGTGCCGAAGGTGGGCACAAAATGGGCATAAAAGGGGCATAAAAGGGGCACAAAATGGACACAAAATGGGCACAAAATGGTCATAAAATGGCCACAAAATGGTTACAAAATGGGCCCAAGGTGGACCCAAAATGGTCACAAAATGGTCACAAAATCAACCCAAGGTGGACCCAAAATGGTCACAAAATGGTCACAAAATCAACCCAAGGTGGACCAAAAATGGTCACGAAATGGATACAAAATGGTTACAAAATGGGCACAAAATTGTCACAAAATGGTCACAAAATCAACCCAAGGTGGACCCAAAATGGACCCAAAATGGACACAAAATGGGCACAAAATGGTCATAAAATGGCCACAAAATGGNCCCTTCAGCCCACCCTTGTTTGTGCTGTTGGGCCTAAAACTTGTAACAGCTGTCCTTTCCAGCAGGAAAAGGATTTGTTTTGTCTCTACTCTGTGAAGAGAACTCACTAACACTTAGTATGAGGCTCAGAACTGCACCCCTGGGCAGCACTGAACCTGGAAAACATGAAAGCTTAAACTTAAGGCATCATTTTTTTAGACAGAGGAGATAAAAAAATGACCAGGCTCACTTCAGCAAAGCCAAGCCATGCAGGACAGGAGACCCAGCAGGAGGGCTTTGACTCCCATGGGAACGGATTGGTATCCAAGAGTCTTTCTCCCTTGGAAAGGGATAACTACGAGGGGACAAAGAAGGGAAGGCCTTGCAGGGCCTCCCCTGAATTCCTCCACCCAAGTTACCTGTGGCAAACACACTCACTATGGCCATGGCTCAGTAACTGCACATCCCACACAAACCCCAGACACTCCAGTGGCTGCTTCCCAGCCCCAAATCCTTTATAACCCTCTGCTTTTCCTCATTCAGGTTCAAACTATTTCCAAACCTTGTCATGAACTTCACTGGTCCCCAAAGCACTTTTAAGAGCAGCAGTGAGACACCAAACCCAGGAAATCTTGATCTTCTTGCTGCTTTGCCACTGCAACCTCCAGTGACTGTAGCTCCTGTCCCACAACAGAGACTTTGAACCATTCAGAAACTGAGGTTACAGAGAGTTTAGAAGGAGATTTTTAACTCCAAACGTTCTCAGAAGTGGTTAAAAGCCAATCAGAATTGAACTGGTGGGAAATGCAAGGCTGCTGGCACAATTCCATCTATTGACAACCTGGGATTGTCAGCACCAAACTGAACTGGGGAGCAGAACTTCAGTCTTTTTGTGGCTTTACGATTCCTGATATATTTTCCTGTTTGTAGATGAGTTTTGTGGCAGTACTGGCACAAGAAATAGAAAGGCCTTGGAATTGTTTTCCTGCAAGGCTCTGCCCACTTCATTAGGGATTAGCTTGGATCATCAAAGGCCAGGGAGGAACAAGCAGCATCTAAACACGAGGCTTCAGAGAGAACAACAAACAAACAGAACAGTGAAACCAGAAGCCAAGCTTGTCAGATTTGCTCTGTACTGGTCTGACAGAAATACAGCTAATTATTAGCACTTCCCTGTGCAAGGGCAGGGAAGAGAAAAAGGAATGATGAAATCAAACATAAGTGACATACAAAGCAGAGCAGGTTCAACAGATGATTGAGGAGGAATTATTTTTTCCCTAAATGATTTCAGTGTTGGTGACTGTGTCCAGAAATCCAAGGAAAACACTTGCACAGAAGGTGCTTCTGCAGGGGGATATTCCCTGTGGGTCACCTGTGGGTTGGGAGGAGTCACAACAAACGTTTTTTTGCAGAATTTGAATCATTTACACTCAGAGACTGCTCAGATTTAGTCTGATTTTGGAGTGTTTCCCCCTGTCCGTGGCTGGCTGTGGTGACACTGGTGACAGGGTTGGTGCTGTCCCAGTGCCTTTCCCAGCAGATCCCCCAGGGCAGCAGGCTCCTCTCCAGGGCCAGGAGGGCTCAGCTCTCCCCCAGGGCCACTCCAAGGCCTGAGCCCAGGTGGGCTGAGCAGCTCTGCAGTGACATCAGGGCACGGTGGGATCCCCTCTGGTCACAGTCCTGGTTCCCAGCTCAGCATCCAGGGAAAAGGGGCTCCTTGTGGGACCTTGGCCTTCCCGGGCTGGGACCCAGCAGGTGTTGGAAACACGGAATGCTGGAGTGGTTTGGGATGGAAGGGACCTTGAGATCATCCAGTGCCACCCCTGCCATGGCAGGGACACCTCCCACTGTCCCAGGCTGCTCCAAGCCCAAATGTCCAACCTGGCCTTGGACAGTTCCAGCAATCCAGGGGCGGCCACAGCTGCTCTGGGTGTTGTGTGACAGGGCTGGGTCATCACACGGGTGCCCAGAGGGAAAAAGGCCCCCCCCCCAGCTCCAGGGAAGCATTCCCAGCACTTATTTCTCTTGGTTAGGGATTTTTTTTTTGAGCAGCAGGGAAAGAGGTGAACATGAGAACGGAAAGCACAGACAGAGGAAGGAAGAACAGCAGGACCTGAAATGGCCACAAAGCAAAGCAGCCCAAGCTCCAGCTCAGCAGGAGGAAGAGCCTCTTCCCATGGAGGGGCAGAGAAATCCCTGCAACAGCTGCCCAGGGGATCCTGGAGTGTCCCTGTGTGGACACATCCCTGTGTCACTGCTGCAGGTGACCCTGCCCTGGGTGATCCCCAGAGGTCCCTCCCAAGCCCATCCATGTGATCAAACAACAGTGACAGGAGAGCTCAAGCTGTTTAGATGCTCAGGTCACTGTGCACCCTGAGCCCCCTGTGAGAGCCCAGAATGGAGGAAACTCGGGTCCTGTAACCAGCTGGAATTGCTGGACTGCAGCAGGAGCTGCATTTCAGTCACCAGCACGAGGGAGCTGCAGCCACAAGGGCTCACCCAAGCACTTGACACATTCTCAAGGCAGCTCAGGGGGCCAAGCAGAGCTCCAGGCACATTCCCCCTTCCCAGACCCACAAAGAGCTCCAGCACTGAGGGTGGAGGGCTGCAGGGAGCTGCCAGGTCCCAGGTACCAGGAAAGGAGCCCATCCATGGAATTAACCCAGCTCCCAGCTCTGTTGGCTCGCTGCAGGACAGGGTTTTGGCAGCCAGGACAGAGCAGCCTGGAGCCCCACTGCTGAGGAGGGAGGGAATGTGGCACCAGGGTCCTGCCAGGGGCTTGGCAAGGCCAGCATCTGGCAGCAGCAGAGCCTTTTTAGCCCTGGCAAGTGCATCAACAACCTGTTCCCGAGGAAGGGAGGGTGGCTTTGCCCTGCTTCCCCCTGACAGGGCCCTGAAATCCTGCACTGGGAGGGAGATTCCCCTGCTCCCAGGGTCATGGTGAAACCCCAGAGGATGCTGGAGCCCTGGGCACTGAGGATTCCAGGCTTTCTGTGCTCACAGGCTCTGACCCCCAGGCAAACACTGAGGCCATGGAAAAGGCTCCCAAAATTGAGTGACAGCTCTGGGATTGTGGGTGTGGGGTTTGGATAGAAGTGTGTGATATCACAGGGTGCAAAACTTGAGGTTTAAGGTTTAGAATACAGTAATATATATATATAAAGTAAAATGGAGGATTTAAGGCAGAGGCTGAGCCCTTTATCACTTTCTTCTTCATGGGTCTAAGTAGTATTTTAGAATTGGATAGAAAAGTTTGCACTGTGGGCCATGGGTAGTTAGTTATTAGCTTAAAAGTCAAAATAATTTGGGTGTCATTTCTTAATTGGACAGTTTATCCTTAAAAGACCTTGGAGAGAGAGAGAGATAGAGCTCCATTTTTACTTTGTTAGCTAGAAGTGCTGTAAAACTCACAGTTTGTGAGACTATAACATAAATAAGGATTAATAAACAGCTGAGTCCAAACAAGAAACACCATCTCACACATTTAATCTCAACCCTGGCCAAAAGAAGATAAAAAAGCAACAAGAGGAGACTCTGCTCTCTGGGGATGTGGAACATGAAGAGTCTGACTCTAGCTCGGGTCCTCTGGTTATCACACAAACAGTACAAACCTGTGCAAGAGTGATTCCTGTAGAAATAATTATAAATAAATAAAAAATATGTACCCACACACAAATACAGCTCCCCAGGGGCTCTGCTTCCAGCCAGTTCTGCCATCCTTCAGGAGCACAAGCTGTGTTTCAGTTAAACAACAAACAGCTGTTTAACTGCCCTAAACCTGCTGCAGAGGTCATGTGCAATCCTTACTTGAACTAAAACTGTTCTCCCAGTGACGCTGGGATTTCACATTGTCCCCAACAGCCACATTTCCAGGTGGCACCTGGTCCTCTCTGGGCTGGTTTCCCTCATTCCAGGAAAAATGCAGATCCCAGCACGGATCCATTCCAGTGGGATGAGGAAAATGAGTGTCACCTACAAAGGGATTTATAATAAAACAAGAGAACTCTCCCTCTGATGTGGAGACTAACTTGGGTTTTCAGACTTTAGGACTGCAGAGGAAGAATGAGTCACAGGAATTAGTTTTTGCCTTGGGTATTAATTTATTATCAAACCCAGAGATGCTGTGTCTTGTCTGTCAGGGACATTAAAAGCAGTGTCTGCACAAACCCTCCCAGGAGTAAAGACACCCCAAAACAACCAGCCCAGACTCTGTGTGACCTTACTCCCTGCACGGTCACTGCCCTCACCTGCCTGAGGCCAGAACTCCTGCTGGATAAACTCTGCACCCTGGGCTTTATTTCAGCTTTTAAAAACTGTCTGCACACAGAAACGCTGGGGTCTGACTGATGTGAGGGGGAGGAAAACCACAATAACTGGGACCATTTTCTCTGCAGCAGAACTCCACCAGCTCTCCCTGACTCCAGGAGACAGGACTGATCCACCTCCCTCCCTCTGAAGGACTCAGGATACAAGATCCACTCCTGTTTGCTGGAATGCCTTTATTAACCATGCTCCAGGCTGAGGAACACGGAATGGGAGAGCAGTGGAGGATGCCTGGACTCTGTGATCTGAAGGGTCTTTTCCCCCCTAAACAATTCCATGATTCTGTGACCTCCCTGCTCTGTGCTGGTCCAAATCCAGCTGCACTCAGTGCTCAGGGTCCCTGCCCAGCCCTGCTGCACCGAAATGTTCCCTAAATGAGCTTCTGCCTCAAGGCTGGGCCTTGATTTTCCCCCACTGAGGTGGTTCCTCCTTGTCTCTGCAGAGGGCTGGCCGGGAAGGTGAAACCCACCCGGGAGGGAGGAGCACTTTGAGAGCACCAACAGCTCAGTCCCAGCAGGAGATGGTGCCAAGGACCATCCTCAGCACACGGTAAAACCCATCAGCTCCCAGGGAGCAATCCCCTCACCCTCACTCTGCCGTGCCCAGGTGCAGGACCCCACCCCGGGACAGTTCTGTCCTAATTAGCAAAGCCACAATTAACACCTCGTTAGCAGCGGTTTATGCACAGCAGCTCAGAACGGGAACTGAAACACCCCCAAAAACGGCTTCTCAGCAGGGACCAGGACCTCCAGCCTCACCCCAGCTTTTTGCCAAGGTTCTCGTGCTCCCCAGGGGTGTCACCACGCTTTTGTCACCTGTCCCTCCCACCCCCAGGATCTGCTTTGCTAATGAGCTTCTGGGGCTCATTAGAGAAAACAGACCCCTCACGCCTGATGGTGCCTTGGAGGGATTTCTGCAGCCTGGAGGAGCCCGGGCACCGCAGAACCCTCAAATGCTGGCACTCAGGAACGCAGACACCTCCACAAAGCCACAGACACCAAAGGCCACCCGGTGTGGAGCCTCAGTGCCTGCTCTGAACAGCGACAGGGGAGCTCCAGGTCCTGACCCGGTGGGCTGAGGCTCCCAAGCGCAAGGAGAGCTGCTGCTGACCCCCATCAGATCCTCTCCTCTCTGGGAAATCCTGGATTTCAGAAGGGAATAAGCACGTTTTGATGCCTCCCCAAACACAACACTTGGTGGGTGAATATTTCACACTGCAGTTGTCCTGTGTTTGCTGCCTGGGAGAGCTGGGATGAGGAGCCTGAGCCCATCCTGGGAAGCCATTCCCACAGTGACACACGTGGGACTCTGGTTTGGCTTGGCTGGTGCAGCCTTCAGGTGAAGAAATGCCACTGGAAACTGCACCTGGCAAAGCTGGAGCCAAAACACAGAGCTGCTGCTTGCAATCATATCAAAGACAGAGAAATGTAGGAACCACTGGGCTGGGCCTTGTGGAGGCTTCGTGTCCTACAGAACAAGGGACCTGAGAAGAAAACTGTCCCTGGAAGTTAAAAGGATTCATGTGGAGCAGTGAAAAAAACAGGAAGCAACACCCCCACTGCTGCTCACAGCTACAAAGGGTTCCAGCCAGGAGAAGCCACCTCAGAGGTTTTTCACGTGTGAAAATCCTCCCTTTGACAATGTTCTCACTGAGATGTGCAGGCAGCCCCTGTCACCACCACAGCTCAAAGGAAAACCTGTGTCTGTGACAACACACGTGCAGCTTTTCTACAAACAGGGGGGCAAATCACCACATGGGGTTTATTTTGCCCAGAACAGAATTAAACCCTGCAAAACAGAACCTGTACATGCACATGGGCACAAAGGTTTGCTCTGCCCTGCTGGAAATGATTCCGAGCCCGTGTGACATTCCTGGGAGTAAAATTATATCCACCTGCAAAGCAGGGATCCAAATTAGGGCCCATAAGGAGAGCAGGGGATTTACTCCCACACAGGTGTGCCAAGGATGAAACAGAAGAGTGCAGCCTCCAGCGAGAACAGCACAGGCAGGTGTGCAAAGAAAGATCAGCTTTCCTTCCTCTTTAATTCATGGCTTTGGAGTCCACTACCAGGTGCTTGAGGGCTACTTTCATCTCATTTATTGCTTCACTTCACTCCCTCAATGAGTTCTCACTCATTAAACCAGATGAAGACACTTCATCCCCATCGTCGTTCCTTTTGTCCCACAAAAAGGGACGACAAAACCTACGGAGTATAAATCAACAAGAGATCCTCTGGGTGGGCCCAGGGGAGACAGCGCTGCCCTCCCCAGCCCCTGCAGGACTCACCAGCAGGCCAGGATGCAGAGGGCCGTGAAGAGGATGATGGGGATGGGGTAGGAGGCGCAGAGCAGCCCGTGGCTGTAGAACGCCCGCGAAATCCTCTCGCGCAGCTTTTCAGTCAGGGTCATCCTCGGCTGCCCTCACCTCGAGGCCATCCCGGGCTCGGGCAACTCCACCTCGGGCAGCCCCCCAGGGAAGGCTCTGGATCCAGCTGGGGAGGGCACAGGGAGACAAGGAGAGAAAGAAAAGGGAAATAAACGTGAGCAGCTCGCTTTGGGAAGAGCGCCGCGGTTCAGGGAGGAATTGTTCCCCGGGAGGGTGGGCAGGGCCGTGCCCCTGGAATCCTGGAAATGTCCAAGGTCAAGGACAGGGCTTGGAGCAGCCTGGGACAGTGGGAGGTGTCCCTGCCATGGCAGGGGTGGCACTGGGTGATCCTCAAGGTCCTTTGCAGCACAAACCACCCTGGGATTTCTTGGTTCTGTGAAATGACTGAGCAGATCCCGGCCTCACTGTCAGGGCTGGACCACCCCAGTTCCATGAGGAGCTCAGGAACAACATGGATGTGCTGCAAAAAATACACCAAAAGTCTCTCTGACCACCCTGAGCTGCCAAAAGCCACTCTGAGGAGGAGCACAGCACTGGCAACGATTTCCAGTCATTTGGAGGAGGAAAACTTTGTATTTCCTCTCCTCACCTGCTGTCCAACCCAGCATTCCCTAAGAAAACACAGAGCATTCCAAAGCCAGCGTTTCTTTATCACTCAGGGGGGCTGCACATTAAAATGTGCCATCTTTACTTGCTTTATGCTGTGACAGAGCTCCTCAGAGTGAACAGCAGGAACTGTTCCTGCTCCAAGTCATTTCTGCAAGCAGAGATTATCTGAGCCAAAATAAACCTGCTGATTGCAGGACAAATGTAAAAAGAGAATTTCTTGCCTTTTCCACGACTGCACAGCCAAAGTTTGCCTGGAAGCACGAGGGCAATAGGGATGTTTCCATTGCAGCACCACAGGTGACATTTCTGGTTCCCTTCAGGGGCAAGAAAGGGACACACTTCACAGAATCCCGGGATCACTGAGGCTGGAAAAGCCCCCCAAGGTCACCGAGTTCACCCTGTCCCCACCCAGAGCTCTGAGTGCCACCTCCAGGTGTCCCTTGGACACCTCCAGGGATGGGGATCCAAACCTCCCTGGGCAGTTCCAAGGCCTGAGCACCTTTTCCATGGGGAAATTCCTGCTGCTGCCCACCCTGAGGCTGTTCCCTCCTGTCCCTGTTCCCTGGGAGCAGAGCCCGACCCCACCTGGCTCCAGCTCCTGACAAAAACAAGGCTCACCAGCAGAAGGAAGAAATGCAGAACTTCCTTTTGCAGGAAATAATCAGCTCAAAGTTGCTACTTTTCCCCCGGACAAAAGCTTTTCTCTCACCCAACAATAGTTACACGCTCAGAATTCTTTACATTTCTGCCTGAAAGGCTTTACAGCCTTCCCAGGAGCCTCCCTGGACACCGAGGGCAGGAAACACAGCAGAGCCCACTGTGAGCTTGGAGGATAAACCAACAAAGGTAGGAAACTTTTCCTTTTCTAATACACAGTCACCTGGGCTTTGAGGTGCAGTCAGCTCCTCAGGTTTTCATAAAATGTTCTGGAACCAGGCCTCAGCATTAAGTGTAACAAAAACACACAGCTGAGCCAGTGAAGCCTGGAAGGGGGGAAATAGAAGGAAAAAATCCAAAATAAAACCCCATTTCACAGTATTTTTCTTGCACTTCAATACAGTCAATAATCTGCTCCCTCATGTTGCCTGTATCTGAACCTCCAGTGGGAATTTTAGCCCAGCACTTTCCACTTACAACCCCAAGACTGGCAAAGCAGGACCAGACCCAACATGGTCCTTTTCCCTCCCCACATCCCAGCAGGATGCTCACACCCCAGGGCTGACCTGCCTGCCCCACATCCCAGCAGGATGCTCACATCCCATCCCTGACCTGCCTGCCCCACATCCCAGCAGGATGCTCACACCCCATCCCTGACCTGCCTGCCCCACATCCCATCCCTGACCTGCCTGCCCCACACCCCAGCAGGATGCTCACACCCCATCCCTGACCCACCTGTGCACACCTGCTCTGCACATGGAACACCTCAGCCCTGCAGCACAGGTGGGATGTGAGGAGTTTTCCTGCCAAGGCTGTGTTTGGGGAAGGCCAGGGGAGGAATGAATGGGGAAGGAGGAGGAATTGACTAAAAATGAGAATTTATAAAGGTTACTGGGTTGGTCTGAGGGCCAGGTGGGCAAAGGAGCACCAGCAGCGAGGGAGGGACCAGCAGCAGTAATTCCCCTCCTGGTGCTGCAGGCACTGCCCTGTATCCCCAAATCCATCAACCCCACACGGGCTCCTGGGGGAGCAGAGACACCTCCTGCCTTCAGAGCTGCCCCACAACACCTGCAAGCAGCAGGACTGGTGCTGCTGGATACCAGAGCAGCCAGAACTCCCCAAATTCACCTCAAACTGACACATTTCACCTGGACTCCAGTCAGATCAGGAACGGGGGGTCCAAACAGGACAGTGACTCCTTGGTACCCGTGTGCCACCCATCCCACAGCCTGTGGGACACACACACACACACACACAGGAGTGGAGTCCCAGGTGTCCCCACACCCCTGGGCTGCTCACAGAGCACAGGAGCCAGCACCAAACACTCACAGGAATGGATCCCAGGTGTTCCCCATCACCAAACACACACAGGAGTGGAGTCCCAGGTGTTCCCCAACACCAAACACACACAGGAGTGGAGTCCCAGGTGTTCCCCATCACCAAACACACACAGGAGTGGAGTCCCAGGTGTTCCCCAGCACCAAACACACACAGGAACGGTGTTCCAGGTGTCCCCACACCCCTGGGCTGCTCATAGAGCACACAGAGCACAGGAGCCAGCACCAAACACTCACAGGAATGGGGTCCCAGGTGTTCCCCAGCACCAAACACACACAGGAATGGGGTCCCAGGTGTTCCCCATCACCAAACACACACAGGAATGGGGTCCCAGGTGTCCCCACACCCCTGGGCTGCTCACAGAGCACAGGAGCCAGCACCAGAGGCAGAGAGCAGATGCTGGCTCACTCAGAGCCCAGAAAAGCACCTGGGTTTTCCCTCTGTTGGGCCCTGAGCTGGCTCAGGGCTCTGAGCGATCCCTCACTGGTCTCACTGCCCCAGGAGCTCCCAAACCCCCCCAGGCACAAAGGGAGGAGAGGAAGGAGGGAGGCCCAGACCTCAGAACCCAACTCCCCCTCTCAGCAGGCGTGGACTGTCCCCCAGCAGGGCCAGGGAACATTCCTCAGGACTTCAGAGGTGGGAAAACAAGAGGCTGGCTGCAGACAAGGCTCCTTCACAGAAGCACTGCACAATGGGCTCTAACACCGAGGTGCTGCTCTCCCCTCCATTCCCATGGGAAGAATGAGGGGCTTTGTGCTGCCAGGGGACACGGAGGTCACGAGGAACAGAGCACTTCCTATGGGAAAATCCCAGCCCTGCACTAGCCCCGGGGAGGGTGAGGTCTGCAAGGGGTTAATCCACCCTGCTGCAGGAACAAGACTCCGGAACAGCCCCTGAGCCCACAGGGATTGTCCCTCACAGGAGGGACACTTGCCACATTCAAAAGGTGGGAAACACTCGGCTGAGTGCTCTCCCTCCAGTCCAGCTCTGTGACTGCAGCAGGGCTCAAAGGCTGACACGGGTTTTTCACAGATTTCAGTCCCCAAAATGTGCAAACTTACTTCATTTCACCTGTTCTGCCTCACTCTGCCTGTTTTCCTCCCTCTACAACATCCATTCGTGGTCTGAGTTTAAAAACTCCGAGGTTATCTGGAGCAGACCCCGTTTTATAAGTGGCATTTCACTCACAGATTATTAACACCTCTTCAAACGCTGGAATAGCAACAACAGTGAAGATTCAAAGAGGAACACTTCAATGATCTCTACGTATCAGATAAAGTCATCTGCTCCCAAAACGGGGGCTGACATTCAAAATCAGTTTCCAAAACGGTTTTTGGGACATTTTTAAGTGAAGAGCCTCAGTTACACTCCTGCTTTGGAAGTCACTCACTCAGTGTGGTTTCTATCCTTTCTCCCTTCCCAAAATACTCCCAACAGCACCAGACACCAACTTGTTGCCGTGGATGCTGAGACAGGATGGGATGTTCCACGAAACACAGAAGTTTGGGATTTGTGACAAAAGGAGAAAATATCCAAATTCAGAAAAAAACATGATTTCAAAGTCCACTCCTCCTGTTGCAGCCAGCCAAGGGCAGCTCCCTTGCAGGTGAAGAACAGAGATTCCAGACACAAGGAAACTTTTCCCGAGCCCTTTTCTCCCTCCCAGAGCTCCTGCCCAGCCCTGTAGAGCTGGGAACGATCCACAGGCACAGAATCCCAGAATGATTTGGGTGGGAAGGAATCCTAAGGATCACCCAGGTCCAGCACAGATGCACAGAGGGAAAATAACTGATTCCCTGCAGGTGTGACGTGATGCAGTGCAAAGAATGAAATTGTGTGTTAAAATGGAATGGAATAGGATGTAAATCCATCCTCACACGTGCTGGGTGCTCCACACAGCGCCGGGCACTCCTGCTCCTCCTCACCCCACAGGAGAACTGGAGAAGGGACTGAGGAGCTCAGGGATGATCAAAGAGCAGCTGGGGGAGGCTTTTCCAGCTGGAGCACCAGGCAGCCCTCGGAGGGCCCGAGGCAGTGCAGCAGGACGGGGCTATCTCTTTTATCCCGGGATAAATTGGCACCAAACCAACCCCAGAGTAGCAGCTCAAAATAAACACGAGCTAAGCCGGGGAAATCTCATCCCCAGGACGCTGTCCCTGTCACACGGGTGACACAGCCAGCAGATAAACCTCGGGGAGAGCCACGAGGCACTGCTGAGGCAAGGCAGGGATGCTGTGGCTGCAGCAGCCCTGGACAGCAGCCCCTCACAGCCAGCACAGCCCTGGCTGCAGTGCCCAGCACTCCGCTCTCCTCCTGCACTCCTGCAAGCACAGAGAGGGGAGCCCGCCCTGGCAAACGTCCTTATGCAATGCATCCCACGTGATCCCTTTGCCATAATCTCCTCCTCTTTGTTTATCCGTGCAGCCGCTCCACAAGTGGCTGGGGAATCACTTTCTCCTAAAAATACCGGGGACTGATGCAACAGCCCCGTGCGGTTACAGCTGAGAGTGCCCCACAGAGCCCAGCTGGGCCATGCCACCGTGCCCCTCTCCTGGCCAAACAGCCCAGCCCGGGCCAGGCACAGGCACCAGGGACTCCACGGAGCCTTTACTCCAGCCTGGAGCCCTGTGGAAACGGCTTGCACAGCACAGCCCCTTCTACTACAGGTAGTATTTCTACTCACGCCCTTTTCTAATCCTCTACACCAACAGCAGGGTCAACATCTCAGCCCAAGCCTCTTGTTGGGAGTATAAAACAGGCAAAATGCTTTTGGATCATCTGCCTGGACTTGTGCAAAGTCCAGAAGAGAGAGCTGGAGCCCCTCTGCCCTGGAGCCAGGCTGGGAGAGCTGGGAATGTTCCCCTGGAGAGGAGAAGCTCCAGGGAGAGCTCAGAGCCCCTGCCAGGGCCTGAAGGGGCTCCAGGAGAGCTGGGGAGGGACTGGGGACAAGGGATGGAGGGACAGGACACAGGGAATGGCTCCCACTGCCAGAGGGCAGGGCTGGATGGGAGATTGGGAAGGAATTGCTCCTGGTAAGGGTGGAGAGGTCCTGGAAGGGAAGAAGAAGCTGTGGCTGCCCCTGGATCCCTGGCAATGCCCAAGGCCAGGCTGGACAGGGCTTGGAGCTCCCTGGGACAGTGGGAGGTGTCCCTGCCGTGGCAGGGGATGGAACAAGACGGGCTTCAAGCTCCTGTCCCACCCAACCCACGGTTCTCCAGTTGTGTCCTTCATGAAACAGTAACTTAGTCTGTTCTGTGCCACCCCTGAGATTGTGGACAAACCACAAAGAGCCCAGGCCACCCCCAGTGCCCAGCACAGCCCGTGGGGGACACCAGCTGCAGCTGGAGGGCACAGTGTCCTTTGTAAAGGACACAGCCCCTCACCTGCCTGCACTGACAGCCCTGAGCCACCGCAGTGACCTGCAGCACTGTGCCCTGCAGGAGTGCAGCCACTGCCAGACCCCAGGCAGCTTTATCTCCAGGGGGATCCAGAACAGACCCAGCCGGGCTCAGGCTCAAGCCTGGGGACCAGCAGGCAGTGACCCTGAGGGACAGGGTGGGGCAAAGGGCAGGGAGGTCAGTGACCTGTGGGGAAAACCAGCTCAGGCACTGAGGTGCCACCAACGGGGACACGGGGAAAGAGAACCCCGGGGGCCAGGGGCACTGGGGAGGGGACAAACCACCGTGGGGGAGTTCTCCCCCTCAGGCTGGGCAGGTGACACCATGGTCTGTCCTGCCAAGGCCAGGCCCTGGCGTTGTGTCCAGGGGCTGCAGGGACACCACAGTCACCCCCCCAGGTGTGGTCAGGGACACACAGGGACAGGTCAGCAGTGACAGGGGACAGCAGGGACACAGGGCTGGGGGCTCTGCCTCATGGCCCCCACTCAGAGCATAACCAGCTTTGCCCCAGTGATCCCCAGCAGGGTTTATCCCCTTTGCTCCTCAGCAGGCACAGAAATGTCTGCAGGCCCCAGGTGGCAGACAGGCTTTGGAAATGTTTTAACCTGTCCCCCCCCTGCTGTTTAACCCCTTCTGCTCCCAGGGGGCACACACAGCCCCAGCAGTGGCACTTGGGACCAGGGCATTGCTGAGGAAAAGCCCTCGGGGTCCCCGGGGTCCAACTGCTCCCCCAGGGCTGCCAAGGCCACCAGCACCGATTTCCACACCCAAACCTTCACCTCCCCCTTCCCACACACACACAGGAGGTCACCAGGTTCCTTTAATTAGGGATTACACCTCATTAATTATCCTCATGCCTGCAGCTGGCTATTTTTGCTGGAATCCCAACCTCACCACTGTCCTTCCTCATCCCCAGCCCATTTTCAGGCCACGTTTAATTGCTCAAACCCTTTTGTCACTCCTGAGTGACACGTGCAGCCCTTCCCTGCTTTATGTCACTCACAGCCTGGATATGCACAGTCTGTTGTGCCCCTCCAGTGATGAGTGAGACCCCAGGGCCCCTCTCAGGGCACCAGGCCCATTAACAAGGTGTTACTGCTGCTCTCAGTACATTTATCTAACCACATTCCTGCCCATCACACACTGGCACCTTCCCAGCCTCTGGCTTTGATTTTTATCCAAATCAGAGTCTTGAGCAGGTGCAATTAAACCAAACCTCAGAGCATTCGTGACCACAGCTGCTTTTCTGCAGCCAGACACAGCCCAGAAAGAACAAACCCACCTTGCCAAGGAGCAGCAGCTATCCTGGGCTCCTGTACCTTGCCAGGTGCTTTCCAACCATTTCCCACGTGCTGCAGGATTTTGGGATGACTGCTGCTCCCCATTCTCTTTGTCCCACCCCTTCACCCACAGCTTTCAAAACATCACCGACTTTGTACATCTCAAAAGACGCCTCCTGAAGCTCCTCAGGCCTTTTTTAGTCCCTGCTTTGAGCACACAGACAGAAATACCTCCCTGCAACCACGGCCTGCAAAGCTGCTCCTCCTTTCTGTAGCCTGGCACTACCACCAGCTGCTCAGCAAGAGTCAAAAGGTGACGAACACTCCCCAGTTTTGGGGATGCCAGACACAAAGTTTTCCTCTCTGTTCTTTCCTTTACCACCTCCCTGCCACGAGGAGGTTCCCAGGATAATTGTGAGTCCCTTGGTGCCCTCTGACAGTCAGGTTGGATTTTTATCTGTGCTCTTCAAACCAGGCACAGAAACAGCTGTGGGTTTGAACAGCCCTCACTGCAGGAGTTTCACTCCTGAAGAGAAGATTCACCCTCTTCTTCCTCAGTTCTCTTCCACCTCAGCACACCAGGGGCTGAACTGAGCACAACTCCTGCCCTGTTCCTGTCTCTGGGGCTCCTCTCCCTGCACAGGACACATTTCCTGCCTCAAAACTCTCCCTGAGAACACAAATCAGCAGCGGTGCTTAACGACCAATGTTGGGAAATAAACCCCACCCCGGGCTGTTCAATGTAGGCAAACACATCCTGTCTGTGCGTGGTTTGGTGTTTGTTTCTGAAACAGACACGTCCAAAATCCAGATTTGTGTCTGAATACCTGCACTGCACCTTCTGTGCCACTCCTCCTTAAGGGATGTGGAAGGGATTAAAGACAGATGCTTCCATGCTTCCCTCCAGGGACAGGTAAAGAGGGCAGTGACTCCTTCAGCAGTGCCCAGGATGGGCAAACACTGTCTGTGGAAGGAACTGCAGCTCCTTTCCCAGCCCTGGGCCAGGTCCCAGCCCCAGGAGCAGAGAGCAGCCTCCCAAAACCCTGCCCAGGCAAACCACAGCAACCCTGTGAGCAGAATTCTGCCTTTTCCAAACCCACAGCCAATGGGGTCTGTTCGCCTCCTGGAAGAAAATCCCCCCCAAAACCCCTCAGGAATATCTTCTGAGTGCCATCAAACACCCCTGCAGCCACGTCCAGCCATGACTGGCAGGAGTTTCCTGACTTACTGTAATTAGAGCTTGGTCAAATGAGGTTTATGTATTAAGCACCATCATTTCCCTGAAAAATACATTGTGGAAAAAAAACATAAACCAAGAGTCTCCCCATTTCAGAGGGAGGGCTGGGGGTGCAGCACCACTTGGGCTCCTGTTGAGTGAAGGGCTCCCAAAACTTGTGGATCTGGCAGGAGAGCAGAAGTGTGCCCTTGGCTCTCTGGGGAACACGTTCCCTTTCCCACAGAGCCCCAGGGGTGTTTCCAGCCTGGACTCTGGAGTTCTGGAAGCTCTGGCTGTCAGTCCTGTAATGAGCAGGGATCCCCTGACAGGCAGGAGGTGAAGGATGACAAAAGGGAGACAAACCCCAGAATTCTGACCATTTACCCATGAAATCAAAAGCAAAAACTCAGACATAACCCTGAGCACGTGTTCCCCTGCGTGGTTCCCTCAGGAATAACTCCCAGAGCTTTGATCAGGACAGTTTTTGGGGTTCACAAGTCTGCACTCCCACGTCTCTGGGGCTTGTGGGGAGGCCCAGAGGGACACAGCAGCTGTAAGGTGACACACCTGCCTGGGATTGGCTTTCCACAGGTTCTGGGTCACAGCAGGAACGCCAGGCAAGGCTGAACACACCAACCTGGGGCTCCCAGCCCCGGGCTCCTCCAGCATCACACAGAAACAAACATTTTCCTTTCTAACCATCACCAGTTATGAAGCCAGGCTCAGGAAATCACTGCTCTCTTTCTTCCAGATGGATCCCAAAATTCCCCTGTGAGGCAGCAAGTCCCAAAGTCTGACTCGGACATTGTCCTTTGTAAACAAACCAACTATTATTCCTTTACCACAATGCTCCACACAAGATTAATTCAGATTTAAGGACTGCAATCCTGCCCACCACGCTGTCACTCCAGCTGAAATCATGCTGTTCCTGGGAGGAGAAGTTGAGTTTTTCAGTTATGCCAAAAGGCCAGGGCTGCTCTGAGCCATCAGGTCTTCACCTGAGGCCATGAATGAAAAGATCCCCCCAGTTCCCTGTTCTGGTACCTTGGATGGAGCAGTGACACCCCCAGACCTGCTCAGTGCTCCCCAAGCCTTCCCTTCCCACCCTTTAATGCACTGCACAAGGGGGAGAGAGGGATTCAGAGGAATTATAATTATGGATATCAGAGCCAAGGAATGCCTGGAGAGCTGCTCCTACACCTCCTCTGAGTGTCACAGGGGGCTGTGCCCCCACCTCCAGCCAGAGCTCCCCAGAGGAATCTCCTGTCCAAAGGGGAAGGAGCCTGCAGCTGCCCGGCCTGGGAAGGATTCCCACAACCAGGATCTGCTGTGCTGCTGCTCCTCACCCACTGCATCCCACCACAGGCAGGTAATGCTATTTTTGTTCCTCGAGCTGTACCTGTTCTACTTTTTAAATTCCCATCAGACTGGGGGGAAGAAAAAAGGGGAGTTTTTGCTGCACAATGATCCAAACTGTGACGCCAGACAGGCCCAGCAACCCCCTGAGTGAAAACAGTGTTGAGTAACTCGGTGAGAGCCTGACTAATTCATTCATTCATCACAGCGTTCTGACACCTAAAATACTATTTTAATACTCCCGAGACAAACCCTGATTGTTCTCTTTGGCTCTTTTGGGATGTTGTATTTGAACCGCGATGGGAAAAAACAAACCATGCCAAGCCGTACCTGGAAACACGGGGCCGTGTCCCACGCTCAGGGAACATCCCGGGGAGTTTTTCCTCTCTTCCCAATCCCAAGAAGCTAATCTCCTCTCTGTGTTACACAACAACTCGTGTAATCCCAAATTTACCACCCCAGTCCTGCCCTCGCAGCTCCGGTTTCACAGAGAAGGGAGCTCACGCCTCATCTGTGCCCCTTTGAATGAAAAGAAACTCGGTTTGCCTTCCAACAACCCGGAAAAACACGTGGATGCTGCATTCAGGAAATTCTGGCACTAAAGGCCAAAATCTTTCCGGAGTCTTTTCCTCGGGATTCTCCCGAACGCAGCCCCAGAACTGCCTCAGCGTCCCGAAAGCTCCTCGCTCGTTCTATTAAAGTTAATGTAAAGATTACGTACAAGGACTCACAGGAGGAAATCGACTCCTAAATTCGGACCCAATTCCAAAGTTTAGTACGGTTCAGGGGGGAGATAACTGCTGGGAGCACAGGGCCGGGTCGGCAGGGAACCAGAGCAGCAGATCCATGTGGCTCTGAAGTGACCCCGCGCCAAACCTCGTGGAGTATTTCCTTCCCTGTCCCATCTTCCGTCATTTTAATCCTTTCCCATCAAACATTTTCTCCTGATCCCGCGGCAGAGGTGATCAACCCCTTCTCTCCCCTCTCCCCATTCCCTCTGCCCCAAAACTTTCCCCGTGTCTCTGTGGATTCCTGCATATCGCCCAGATTCCAGAGACAGGTGATTTTCCCCAGGGCAGAGACTTCCAGCACCGAGCCAAGTCCCCAGAGAGGCACGGCAGAAAATCCTCACGGCACCGACAGCCCCCGGGGAATAAAACACTGCACGTTCCCGTCGTTCCCTTTAGGTATTCCTTACAAATTCCAGCCCCGGAAAGAGGGGGTGCCGTGGGGGCCGTGAGGAGAAGGCGCGGCCCCGGGCCCGCCGTGAGGGGACCTGAGGGGAGACCGAGGCACGGAAGGGGCGCTGAGGGGTTATTTCCACACCGATGGCGCTGCCCCCGCCCGCCCCGCTCCCTCCTCACCTCACCGGGAAGCGGCTCCTTCCTCACCTCCGCCCTTTGACCCGGCCGCGGCTCTCGTGCTTCGTCGTTGGAGGGGTTTTTTTTGGCCTTTTTTGTTTTTTTTTAACGTAGGATGTCGTGGGGTTTATGAGGTCTAACCCCGCGTTAATCCCGAGCTTTTCTGCCCGTTCCCGGCCCGGTTTCTCCCAC
>VXBN01010324.1:63405-79648 GCA_013397395.1 Sinosuthora webbiana
GCCGCCGGGCCCCGAGCGCGCGCGCGCAGCGCCGCACGTCGACCACGCCCCCCGCCGTCGGCGTGGCCACGCCCGCGACCCGCCGGCCACGCCCCCACGAGAGTGGTTAGTCCCCAATATGGGCTTTATTTGCATGGACACGCCCACATACCGCTACCCGCGTCTGTATTTGCATAACCACGCCCTGACGCTCACCCCCGCGTTTCGCTGGCCACGCCCCCTGGCCCTCAGACCCGCCCCCGGAAGCGGCGCGGAGGCGGCGGGAGCACGTGGAGCGGGGAAAGGGCAGCACCGGGAGCGGCCCCGGAGCGGACAGGGCATGGCGGCAGCACCAGGCACCGGCCGCCATGCGGCTCAGGGGCACAGCGGAGCCGCCCCATGCACCCGGGCATGGCGGGAACGTGCGGAAGGCGCTGGAAGTCCTGAGGATTGCAGGAGGGACAGGAGCTGATGGCGGGGATTGGGCACGAGGAGCCCTGGAGCATGCCGGGGCAGAGCACATCGGGAGGGAGCGCCTTGCACCGGCAGCCCTGGCTCGGTGCAGGGGACAGAGGTGACTCTGATTCCCGGGAACAGTAGTGGGGCAGGCGCTGGGAGCACTGGGCACCCTCCATGAGGTGGTACCCAAAGGCCAAGGGATCTTTCCTTCCCCCCAGCAACCCCCCTGCTCTCCTGCCAGCCCGGTGCTGCCACACACATTCCCTGCTCCTTCATCCCCAGTGGCTGCGCACCCCCAAAGCAGCCTTTCCAGGGCCCTTCGCAGCTGTCAGACTGACGCTTACCAACAGTCCCTGCTGCCTGCGGCTTTTCCCAGTATAACACATCCCCTCCTGCACCGCTGCGGGACCTGCCCTGCTTGCAGCCCCCTCCGAGCCCAGCGCTGAGCCCCCAGGCCAAGTCCCACCCAACCTGTCAGCATTGCCCAAGCTCGGGCGGGCTCACAAACACCGCCCGGCACACAAACGCGGCCCGTGGCAGAGCCCTGAGCACGCAGCCGGTGGCTGACCCCGGGCAAGGCCGTCCTGTCCTGCCACCGATGGCACCATTCCTGACATCCACTCGCCGGCTGCCCTCTCACAGCGCCAGCCCCACAGCGAGGCCCCGGCTGGATGACAGCCGTGCTGGTGGCCTTGGCTCAGCACAGCTGCCCCACGGTGTCCTCACGGCCAAGGCCAGCGCTGGACACCGGGCTGGGAACGCTGGGTCTGGCCCTCACTGTGACTCAGCAGCCCCCACGGGTCCCATGTCCCTGTCCAAGCTCACACAGTGCAGGCAGAGTGGCTCATCCCAAAGGTCTCAGATCCCAGGGGACACCCCCTGCATGGGGACATGGGGGCCAGGCCGAGGCTCCTCAGCCCATCCCTGGGCAGAAAGAACCAGGCAAAAGGCAGCAGTGATGTCACACAGTGATGGTGTCATACAGTGATGATGTCACACAGTGATGTCACAAAATGACCCTGCTGGTTTCAAAAGAGGGAGGCAGAGCTGGGAGCCGGGCTTTGGGATCTCTCCAAGGATAATCATACAGATATTACTCAAATTATATACCTTTCTATGCCTGTCACAGCTGCACCTTAAACAGCTGCAGCACCAGCAGCTACTGGTGCTCTCATCCTCCCTTTGCAGACTGCGACAGTGCAGACTGGGCACTGCCACCACACTGGGACAGCAGCAGTGGCACCGGGCACTGTCACTTCCACAGCAGAGCACAGAGAGACCCAGGTGACACCAGGGGTGAGTGATCCTATGGCACACACATGGCCTGACTCCCCTCCCTCCCTGAGGCTTTGCCACAACCCCTGGAGCCTGCCTGGCTTCCCTGGGCTGCCACTGATCAGCAGCCACAGCCCTGAGCATGCCACGGCTCCCAAAACTCTACAGCAAAGGGCACATTCCCAAACCAGCATGGGATGGGTCACTGAGCCTACATGGAAAATCAGGAATGTGTCCCACTGCCAGAGCTGAACTCCCACTCTGGAGCTGCAAGGACCTGGCAGGTTGTTCTGGACTCTCCCAAGTGCGTGGGATGGTTTTATCTCCCAGGATAAATGGGATACCCCAGCAGGAGCACCTACCAGACGTCCAGGCCTGAGCTCTGCTCCCAGGATTGCCCTTGCAGGTATGGGCCTGCTCGTCATCCAGGCTTGGGAAATGCCCATTCCTGCTCCCTGCCAAGGAGAGATCTGCGGTTACTTAATCACTGCACTTATCTCACTAAAATTACGGATTATTATTATAAAAATAAAAAGCTTCAGCACGGGCAGGTCACGTGACCGCTGCTCAGGGTTTGGGATGAGGAAGCAGTGGCTGGACAGGCTCCCAGAGGGGTTTATCCCAGCACAAAGCCCAGGATGAGCTGGGGAAGCCGCAGGGGATAAACCACAGCCAGGAGAGGGGCTGTACAGGGTGCTGTGGATTTACCAACTGCACAGCAGCTGGGAGTTGGGCAAACCTCTGCCAGGCAGAGCTGGGAGCAGGAGGATTGCGCCAGGCTCCCACATCCCGGCTCCACCCGCTGTGTGTCACCTCCTGCCGTGCCAGCTCCCCCCTGCCGTGCCTGGCACCGCCTGCCGTGCCCAGCACACCGGAAAAGGTGAGGCAAGGCACACCCAGCCTACGGGCCACCCCCTGCCTGCATTTACATGCTCTAAGGGCCATTCCTGCAAGTTCTTGCTCCCTTTCTTGGCCTGAGTGTGTTGGGAACGGGGTGGGAGGACAAAGGGATGCAGCAGGCTCCAGGCAGGCTGATCCCACGTTGGCGCCAGTCCCAGGTGTGTCTGAGGTGTGCTCTCCTCCCGGGTCACTGTGCTGTGCTGCTCCTGGAAGGTGCTGGTGGTGCTTTAGCAGAGGCAGGGACCGCCATTCCCAGGCTCTGCAGTGTCACAGTGTCACAGGACTGCAGCCGACAGTCCCGGTGCAAAGAAGGTGACGTTCCTGTCCTGGATCTTGTACTGGTAGATCTGGACCACGTCCTGCTCCCCCGCCTGCCGCAGGGACAACCTCTTGATTATCTTCATCTGCAAAGGGAAAGGAACAGGAACATTGTCCCCTTGGCTGCCCACAGCATCCTTGCCCCCCACGCCTCTGCCTGGCCTGCAGGGAAGGGGGGCAGTGATAAATAATGTCCCCGTGCCTTTGGTGGCAGCCCCTGATGAGGGATGACAGAAGTGTCAGCACCCTCCCAGCTCTGCAGAGATCACCACAGGCCAGGCTCAGATCCACCCTTTGGGGAAATTCCTAGGAAAGTCTTCCCTCACCCTGGGGTGCAGCTGCTGTATAAACCCTGGAAAGATCCCAGAGGTGGGGAGTCCCAGTGGCAGGACAGCCCTGAATACCCCTGCAGAAGCAGAGTGACAGCTGGATGCTCCACCAGACCCTGGTGCCCACGGGATTACTCCTTAACCCCACTGCAGCCCGGGCTGTCTCCCACAGCCCCTGCAGTGTTGCAGGTGACAGGGACACGTGCCAGCTGCCCACGCTGTGCTGTGCCTCACCTGCCCATGAACATCCTTGCAGAAGCCAGTGGCCAGCCCCTCTGCCCACAGGATGAGGTCGCTGTGATGACACAGGGAGTTCACCACCAGCTCATTCTCCTCATCTTCTGAATCCTCGTTGCTGTGCACCAGCACCACGATGTTCCCCTGGAACGGGAGCAGCAGGCGGGGATGAGCCCCTGGCTGGGCCTAATCCCTTAGGGGAAGGACAGGGGGTGGCAACAGGAGCTTTCAAAAACAGCCCATCTAAGCTCCAGCTTGCTCTGAACTCCACTGGGAAAATAACCAGCAGCTGCTAATGGAGAGGCTGGAGGTGCCCCAGCCAGAACCCCCCATACCCGGGCTGATCCCCAGCGTGGGCAGCAGGGGAGGGGGAATTCTGCCCCTCTCTGCCCCACCCTGCAGAGCTGCCTCCAGCCCTGGGGCCCAAATCAGAGGTGTCCCTGCCCACAGCATACGTGTTCTCTATGGTCCCTTCCAACACAGAGCATCCTGTGATACATAAACTGAAGAGCTCACTGTACATTGTGCACACACACACACATACATGTAACGTGCAGTCTAAAAATACCTGCAGCCTTTGGAGAAGACAGTGGCTGAACCAGTCAGTCAGGCTGGGCAGATGGCACTGACTGGATCCAGAGCAGGTAAATAAAGAGGTGGCCAAAGGGCTGCAGCTGTGCTCACACCCTCACAGCTCTGCCAGGGAGCAAACACCTCCCCAGCACACCGACTCTATTAACACCCACCTCAAGAGACTCTGCCTCAGCCCATGCAAGTCACCAGTGACTTAAAATAACACCAATTCTCAATCAATTAAAATGTACTTTAAAGCTCCAGAACACCTCAGACAGAAATAGCAAAGTGCTAGCGTGGTTTATCATCTTTTTTAGCTCTGTGGAGGTAAATATTCTCTGCAGGCAGATGATGTCCTGTCAGCACGTACTGTGCTGTGTGAAGTGCAGGGTGACACCATGGGCTGATTCCTCACCCCTGCAGGGAAGTGCCCAGGGAGGGGACACTGCCTGTGATGGCAGTTTGGCTGTGACTGTAAGCACTTCTGCCTGTGGTGCTCTCAGGAGTCCCCACATCACTGGGAGATCTCTGTAAATCCTCACCCCACCCTGGGGACCAGCCACACCAGAGGGTGGTGGGAGCAGGGACTGGGGTGTCCCCCAAGGGACTCTTCATTTCTGTCCCCTGTGAGACTCACCAGCCCCTCACATGACCTGTTTCCACCCACTCTGGAGTGTGAGTCAGGATCTCTGGAGAGCCAGGAGCTCCAAAAAACACTGTTCTACACCTCAAAACCCTGTTCACACAGCAGAGACACACAGAACCCTTCTCTGGGCAGCATCTCCCAGGAATCCAGGAGCCTGCACAGGTACTCAGGGACCTACACAACCCCCATGAGTGGCCCCAGAGCAATGATCTAAAGTTCTTGAACAGCCACAGCCTTTCAAAAACCTCCTCATGGTGAGATGGAAAGAGCAAACAGAGCCAGGCTTTGGCCTGGGGGCTCTGTGCACAGCCAGAGGCCAGGGGAGCAGTACCTTCAGCTGGCAGCACACGGACACACGGCAGTAGTGGATGAAGTCCAGCACAGCCACTGGAGCAGCCCCCAGGCTGAGCAGGACACTGAGGTCATCCACCAGCAGCACGGGGCCCTTCCAGGAGTCACCATCAGCTGGGGTCAGGGACACCCGCACAAAGTCAAACAGCGCTCGCAGGTCACGGCAGCTCCCACTGCAAGACATGAAGTGTCAGTGCTGGGCACCCCTGTCACCCTCCTCCACACTGACCCACCCTGGGGGCCTGCCCCTCCCTGCCGTCCCCACTGCTGTGACAGTCACCTCCTCACTGCCCCTCAGCCCCTGCTCCTGTACAGGGTGTGTGGTGAAACCCCCCAGCCCTGCTCCAGGGGCCGTGGAATGGTTTGGGTGGGAACTCACAGCCCACCCAGTGCCACCTCTGCCATGGGCAGGGACACCTGTCCTCCCTGGCCCTGGACACTGCTGGGAAGTGTTTGGTCTTTGCTGAGCTTCCCAGGAGACATGGAGAAAATGAGGTGAGAATAAACCCAAAAGCCAGCACGGATAAAGCAGCACTGTTCTCTTGGCTAACAATAAAACTCAAAATAATGGAAGAAGGGAATAAAACCACTTGGCTGGGGTTTTGTTTAACACCAACCTGTGGAGCGCTGAAATGAATGTTTTTCTAGACCTGTGACATGTTTGAGAAAGAGGGTGGAAGTTCCCCTAAAATTCTGGAAAGGGGGACAGGCCAGGACATTTAGGGGGATGTGCACAATGCTGGCATTTCCCTTCACTTGGTGTCCAGATGAGTCCTTGGCCTTGGAGGGGAGGGAGGAGCAGGGAGGGGGCAGCAGGAGCCAGTCCTGGACCTTGGGTGGTGCTCTTGGTGGCAGCAGATGTGAGGGGACAACACTCCATGCTCAGGCTCACCTCAGAAACTGCAGAGGACTGGGCTGTCCTGGCTGCTCCTCCTCCCCAAACAGGAGGTCGAGGCAGGATTTGAGGCCCTCCAGGAAGACAAGCTGTCCCCGCTCCTTGGCAGCTGCCAGACTGACTCCCTTGAGAGAGGAGAACATCAGGTTTCAGAGTGAACTTATGGAAAATGGTGCACGCAGAACCACCTGGGTTGGCAGCCAAATTTTCATTCTTATTTGCATCAAATCTTCTCTAAATGTGCTGATAAAGTCAGTGCTTCAGGGATGAAATGGGCACTTCTGTTACAGTCACTGGTGGCACATCTGCTCTTTGCCAGGAGATAAGAAAAACACACTGTGACTGGGGGGCTCAAACAGCCTGGAATTCCTTCTGGGAAGCCAGCCTGGTGTGCTGAGGCAGGGAGAGAAGGGCCCAGGCTTCCCCAAGGGCCTGCTGTGAGCAATTCCTCCACCTGCCTGGCTGGGGTGACAGCCCTTGTCTCTCACTATCCCAGACGAGGCTGCGGCAGTGAGAGCCCCGGCACAGCCCAGCCCGGCACGGCCGGACCACAGAGCGCCCTGGGCTGGGCACCCCAACATTGTACCCTGGGCACCCCAACACTGCACCCCAACATTGCACCCCAACACTGCACCCCAACACTGCACCCCAACACTGCACCCTGGGCTGGGCACCCCAACACTGCACCCTGGGCACCCCAACACTGCACCCCAACACTGCACCCTGGGCTGGGCACCCCAACACTGCACAGCACCCTGGGCACCCCAACACTGCACCCCAACACTGCACCCCGGGCTGGGCACCCCAATACTGCACCCCAACACTGCACCCTGGGCTGGGCACCCCAACATTGCACAACACCTGGGACACCCCAACATTGCACAACAACAGGAGCAGCCCTGACTCCACCTGCAGGAGGAGGAACAGCCACCACAGACGCCCAGGGCTCCCCTCAGCCCCAGCTGCCTCACAGCCCTGCCTGGTGCTGAGGCCAACCGAGATGTCCAGCTCCAGCAGAGACATCCCCACAGCTGCTCCAGACATGGAGAAGACCCCAGCTGGAGGTGACAGAATTCTAGAAAGGTTTGGGTTGGATGGATGTCTAAAGATCACCCAGTTCCATCCCTCTGCAGGGACACCTTCCACTGGACTAGGTTGCTCCAAGGGCTGTGAAGGGCTGAAGGAGCTGGGGGGACTCAGAGGGACCTTCTCACTCTCCACAGTTTATTCCCAAAAAGGGTGGTCAGGCATTGGAAGGGGCTGCCCAGGGCACTGGAGGAGTCACCATCCCTGGGGGGATTTAAAGGCCTTGTGGATGTGGCACTTGGGACAGTGGTGGCCTTGGCCATGCTGGGCACAGGTGGACACAACGATCCTCGAGGGCTTTTACAACCTCAGCGGTTCCATGATCATGTGCAGTGCAACAATTTCCTGGAGGACTGGACCAGGTGACCTTTCCAGGTCTCCCAACCCAAACTATTCATTCCATGATTATCTTCCCAGGCTCAATTTTGCAGCACTATCACTCTGTAACATGGACATTCAGAATAATCCGAGGCCTGACTGAACTCCCATCTGCTGGCATCTGCTCCCTGCTTCAAATGGAAGCTGCTTGGCCTCCCAGCCCTGTGAATCCTGCTGCCTGAGAGGAATGCTTCCTCTCTTTTCCTTCTACTCAGCTGGGGAGGAACGTGTGCCTGAATGCTCACTCCCTCCTCCAACTCCCCCTGTAAAGCAATAGAAGTTTTTGGGCACTGCACCTCAGTAACAGCTTCAGAAATAGCAGCATTATTGGGCAATTCTGAGCACACACCATGGAAAACTCCCCAGCCAAGGACAGAACCACCTCTGTGTGGCAGGTGAAGAGCCAGCAAATAAATACCTGCCAGGCCATAAAGAAGGGCTGGGCTGCACAGCAGCCTCCCAGTCCTCATTCCCTCAGGGATTCCTGCACTCCATAGGGTGGGAACCTGCTGAAAGGCTGGGACTAAATTCACTATTAATAATTCAGCAACTGATTTTACCTTGGCTTCAGTCACTTCTTCCTGCACACACAAACTCTCTGTACCTCAGATCTGCAAGAAAAGCGTCCCCTCTTCAGAAGGGAACTCTGCTGTGACACCAGGGCCTGCCTGGGTGACAGAGAAGGGCCCCAGCAGCCAGGGCCAGCTGTCTGTGTGTCAGACCAAGCATTCAGCCCCCCCAGTGCCATGGCATGGACCCAACAAGTCCAGCCTCATTGTCCAACAGGGGACCAGGTGCCAAAGAGACCTGAGCTCACCCACTGCAGTCACCTGCCACAGCAAAGCTCTGCCTGTCTCTGCTGGCAGCCCACCCAGAGGGACCTCTGGAAGCATCAGACAGCTTGGCAAAGTGGCACAAGTGCTCAGAATGGCCGGTGGCACCTTCCTGAGAGCACTGACAGGACTGATGTCCCCACAGCACAGCCACCCCAGCACCCAAACAGGCTGAAAGCTTTCACTGTGTGCCAGCACCCCACTGCATTACCCTGGGGCACAGGGACACGATCTCTGGCACGATGTCAGCCACCCACCCAGGCCAGGAATGCTCCTGCAGCAGCAGCTCAGCTGCTCCTGGCCCTCTGGGGAGCTGCTGGAGCCCCCCAGCCTGCAGCAGTGACAGCCCCTCACAGCAGAGCTCAGCACTGGCCATTCCATGTGGGAAAGCAAAATATCTGAGGGACAGAAGGAGGAATGGAGTGTGCACAGCAGGGGAATGAGCTCCACCAGCAAACACAGCTGTGGGACAAAGTGTGGCCACCAGTGATCAGGCCAGGCCACGTCCTCCAGGCTGTGAGCTCGAGGCAGGGGACAGGAGATGGGCATCAAATGGGGACAAATCTGGTTTCCCTGAAAAACAAAACAAACTTTGTCCAAGTGAGGGTGGGAACACCAACCTGGCAGGGTGCCCTGGTGCTCTTTGTCCTGATGTAGCCCTGCATGTTCTCTGCAAGGTCAGGGCCACTAACACTGACAGTGCCTTACACTGAGGTGTGGGTCCTTAGGGACAGAGGACAGGGCACAAAAAGCCAGGGACGTGTTTTCCTGCAAGTAAAGACACATCTCTGCATTTAGCTAACACATAAGGAGGTGGTCTGGGACTGGTAACACCTGGCACACTGGGAAAGCAGCAAATCCCCAGGAGCATCACTCCAGCTGTGTATAAATACTCACTTGATCACCACACACCAGTGCTACAAGTGTCACTGCACAATCCACCCTGGCTCCAGGAGCCTCCTCTCAAAGCTCCCAACACTAACTGGGGCACTGCCCAGTTCTGAAGCTCTCCCAAGTGCAGGCTTTCCTAAGGGCATAACCACAGTCACCGAGTCACTGAGGCTGGAAAAGTCCTCTGAGTCCATCCAGCCCAGCCATCCCCCAGCACTGCCAAGGCCACCACTGACCCATGTCCCCAAGTGCCACATCCACAGGGGTTTTAAATCCCTTCAGCAATGGGGACTCCAGCACGGCCCTGGACAGCTGGGCCAGGGCTGGACAGCCCTTTCCAAGAAGGGATTTTCCCAATATCCACCCTGATCCTCCCCTGGCACAGCCTGAGGCTGTTCCCTCTCCTCCTGTCCCTGTTCCCTGGGAGCACAGCCCGACCCCCCCGGCTGTCCCCTCCTGGCAGGGACTTGTGCAGAGCCACCAGGTCCCCCCTGAGCCTCCTTTTCTCCAGGCTCAGCCCCTTTCCCAGCTCCCTCAGCCCCTCCTGGGGCTCCAGACCCTTCCCATCTCTGTTCCCTGCCCAGGCCAAGCTCTGTTCTGTACCTGGGGACCACAAATCTGCCCCCAGGACTGGAGGTGCCCCAGCAGTGCCAGCACAGGGGACGGGCACTGCCCTGGGCCTGAGGCCACATCACTGATTTCCAGTAAAGATCTACAGCAGCAAGTTCTTAAGCAAATTTAAGAGCGAAACTACCTTGCCTAGAACCACCTTTTCTGAGCCTGATGTGCTCATGTGTGCAAAGAGGAATTAAAGCACAGAGATGCGATGGAAACGTGGATATAAATAACTGATGTTGTGACCTCCAGCTCCTCAGAGCTTGGGAGGAATTCACAGCAACGACCACAGGAGCACCTATGAGGCTGCAATGCACGAGTGACTCAGAGCTGAAAGCAGCTCAGCGCTACTGTTATCACCTCCTTTGTGGCAGCCACCTTTTGTTCGAGTATCAGACGGCAAATCGCCCCCATTTGCATCACACGTGTGGTGCAGCTAATCCTCCTGTTCTCTCCCTCCTCCCCTCCCGGCCAGGGAGATGCCAGCAGCTCCCATTAAACGTACCCGGGGAAATCTCTGCCTTAGGAAACACACCGACTGCGGGAGTGGGCAAGGAGCCCGTGTTAAACAGCTGCATCTCCTCCCCACACGGGCTGCTGTGCCCCATTTCCTGCCCCACTGAGCCAGTTCCCTCCAGGATTTCCTGCCCTCTGCACCACAAAGGCCAGGACAGCTCTGTGCCCGCAGGGAGTGCTTTGCTCAACCAGGGGATCACACCTGTGTATTGCCCTGGGAGTTACAGCTCCTCAGCCACTGATCTCCTTTCCAAAGGTAAAAACTGAGCAGGAAATAAACCGCGGCTGTTTAGCAGCACCGTGTTTCCAGCGGGAATACAATACCTGGTTCCTCACCACCCGGGAGTCCTGATGAGCAGCAGAGCTGCTGGGACTCACAGCAGAGCCAGGAGGGAGGACCAGGGCAAGCCCTCATCCCTTCAGCCCTGCAAGGTCACCCGGACTTCCCACCTGGAGCATTTCACCTTGGAGTGCTGTACAAAGAGCTGAGGGAAGCAGTTTGGAGCTCAGACAATCTGCTGACACGCAGAATTACCCTGCCTGCTTTGTCCCTCTGTTTTCACGTTTCAGAGTACATATAATCCTTGCCCAACTCACCATGGGAAGGAAATCCCCAGGATTTTACCTGTGCCTCCTCACAGAGCTCAAAGGGATGGCTCAGCCCAGAGGCCAAACCAGGCACACAGGTGTCCCTGTGACTCAGCCCTCCATCCCAACAGGAACCAGGGGACAAAGTCACCTCAGGAGCTCTTGCAGGTGTGCAGGGGTCCTGGGAACACTGACAGCACAGCATTTTCCTCTCCAGGGGATTAAGGAACCTCCATCTACCAGTCAGGGCCTGTCTGATCTGTTTGCTGATCCCCAGAAAACATTTCCAAGCACCAAGCAAGCAGCTGTCCAGCTGTTGACAGGGCAGAGCCCGTGGGGCACCTCACAGCCAGGGTTCTGCCCCAAAGTGCTTTATCCCAGCACAGGAGCACCAATCCTGACTGTCCCCATCAACACCTGCACACATCTGCTGACACACAAATCCTGCTCCCCATTCCCACCCCTTCCCACCCAACAGGAACTGCCCAGAGCCCTGATGATGAACCTGTGCCAAGGGACTCACCAGTTTCTGTGCCACGATGCTGTAGTGGCTGAAGGACTGGAGCAGGGCCACAAAGCAAACCTTGCAGCCGGCTGGGGAGGGACAAAAGCACACATTAGCAGCTCCACTCTGCAGCTGACATTATCAAAGCTCATAAATCACAGCAGCCAGGCCACAGATCTGTCTGGAAGAACCTTGAAGTGATGCTGGTCTAGACAGACCTTCCTTCGCTTTCAATTTTTACCCTTCTAGAGGACATCTGCGCATAAGGGAAAGTAATAGTTTAAAAAGAGAGGGAAAGAAGGAAAAAGATGACTTTAAAAAGTGTAAGGCCTGTGTTTCTGCCTCGTGCCAGGCCAGCCTGGAACCTCCTGGCCCTGTTTGCTGGTGTTGCAGCAAGGAGGCCAAGGGCACTGAACTACTGAAACCACAGACACGCCAAAAATTCCCATTTTGGCCCTCACAGGGCAAGTGACCTTGACTGGAAAAACACACAGAACAGGGAATTGTGTCAGACACCTAAATAAGATGTGATTTTGGAACACAGCTTGGGCATGAACATAATCAGTGTTTGTGGGACGTGGATTTCAAGCAGAACAAGTCAGTGGCCCCAGATGAACGTTCAGACGGCCCAAAGGTTTTGGGCAGCAAGTGGAGAACAGGGGGGTGCTGCCAACAGGGAGGAACTGCAGCCAGGTGCTGTGCAGGACAGGGGCAGTGACAGCCAGCACAGTGTCCTGAGGCACAGTGACACCCTCCAGGGATGGAGGCTCCTCCCAGGCACAGGGGCACTGCTGGCTGCAGAACTGCCCTAGAGCCCCAGGCAGTGTCTGAACCACTCACACTGTTACCAACCCCCTTCCATGGGCCTTCCCTCAGTTTCCCTCTGTTCCATTAAATAAAGGATATCCCAAGCAGGGCAAAGCCCCAGCTGAGGCACTGGCAGCTCTGGGGGCAGACTGTCCCCGTGCCATGCCCTGCCCAGCACTCTGAGCTCCCCCTCAGGCCTGGAGCTGCTGGGCTGGTGGCTGTGCCAGCAGAAAGCTGCAGGAGCCCCTGAGCCCAGTGCCTGCTCTGCAGGGCCAGGAGGTCACCCACAGGGAAAACTGTCACCACAAAAGTCAGCAGGCACCTTGCCAGGCTCTGTTTGCTTCTTGACTCACCCTGAGCTTATCTCTTGTTAATTGATGCTGATATGTGTAATTACACCATAAAAATGGTTGCAGTGAGGGAACTGCCTCCCTGTCAGAGCCTGTGTGATTTACAACATTGCCACAGTCCGTGACGAAACAAGGGGCAGAATTATGGGATGCACACAAGGATGCAGAGGAGGCCCAGGAACAAGTCAGGGCTGGGATCCATAAATCCTAACGCCAAAGCTGTGTGTTTATCCAAGGACACCTCACACTGCAGAACTGCCCTGCTCATGGAGCAGCCCTGGGGGACCCTCTGGGGTGTCCCAGCTGTGGCTGCTGACCCACCTCGGAGGTAGAAGGAGAGGAAGTGGTGCACCAGGAAGCTGCCATCGGTGCGGGTGTCTCGCAGCAGCGTGAACTGGCCCTGGGAAAGAAGCCAAGTGACACAGTGAGGTGAGGGCACAAACTGCTCTGGGCAGACAAGATGTTGCCTCAAGCTGCAGGAACTCTGCAGGTACCACAGGAGGGAGAAGTGGACAAGCAGAGCTCCTGTTTACAAAGGGAAGCCAACACTTCCTCTGGACACAGCCCACGGGCAGGCACCTGAACCACAGCATTGCCAAGGCTGGAAAAACCCTCTGAGCCCATCAGGTCCAACCATTAACCCAGCACTGCCAAGCTCACCCCTGAACCACGTCCACACATGTCCAGCATTGCCACATGTGCACATAAACTCTGGTGCTGGACACCATCAAGGGGGCTCTGGGCAGCTCCCAGCTCTGTGCCCCTCTTCTCCAATTCCCAGGCACCTTTCTTCTCCGAGTGAACCACAGCCACTCACTCCATTCCCAGCCCATTCTCCCGGCACTGCCAGTGTGTTCAAATGTCAGCAGCACCAGAGCTCTGCTCCTCCTGTGCCCAAACAGCCCTCCCTGCCCTCCCTTGCAGCTTTACTGCCAACATGCCACCTCTGGGGTAGAAACCCTGATCACCACAACTCTGTAGTGCAGCAGAGCTCTGAGCACAAGGTATAAACCTTGTTTTGATCAGGCAGGAAATGAATTCTGTTCATCAGTGCACACTCATTATCAGCCCCAGCCTCATCAAGGTGTTTGTTTCCATTAAAATCTCACACAGGATGTTTCTTTAATCAATACAAATCATAGACGAGCTGCTCGGAAACACAAAGAACTTATCAAAGAGGGAGTTTTTCTATCCCCAAGAACAGAAAAAGCCTTTTGCAGCAACAAGCCATCTCTGCACGGGCAATTCCCAAGGCATCCATCAGAACAAAGTCCCCGGTGCCCAAAGCAGAGCGAACTGGAACGGCAGATATTGAACATGACTGGGGGGAGTGCACACCGAGGCCAGGGCAGGGAGGCTGCTCTCCCTCCTCAGTGAGAGCTCTTCCCCCCAAAAAAGGGTTGTGCCTCACTGCAGTGACAGGGACACCACTCCAAGACGGATGGGCCTGGAGCAGACCTGTGCTCCAACAAACCCAGACGTTCAGGGGTGTATCTTCTGCAACTCCATCCCCTTCAGCTGCCCTGCTCCCCACCAGAGCCCCGGGAGGAGCAGGCCAAGGGCAGGCCAGGCGCTCCCTGTGTGCTGGCAGGGTGGGTTTGTCACTGAGCACACGGCACCCTGCCATTCCCGAGGCAAAGCCTTCCTGTGGAATCCCCTCCATGGACCCCAGCCCTCCTGTCCACGCTCCGCCCTCACACTCCCAACACCCGCAGGCCACCAGGCAGACCCTGCAGCTGCTCCTTAGGAACTGCCAAAGCCCCTCGGCGGGGCAGCAGGGGGTGACACAGGGCCAGGGTGACACAGGCAGGCTGGCAGCAGCTCCCCCCAGTCAGCAGCCCTGCGGGGACAGCCCTGACAGCGCTGGGAGAGCGGCACAGCCCAGCCTGGAGCTGTGGAAATCGGGAAGAGCCAGCTCAGTCCAGGGGAATTCCTCACACAGAGGCCTTGGTCAGCTCCTGCCCTGGCTGCCAAGGCCAAACCCAGGACCCTGAGGCCAAATCTGTTGTTTCTGCCCTGTGGAGTTTCCAGTTCACATCAAGGTGAGCTCCGTGCCTCAGAAGCAAGCTCGTGGGTGATCACATTTGCTCATCCCACAGCTCCACCACCAAACACCCCTGAGAGCACAGCCTGACAGCTCCACCAGGCATCCCTCAGCAAGTGCTTCACGTGCACCAAAAACCCAACATCAGCCACGGGAACCACAGGGGTTTGGGACTTTGGGCAGCCTCAGATGATCCTTTACTGAGCCTCAGCCAACACCTCCACCAGATCTGCTCTGAGCCTCACAGGCACCATCCCAAATCCTCCTCAGCACTGCTCCCCATCAGACCAGCTCCAGCCAGGACAGGGAACAAGCTCAGAAGTATCCTCCAGATCCAGCAGAAACCTCCCCTGTTCCCATCACAAGCTGGCAGTAGGGCAAAGGGGAAACCTGGAGGCAAAGGGGGAAACTGAGACTTGTAAAATAAATTATCGCCCTAAACTTGCTTTTATTAACTAACCTCATAACTGTCAGCAAAACCATGGAGCAACAATGCAGCACACAGGTAATTTATTAATAATTACTGATGACAGTGAGCTGGTGGTGTGGTCACATGCCAGAGGGAAGGGATGGGGCATCCACAGGGACCTGGAGAATCTGAAGGAGCAAATCCATGGGAACCTCCTGAGGTTCAACAAAGCCAAGTGCAAGTGTCACACCTGGGTCAGGGCAATCCCCAGAATGGGCAAAGGCTGGGGGATGGAGGGATGGATGGATAATACACAAACTGGAGCCCCTCTGCCCTGGAGCCAGGCTGGGAGCGCTGGGAATGTTCCCCTGGAGAGGAGAAGGCTCCAGGGAGAGCTCAGAGCCCCTGGCAGGGCCTGAAGGGGCTCCAGGAGAGCTGGAGAGGGACTGGGGACAAGGGATGGAGGGACAGGACACAGGGAATGGCTCCCACTGCCAGAGGGCAGGGATGGATGGGAGATTGGGCAGGAATTGTTCCCTGGGAGGGTGGGCAGGCCCTGGCACAGGGTGCCCAGAGCAGCTGTGGCTGCCCCTGGATCCCTGGCAGTGCCCAAGGGATCAGGACAGGGCTCGGAGCACCCTGGGACAGTGGAAGGTGTCCCTGCCAGGCCAGGAGGTGGGACCGGATGAGCTTTAAGGCTCCTTCCACCCCAAACCACTCTGGGATTCCATGACTGACATTCTACCTGCACAGCTCTCACAGAGAGCGAGGGTGTTTAGTTCCAGCGTGACTTCATTAACACGAAACCTCCCTGGGAAATCTACATTAATTAATTCAGTGCCCTAAATGACAAGTATCTCTAGAACAGCTCCCCAGCCAGGAGCAGTGCCCGCCGGCGGGTTTAAGGCCCAGTTCTGTGTTTATACCCCGCACGGCAGCACGCACACACCGCGGGAACAGAGCTCGGCCGTTTATCAGCCGCGGATGCCGGAGCCGTGAGGGGCGGCGGGGAGCCGGGAACGGGCGAGGGAAGGGCCGAAGGCGGCTCAGCTCCGGGACCGGCCTCCGCCTCCACACGCCGTGCCTCTCCCAGCGTGCCCCGCCGCTCCCGGCGGCCCCGGCCCGTCCCTCCCGCCCTCTCAGCGCCCTCTCAGCGCCCTCTCACCGCGTCCGGGCGCTCCGGGGACGCCCCGAGCAGCTCGTTGAGCTCCGCGAACATGGCGGGCGGCGCTGAGGGGCCGCGCGGGGCCGCGCATGCG
>VXBN01010324.1:80206-91066 GCA_013397395.1 Sinosuthora webbiana
GGGCTAGATCACCAATTAACGGGGCTGGATCACTAACTGACAGGGCTGGATCGCTCATTTAACGGCACAGGATCTCTCATTAGTGGGGCTGGATCGCCAATTAATGGGGTTGGATCGCAAATTAATGGGGTTGGATCACCAATTAATGGGGCTGGGCCCACATCCCACTGTCAATGAAAGCGGCTGAATCCGCAGCCGTGTGGTTAGTTAAAGTGCTAAATGGGACTGGATCCTCATCCCATCATAATTAACGGGACTGGATCCNACTAAAGTGCTAAATATGGCTGGATCCTCATACCATCATAATTAATGGGGCTGGATCACTCATTAGCAAGGCTGGATCGGCAATTAACAGGGCTGGATCGACAATTAACGGCGGGGATCAGTAATTAATGGGGCAGGATCACTCATTGACGGGGCAGGATTGCCAGTTAACGGGGCTGGATTGTCAGTTAGCAGGGCTGCATTGCTCATTAACGGGGCTGGATCACTCATTTAATGGCACAGGATCTCTCATTAGCGGGGCTGGATCGCCAATTAATGGGGTTGGATCGCAAATTAATGGGGTTGAATCACCAATTAATGGGGCTGGGCCCACATCCCACTGTCAATTAAAGCGGCTGAATCCGCAGCCGTGTGGTTAACTAAAGTGCTAAATATGGCTGGATCCTCATACCATCATAATTAATGGGGCTGGATCCACATCCCATCATTAGTTCATGGGACTGGATCCTCATCCCATCGTAATTAATGGGGCTGCATCCACATCCCATCATAATTAACGGGGCTGGATCCACATCCCATCATAATTAATGGGGCTGGATCCAAATCCCATCACAATTAACAGGGCTGGATCCACATCCCATCATAATTAATGGGGCTGCATCCACATCCCATCATAATTAACGGGGCTGGATCCACATCCCATGGTTAGTTCATGGGACTGGATCCTCATCCCATCATAATTATCAGGGCTGGATCCACATCCCACTGTTAGTTCACGGGACAGGACCCTCATCCCATTGTTGACAAAGGCCCAGGCCAGGGCTGGATCCTGGTGCCACCAGCAGTGGTGGCCTCCAGCTGCCTTGGTGGCACTGGCCACCACTGAGCCCTGGTCCCAGGGTGCCACCTCCCCTTTCCAACCCCTGTTTCTGTGGCACATTTGATCCATCTGGGAAGCATCTGGGACAGTTTGGGATATTTCTGAGGGGTCTGTTACTCGCTCATCTTTTCCTGTTTCATTGTCAGCACATTTGGGAAGTGCTGAACATCCACTGGGCACCTAAAAATGACCTGCAGTAGCAGCAAATTTACAGCCCATAACCACCAAAAACCACATTCTTTGCTGTCATTTTTTGCCTCTGAGCCTGAATTTGAGGATTTTTGCACTTAATTCACCTTTCCATTTGCTCCAGCAAAGCTTTTGTAACCCTTTGAGTTTCATCATGGAAGCGGGGATTGCCCTGCTGAGGGGAGATGTGCCGGAGCTGGAGAGATTATTCTGGAGCCAGGGATGTGCCAGGGGGCAGGAGATGATTCCAGAGCCTGGGATGTTCCAGGGGGATTGGACAGATGATTCTGGAGCCAGGGATCTGCCAGGGGGACTGGAGAGATTATTCCAGAGCCTGGGATGTTCCAGGAGGACTGGAGAGCAGATTCTGGAGCCAGGGATGCGCTGAGATGCTGCTGGAGCCCGGGATGCTGCGCTGTGAGCATTAGGGGGCATCCCACGATGTGATAAAAGCGGGGAAGAGGAGCCGGAGGCGCTGCCGGGGTTCAGCTCCTCGGATCATCGCTGCTGACGGACTGTGTGCGTTCAGGAGCGGGATTCCAGGGGAGAAGGGGACAGGCCCGTGGGAAGCGGGGCTGTCGCCATCTGGGGAAGCCCCTGAGCCGCAGATTCCTGGGAAAAGAGCTGTGGGAACACGAGAGGTGCCTGCCTCGGTGTTCCCTCGCCTTCCCACAGGGTGATTCTGTAAGGAAGACGGGCTGTGTGAGGATTCGGCTGAGGCACTGCGGCCGTCCTTATTCCCCACGCCTGAGGGTGTGTTACCTTTAGAACTCCCCATCCTGCTCTCCGGCGCTGCCTGGGAGGCTCAGGACCCGCCGGGAGCCCCGAGGTCCCCGTGTGCCCCAGAACCCATTTGTGCCATCCCTTCCTCCCGTGCTCGCACCGCCTCTCGCTGAAAGGAGCTGCCTGTCTTCCTTCCCTTTGATGCCTTCAGTCCTGGAAAAACTGCGACCGAAATCTCCTTTTAAAAGCCCAAACGGCTTCGCTTTCGCTCCCGCAGCCTTTCAGGCAGCTGGAGCCCCGCTGGGTGCCGGGGAGTGCGGGAGCCGCTCCCTGCCCTGTCCGGAATTCCTCCGGCAGCCCGGGGGAGGCCCTGCAGGAATTCCTACCTGGCTGCATTGGTGTGCCTTCGGGCACCTTTTGTCTGCCCTGTCACGTCCCCCTCCCTGTGGCTCTTCCCTCCCGGCCCCTTCAGGAGCCGCAGAGCCCGGAGCTCCTTGGGAATGACACGTAAAATCCTCCCCTTTTTCTCTCCGTAGTGGGAAGGGGACCAGAACCGCATGCAAAGTGCAGCTGCGTCTCTCGAAACACCTCTTGTCCTTCCTAATATATTCCTTCCCACATCCCAGGACTTGTTACCGTGCGAAGGCAGTGAGGATTCTGCTGTTAAAACTGGTGCCCCTTCCCTCCCATCTGCTCCGTGCCTATTTCCAGTATTTATCGTGGAGCTGTTTCCCCGAGGAGCCATATGGGATCCATAGGTATCCGATGAAGCCCCTGTGGCACAGCAGTGGGTGAAAAGCAGTTCATGCCCAAAAGTAGAAAAAAAAAAAAAAAAAAAACCACAGCAGAACAAATAAAACCGATTAATCTTGCAGTGTTTGAGGTGATTCCTGGCAGGGAAGGGGAGCTGAACCCACCGGGTTTCATGATGTGAGCGTGTGGAAAATGATTTTTCGGGGAGAAAACACTTTGATTTACCTCCTGCGATTGTTGCTTATTGCTGAGCTGTCCGGGATGGATTTTAGTGCACAAATCCCATCCCACCCCAGCCAAAGGAGGGGTTTCTCCTCTCGGGACACCTCGGCTGTTGCTGACACAATGCCGAGCGCTCTGCAGTCATAAAGGATCACCGGAGCTGTGGGGCCAGCGAGGGTTAACGGGAGCAGATGTTGCCCGAGTCAATGGCCAGGGAAGAAAAGGACGGGACACGTTCCGGGATGAATTCCACCTCCTCAATGGCCGCCCTGACGCGGCAAAGAGCAGCTGGAAGGAATAATGGATGAGCTGAACCAGGTGCTGGGTTTCTCTGAAGAAATGCGAGAGGCAGAGTTTAAAAAGAATTGTTAAGGCGAGAGGCCCCTCCCTGTGACAAGGGACCCGCATCCGATGGGACAGGCAGGGATGCTCCCGGTGTCTCCAGCCCTCATGCCTTCCCTGAGCCCTTTTCTCTAGGAAAACTCAGGGAAAACCGGTCTCCTTTGGACCTTCCCCTCTCCTTTAGCTTGGCGGGGTTGGGAGAAGCGCTGCCAGTGAAACCAAATCCCCCGGGTATTGACAAAGACTCTGGTCTGTGATTCTGAGACTGCAGATCATGGAATAATTTGGGTTGGGCTGCAGGGATAAAGCCAAAAAGGATGGAAGAAGGAAAATAAATATGGATTTAGATGCTGAGGGCGTGGTAAAATGGCCGGGACACCTGAGCTGCCTTTAAAAAACTCCAAAAAAAAACAAAAAACCGTGGAGCAGCATCAGTCCCCCCTCTCCCTCCTTTACCTTCTCCTTCTACTGTTTGCCTGAGGCCAAATCTTCAGGATGGAGCTATTCTCACCTTGTGCTGGGAGATCTCATGGGAGACTGATACAACTGGAAAATACAAGGAAAATAGAGGAAACTGATGTTTGTTTTTCCCCCATTTAAAATCTTACATTTTGCTTGCTTGCATCCATACAAACAAACGCATCTCTGGCGAGAGGAGCAACTGTGAAAGATGCTGGAAAAAAATTGCTGAGGACTGAGCTGATAAACCTGCTCTGCACGCCCTGGCAGAGGGAGGGGAGAGCCGGGCTGACATTTCTGATGGAGGAAAAGCAGGATCACCGAGCATGAGGCCGGAGGGGCCCGGAGAGGTCGCTCAGATGAAGCAACACCTGCCGCCAGCAAAATCCGCTCAGCTTCGACCTTCCCTGGCAGATGTTTGCCCAACCTGCTCCCAGAAAGCCTCGGCAGCCACGGCTCCACACCCTCTCTTGGCATTTCTTCCCCAGCCCCCCTTTATTCCCCCTCCATATCCCCGTGTCACCCAGCCATCCTGGTTTATCTGTGCTCCTCTTGCTGACTGCTCGTGGCTGTGGAGGATAATTCAGTGCCTTTGTAAAGCAGGGGGAAAAACAAACCGGTTTGGGTTCAATTTTCAGCTCACCTATAAAATTCACTTGACCATTTGAAAGCAAAATGCCACTGGCTCTCTCCACGAGGGCTCTCCAGGCCTTCTCCAAAAGAGACTGGAGAATCCCTGGGAAAGGTGCTGGATCCAGCAGGGATCTGGCAGCAAAGTTGTCTCAGTGTGAAGTTCCTCAGCAGGGAACCCCCGAGGTCCTGAGGATGGCTGTGGGCACAGTGGGATTGAGGATGGCCGAGAGCCAAGTGGGATCAAAGCCAGCAGGGAGAGCGCTGTCCCCTCTCCCAGATCCAGGTGTTCAGCCCCCTAAAGCCACTGCCCTCTGCCAGATCCTCCTCATCCCTCACTCTCCTTGCCCCCTTCGGCCTCTCCTTCTCCCCACTTTTGCCCCCTCCTGCTTTTCCCCTCTTCCATCTCCCCCTCCCTGCTCCTTTTTTCCTGCCCTCTCCTCTCCCCACCCATCCCATGTACAACATTCAGCACCCTGAGGACCACAGAAACCCCCTTCTCCCCCCACACCTGGATCACCGTGCAGAGCTGGAGTTTGGAAGCTACAAAAGGACCTCTGCATCTTCTCCCAAATCCTTCCTGAAATCTCCTTTTTTCCCCTACAAAACCCCACCGAGTTTGACTGGTCCTGTCTGCCATGGCAGCCAGTGTTGTCTCACTGCTTCTCCGTGCTCCTCAGCCCGGCAGATCGTCCCATCTGCCGTCTCTTGCCTCGATGTGAAATTCTCAGCTCTGACACCAGAGCTGCATTTTCACGCTGCATTTTTGTAGCTCCCAGCAAAAGGTGATGGAGACTCCTGGGTGCTCCTGCAGGGTGGATCCAGATTCCTTTAATAGATGTGAATTGCATGCAGAGACTGAATCACCGAGTTCTGGGGTGGGTTGGGTGGGAAGGGACCTTAAAGTTCATCCCGTTGCGGGGACACCTTCCATTATCCCAGGCTGCTCCAAGCCCTGTCCAACCCAACCTTGGACATTTCCAGGGATCCAGGGGCAGCCACAGCTGCTCTGGGCAGCTGGGCCAGGGCTGGGAAACACTTTTCCATGAGGAAATTGTTCCAAATTTCCACCCTGAGCCTCCCCTGGCCCAGCCTGAGGCCGTTCCCTCTCCTCCTGTCCCTGTTCCCTGGGAGCAGAGCCCGACCCCCCCGGCTGTCCCCTCCTGTCAGGGAGCTGTGGAGTCTTTCAGACACTGTTCTCTGGTTCTCCAGTTCTCCCCACTGCCCACCACTCTTTCCTGGATCTCTCTTCTTGCTTCTCCTGGACTTTCTCCCATGGCTTCCATCTTTCCTTACATGACATGCCCCAAACTGGTCCGGCTCTTGTGAACCCTCAGCCACCCCTTGTGCTGCCAAACAGCCCTCAAGTGCCTTTAACCTTTCACTGGTGTCTACCAAACAGCCCTCAGGTGGCTTTAACTGGTTTTCTCAGCCCCCCAGGGTGAGGTTGTGAGGGTGGGAGCAGTCTGGGTGTGCTGTTTAATCCTCCCATTTTTGCAGTCGCCTCTCTCTCGGTGGCAGCATAGCACCTCATTATTGTGGTGGGCATCTGCTGGCACTTGGCACCCCTAAAGGCCGGGGGTTTTAAAAGGTTTTAAAACAAGCCAGTGATCCCATTGAATTCCCAGTCTCCTTTGCCAGCTGCCTTCTTCCTTCCCTGGGTCCAGACCAGCGCTCCCTTGCTCATTCTCCTCCTGCTTTTTCTTCTTCTCCTTAATGATTCCTCCCTATTTCCATCTCAATTTGGCCTTTCTGATGTCTCCCCACATGCTTACGCTCCCCTTGTAACTGTCCTTAGTAATCTGACCTAGTTCCCACTTCCCATAAACGTTTTTTTCTCGAGCCTGAGGTCAGCGAGGAGCTTGTGATGTAGCCAGGCTGGTTCCTGCTACGTTTCCTATTGGGATGGCTCCTGTGTGTGCTGCCTGCAGCGTTCCTTTGAAGTCCCGCCAGTTGCCTTAACTCCTTTCGCTTTTAAACCTGCCTCCCACCAGATCCCACCTCCCTCTTCTCCAAACGTTTGGGCGCCCCTTGTCTTTACTTGTCCCTTTTCTCCCACGTCCCTCCGTGCGGGGTGTGAGCTTGGCCGCCCCACGCTCAGCCTCAGCCAGGTTTTCTCCTGTCCTGGGGCAGTCTGGGGTGCTGGTTGCTGGCCCTGTCCCTCTCCCAGTGGCACCAGTGGCACCAGTGACCCTTTTGACACGCAGGAGCCGCCGTGCCCAGAGCCATCCCAGCCCTCTGGCGTCAGCGGGCGCATGCCCAGCTCCTCGTTCCCACACTGGGCACTTTACAGCTCACCACGTTAAGAGGATTTTGCTTTCCTCCTCTCTTTAAATCCAGTGCAGGGTCAGTTTAATGCTGGAATCGCTCCCTGTGACGGCCGGGCTGCGAGTAATGGAGTAATTGGTATTTCCCAGCAGTAAATATTTGGATCCCGGAGCTTTCTGGCTGCACAAATACCAGTTAGGGGCTCCTCCCAGCACTGCTGGGAACACCGGGATGTCACCAGAGGTGCTCCCAGGAGATCCCCACAGTGACCTACAGGACATGTCCCCTCCCTTTGGATCACTGGGAAGCGTCCCAGGGTTCACCACATAACACTCCTGTGCTGGGGTCAGCAGAGCTGCTCCCAGGGATGGTCCAGAAGGGTTTGGGAATGGTTCCTCAAGGCTGACCCTCCTTCCCCTGGGAGCTGGAGGTGGGACAGCAAGGGTGGGATCCATCCCACCACTGCAGCTGTGTGCGACTGCAGCCACCAGTGGACAGAGCCTGACTGTGCCCTGGTGGAAGGTGTGGGACAGAAGCAGGGAAGGGACACAGCCTGCCTCATCCTCCAAATATTCCTGCAAGGGAAGGGGTGTGGGGCCAGCTCTCAGGCAAGGAAATATCCTCAGAGCTGTCTAGAAGGGGACAAGGGACAGACATGGAGCTGCCAGCTCCTGGCACCTCAGGGAGGGACAGACCAAGCCGTAATCCCAATGGAGCAGCGTCCTGTGCTGAAGCTTTGAGCACAGTTTGGGGTGTGGGGGGCTGATGGGGACCACCGGGCTGCTGCCACCTCCTTCTCCAGCCCTTTATGGTCCTGACCAGTCCGGGGAATCGGGACACTTGGTTGGGGAATCAAGACTTGGTTGGTGAGTTGGGACTTTGGCCATTGAATCAGGGCTCAGCCAGTGATGGGGACCCTCAGCTGCTGAATCTGGACTCAGACCATGAGTGTGGACTCTTGGTTGATGAATGTGGACTCTTGGCCAGTGAATCGGGACCCTGGGCTGGTGAATTGGGCCTGGTTTGGCAAATCGGGACTTACCCGATGAATCCTCACTCCGGATATTTTGTTTCAGGCAGCCGGGGCTTGTCAAGGGAAGAAAGGCTCCTTGTCTCGGGGTCGTGGCTCCAATCCTGTTATGTGTCTGCGAGAGAAAAGAGGAGAGAGGAGAGAGGAGGACAGGCCCGCTGCCGATGCCAGCTCCCTTCCCGCATCCCGTGCCAGCCCTTGCTGGCCACAATGGGCCGTCCCTGCTCCCAGCAAACCAACCAAGCATTGAAATTTAATAGCTCTCTGGCCTTTCTGCATCCCAGTGATTAGGCCTGTGGTTAAAGCTCCGCTGGCCGGGAGGCAAATTCCTCTGCAGGGCCCGTGAGATGGGCTCTGGGCGCGGTGCAGAGCAGGCACTGACGGGGAGCCCTGGGATAAGCCCGTCCATCCCTCCAAACCACGCTCCTCCCTCCTCTGGAAAGGCAGAGGGGGTGAGAGCGCCGGGGCTGGGCTGGGCTGGTACCCCCGGGGGAAACGGAGGAGGCACAGCGAGGGACACGAGGGACACGGAGCCCAGAGGCAGCCCGGGGCAGGAACGGAGGCTGTGCCTTCCCCTGGGAAAGCAGGAGGGCGTCGGGAAGGTGAGTAGGGTCTGACAGAGTGGGAACAGCCAGGGGGAGTGATGGGGTCACAGCAACACCCCAGAGCAGGGGGACAGGGGGACAAATCCCCCAGCACTCCCAACCTGTGCATGAGCATCCTTAAACCTGATAAATCCTTGTGAGCCTGTCTGTCCTGAATGCCAGGAAGTCCCTACGGCCCATGGGGTGAGCGGCTGCAGCCGAGGATGGCTCCTGAATCCTCTGTGGGTCACCCCTCACGGCTCCAAGACAGGCCCTGCACCGAGGAGCCACCACCTGGCTTTGCAGAGGGGACAGTCCCACCACTGCCCACCCCGGCCACCCTGGGCTTCTTGGAACCAGGGACAGAAACGGGTGGGGAGGGAATGTGGGCACCACTCCAAGGTGGGCACCTCTGTGTGGAGCCACGGCAGGTCCAGGATGGATGGGCTGTGCCAGGCCTGAGGGGCTGTGCCATGTCACCCTCGGCTCCATGGTGACACTGTGCGTGATGTGCCAGCCTCACCTGCACAGGGACACCACCCATGGTGGAGGGGCCGTGCTGGGATGGAGGGGCTGTGCCGTGTCACCCTCAGCTCCATGGTGTGTCCCCAGAGTGCTGTGCCAGCCTCACCTCCAGGTGATACCAATGTCTCCCCAGGGTGTCCATCTGGATGGACCCTCAGGCACCGTGAGGGAGGATCCCAGTGAGGAGCAGATGGTTTCCAGATCCCACCACACAGCCCAGGCTGGACTCACTCCTTCCTTGGCTGCTCCACTCCGTGTCTCCCTGCATCCCACCTTGCTGACTCCCTCCAAGGGCAGCTGGAGATGAGGGGTGGCCTTCCCCATCCTGCAGTGCCTCTTCCATCCTCTGCCCTGCCTCACCCGCATCCTCCTCGGATTCCCAATCCCCTCTGACATCCCTGTCCTCACACAGCCGTTTCTTCTCCTCATGCACAAGCACAGATCCCCTTGATCACAGATCACAGTGATGTTCATCCCACTCCAGCTCCTTTCCCTCCCACGGGAAGTTCATGCCCAGCCTCTGCCTGTGCCAGGCCATCCTGCCTTTCCTCGGGGTTTCCTCAGGCATCAGCATCTCCTCTCTGCTCTGTCAGGCTCCTGCTCTGCCAGCACACCTCTTTCCTCATGTCCCACCCTTTTCATTGCTGTCTCCTCAGTGCTTTATCCATGGCTGTACCTGTCCCAGAGCTTTATCCATGGCTTTACCTGTCCCAAAGCTTTATCCATGGCTTTACCTGTCCCAGAGCTTTATCCATGTCTTTACCTGTCCCAGAGCTCCGTGCTGGCGGGGGATGGCACAGACCGAGCCCCGCCCGTGCCGTGAGCCGCTGGCTCCGCCTGCCGTGACCGCCGGGATCGACCGCCGGCTCCCGCCGCCACTGCTCAGTTCTTAATCTCCCCGAGCGAGCCCAGAATTAATTATTGAGCAGCTCCCAGGACTCATCGGGAATATCCGATCCACGCGGAGCCGCGGCTTTGGCTCCACCTGTCCCGGGAGAGCTCCGGCTGCGTCCCCGACGTGCTGCTCACTTCGTGGGGTGTGTGATTCGTGGCTTCGTGTCCTCTCTCCCAGGGAAGCCGGGGTGCTGGCTCCTGGGTGAATCCATCGCCAGGAGAAATCGGTTCCTGCTGGAAGCAAGACGGGCCACGGCCGGAGGGGAGGGTGGTGGGAGTGTGGGGTTCCCTGGGGAGGGATCCCTGTGAGGGGAGGGTGGTGGGAGTGTGGGGTTCCCTGGGGAGAGATCCCTGTGAGGGGAGGGTGGTGGGAGTGTGGGGTTCCCTGGGGAGAGATCCCTGCTCCATGCTCCATCCCAGGGGGACGGTGACAGGCCCAGCCTGACCTTGCCAAAGCCACTGTGACAGTGGCACCGGTTCTTCTCCACGCAGATGGAAACTGGGGTGTGATAACCCTGGGGCGTTCCACCCCAAATCCCAACACCCTGGGCAGCTCCCCTGAAGGAGGCTGTTGGAGCAGGGGTGGCCAGGAGCTGTCACCCCGTTGTTTGGGGGGACCCATCGTGGGGACAGGGATGGGGATGGAGCAAGCCCTGGAGCAGCCCCGGCACCTCCACCAGACATCCCGAGGTGTCCCATCTGCTCCCAAGTGTGTCCAGGATGTGCTGCCCCCCTGGCCTGGCAGAGGCAGGAGAGGGTGACAAGGGGGGACCAGGCACCCACCACCCCCGGGTGACGCTCGGATGGGACCCTGTGGAAGCAGGGCCTGAACCCCTGTCGGGAGACGTGAGTGTCCGTGTCGGGAGATCGCAGGCACCGGCAAGAGGCTTAACTTTAAAAAAAAAAAAAGGTTTTTTTATTTCAAGATCTTCCTTTTTTTTTTTTCTCTTTTTTTTTTTTTTTTTCCTCCTTTTTTGTCGTTTTTACCTGTATTTCAAAAAAAGTGGGGCAAAAAGTACAAAAAAAGTCAGTTGCGGGACGGCAAAGGTTTAGAAATCACAGCGCGGAACGAACCCAAGCGAGAAACACGGAGCACGAACCAAACACCCCCACGACACGGCCGAATTATTACTGGA
>VXBN01010324.1:98700-169889 GCA_013397395.1 Sinosuthora webbiana
GCTCCGGGCACGGGCACGGCACCCCCCCGGCACCCCGCGGGCAGCCTCGGGGGGCGCGTCCCGGGACCCCCACAGCGGGGAGGACACAGCCCGGGACCCCCCGGCAGGGGGACACCGGGGGACACATCCCGACACCCCCAAACACCGGGGGACATATCCCGACACCCCCCGGCGCCGTGGGGGAAATTTGGGCACCCCCAACATCGAGGGGACACCCTCCATCATCGCCATCCTCGGGGAGGGACACCGGGGGACATATCCCAGCACCCCCCAACACCGGGGGGCACATCCTGGCACCCCCAGCACGGGTGTCCTCAGGGGGGGCACCGGGGGGCATATTTCGGCACCCCCAGCATCGAGGGGCCACCCCCCAGCACCGCCACCCTCGGGGAGGGACACCAGGGGTCACATCCCGACATCCCTGGGGCAGGCAGGGGACACAGAGGGCACACCCTGGCACTGCCATCCCTGGGGGGACACCAGGGGACACATCCGGGCACCCCCCGCCTCGGCAGTCCTGGAGGAGGTCCCCAGAGACACGTCCTGGCAGTGGGGGGAGCCCGGAGTCCCCCAGGGCCGGAATCCCTCTCTGACCCCCCCAAACCGCTCCTGCACGGGCGGGGACCCCTCCCTGAACCGCACCGGGATCCCCCCGGCACCCTCAGCTGGTGCGGGGGGACCCCCACGCTGCCCCCACACCCGCACCCCGCGGCACCCAGAGCCCCCCGGGCCGGCTTGGACCCTCCTCGCCCCCGCCGGGGCGCCCCACGGCCCTGGCATCCCTTGCCGGTGCCACACCGGTCCGGCGGCCACCACGGCCTCTGCCACCAGTGCCCTGTCCCCGCGGGCACCTCGGGCTGGCTCCCGCCCGTGGGCAGGGGGTCCGGGCAGGGGTCCGGGCAGGGCTGTGGGCAGGGGTCCGGGCAGGGGCTGCAGACAGGGGCTGCTCCAGTGCCAGAGGCAGCGTCTGGATGAAGCCGGGGAAGCGCCGGGAGGGGAGAACGGCGGGGATGGATGTGCCCGGCCCCGCAATGGGGGGACCCCCGGCCCCAGGTCCCACCTCTGTGGGGCGGTGGCGGTGCCGGGGCAGCGCCCAGGGGACACCCGGGACTGCTCTGGGGACTCAGCCCGGACCCGCCCGTGGGAGAGCGGCTGTCCCTTTGCTGTCCCTGCACCGCTGGCTCCATGGATACCTCATCCCCCTGCCGCCGGCACCAGCTCCCGGCTGGCCGAGGCTTCCCAAGGTCACCGTGTGTCCTTGGACACCTCCACCTGCGGCGCAGGGATGTGTCCGTCATGGCTGCTCCACCACCTGCATCCCTCATCGGGCGTTCCACATCCTGCATCAGGCATCCCGCACTGGGCATCCCAAATCTCACATCCCATATCCCAAATCTCACATCCCATATCCCAAATCTCACATCCCATATCCCAAATCTCACATCCCATATCCCAAATCTCACATCCCATATCCCAAATCTCACATCCCATATCCCAAATCTCACATCCCATATCCCAAATCTCACATCCCATATCCCAAATCTCACATCCCATATCCCAAATCTCACATCCCATATCCCAAATCTCACATCCCATATCCCAAATCTCACATCCCATATCCCAAATCTCACATCCCATATCCCAAATCTCACATCCCATATCCCAAATCTCACATCCCATATCCCAAATCTCACATCCCATATCCCAAATCTCACATCCCATATCCCAAATCTCACATCCCATATCCCAAATCTCACATCCCATATCCCAAATCTCACATCCCATATCCCAAATCTCACATCCCATATCCCAAATCTCACATCCCATATCCCAAATCTCACATCCCATATCCCAAATCTCACATCCCATATCCCAAATCTCACATCCCATATCCCAAATCTCACATCCCATATCCCAAATCTCACATCCCATATCCCAAATCTCACATCCCATATCCCAAATCTCACATCCCATATCCCAAATCTCACATCCCATATCCCAAATCCTGCATCCCACATCGGGCGTCCCCCATCAGACCCCCCGTACCCCACACACCCCACACCAGTGCAGGAGCTCGGGCAGTGCCGGGGGCTCCCTGGGGACCCCATTTCTGTGTCCCCCCTCCCACGTGGGACCCACATCAGCTTGGCAGTGACCCCCCGGTGTCCCCCCCGCTGCCAGGGGCCGTGTGTGTGAGCGGGGGCTGGCTGGGGGACACGGGCAGTGGGGGTCCCCTCTCCCCCCAGCAGCCGCAGCTCCTGGCCGGGCTCCTGGCCGGGAACAAGCCCCGCTCTGTCCCTCTCAAAGGGGGATTGAAGGGGCTGCACCTGCTTAGTATTCCCCAGGCTTCCGGCCCTGGATGCGTTTCCAAGGGGACCGGCCGAGGGGCCGCCAGGATGGACGGGGGGACACGGCCCTGACAGCTGGGAAAAGGGCTGGGGACAGGCAGCGGGGTCCCACGGGCTGAGGGGTCCCAGGGCCACGGCCCTCCTGGCAGCAGGAGGCCGAGGGAAGGAGGGAGGGATTAGGAATGGGGATGGGGCTGGGATGGAGGCAGGAGGGATCTGAGAATGGGGATGGGGCTGGGATGGAGGCAGGAAGGATCTGAGAATGGGATGGGATGGAGGAGGGTGGGATCTGGGGATGGGGATGGGGTTGGGATGGAGGCAGGAGGGATCTGGGAATGGTGCTGGGATGGAGTCAGGAGGGATCCNGGAGGGGGGGGGGGTCTGGGAATGGGGATGGGGGTGGGATGGAGGTAGGAGTGATCTGGGAATGGGGATAGGATGGAGGCAGGAGGGATCTGGGAATGATGCTGGGATGGAGTCAGGAGGGATCCAGGAATGGGGATGGGGCTGGGATGGAGTCAGGAGGGATCCAGGAATGGGGATGGGGCTGGGATGGAGCCTGGGCAGGGCAGCAGCCCATGAAAACTTCCAGCACCCACAGTAACTCCTGGGGGCAGGAAGCTGGTGGGGCTGGCAGGGACCCCTGGGACCACCTGGAGCCACCCAGGGTCACATCTGGGACACCTCCATGGCCGGAGGCTCCGCCAGCCCCCGGGACAGGCTGGGCTGGTGTCCTGGAGCACCAGCTCCTCCCCAGGGGGTTGTGTGGCCAGTGTCCCACTGAGCCCTGGGGCGCCTCATCCCACTGTGTTCCCCACCCCGAGGGGTCCCTCCCACCATCTCCTCTGTCCCCTCAGGATACTGACACCCCGGGGGCTCCAGCAGGGGCAGAGCTCAGGGGGGCACTGGGTGCTGTGCACAGGCAGGAACATCCAGCTGGGAGAATTCCAGACCCCGGGACAGCCAGGGGCAAAGCAGGGCCGAGCCTCGATGTGCCAGTTCCACCACGGTGCCCAAATCCACCACTGCAGCCACCATTTGGAGCAGCCGAGCCCAGCGCGGGGCCAGAGCCAGACCCCACCACATTCCTACGAACCTGCCTTGGGCCGGGCTTTGCCAGCAGCACAGGGTTGGATGAGGGATGGCAGGACAGACAGACAGGATGGACAGACAGGCAGGATGGACAGCGATGGCTCTCCAGTCTCGGAGCAGAAATCCAGCACCACCTCCCTCACTTGGGAAGAACCAGCTGCTGTTGCCAAGTCTGGGTTTTCCTGGGGGAATTACTCAGAATATTAAAGATGATTTAAAAGACTGGGAACTGCAGCCACCATTTGGGGCCTTTCGGCTCAGCATCCGTGAGCTCTGTCCATCCGTGCAGTGATCTGGGGAGGGATCCCATCCCAAACCCCTTCCCTGCCCAGTTCAGCACTGGCAGTGGAGTTTGCCCCTGGATCCTGCCCTGCTTTGGGATCTCCAAAATCCCAAGGGAGGGGCTTTGCACTCCTGCCAGGGCTCAGCTCCTCATCCCAGCTCATCCCGGCTGGCAGCTCCCCGTGCCTGCAGGTGCCAGGCTGGATTGTGATCCAGGATCCCATGGGGATGGACAGAGTGACAGAGGCCCGGGGGAGGCACAGGATCCCCAGCTCCCTGCCAGCACCAGGAATCGCCTCATTCCTGTGGCCAGTGATGATCCCCGGGGCCATCCACACCCCTGGGATAACGGGGGGCACTGGCAGGGGCAGGATTCCCCCCAGTTCCTCCCGTCTCCTCTCCCTGTTCTGCCTTTCCCTCCCCCTCAGCCGGGTACTGGAGAGGCTCAAATCACCTTTTACCCATATTTCTTTCATTAACAAGGATTGGAAAAGTGCAAAGAAAATGAAGAATTGGAACCAAGCGCCAGGACTGAGGTTGGCGTTTCCTGCCCCCGGCTCGGGGCCGCTCCCCTCAGACACGTGAACCCTTCCCTGTCTCACACCCTGGATGTTGAGCCTGAGCCCAGGGCTGAGCCCGGCTCAGCCAGGCGGGATTTTAGGGACGGCTTTGTCCTTGATTGGGGCTGGCACCACGCGGGCGGGCTCCGAGGTGACGAGTCCCGATGCGACACCGATCCCTGGAGGAGCCGCCGCCGCATCGACCTTCAGCCTCCTCCGTGCTCAGCCCGCAACATCCAACCCCTTCCTGCGGGGGACAGATTCCCCCTCCCCGGATCAGGCACACGCCGAACTGCTCCCGACACCCGGCTGATCCAAAAATCACCGTAATTCGAAGTCCTGGAAGCAGGAGCCGTGTTTGGGATGGCAGGAGCAGTTTGGGGAAGGATGCTGGAGGCACAGAAATACACAGATCCACAACCTCTGCCTGTCCTGTGGCGCTGGAGCCGGGATCTTCCCCAAAAAAACCCTTCCTGACCTGCACATGGGCTGGAGCGTTTGGGTCTGCAGAGGCAGAGCTGGCCCAGGCACGGGCAGGGTCCCGGTGTCTGAGCAGCCTCTGGCTCTGCCAGACCTGCCGCAGGGGCAGAGCCCCTGGATTGTGCTCTCCCGGCCATTCCCGAGCCACATTCCCCTGGGGCTGCGGAGGGAAAAGGTGGGAGAGGTTTAATAATCACCTGTCACAGCTCTGAGCTGCAGAGAGCAAGAGAACCCAGAGTAAAGTGAGGAGGAGCTTTGGGGAGAGGGTCTGGCGGGGAGCTAGCTGCATCCAAGGATGGAGCTCTGGATCCCAAGGATGGAATCCTGCATCCCAAGGATGGAGCTCTGTATCCCAAGGATGGAGCCCTGCATCCCAAGGATGGAGCTGTGCACCCCAAGGATGGAGCCCTGCACCCCAAGGATGGAGCCCTGCATCCCAAGGACACATCACACCTGCCAGCTGTGCCCAACACCTTTTGTGTCTGTGAACACGCCCAGGTGACAAATAAAGCTGTCCCTGACCTGGGGACGTCACCGCCAGTGCCAGCGCTGCTCCCACACCTTCCTCCTCCCCGCCTGGAGGAGCCGGTTTAGTGCTTGTGATTTTAGTACTTGTGATTTTGCCAAGAGGGCACTAAAGGCCCTTCAGAAAAGCTTTTACCTCCAAGGCTCTGCGTTCATTACTGCCGGGAGCACGGCTGAGTCAGGGCGGCTGTTTCACAGTCAGGACAAGGAGCGAAGACAGTTTCATCCCCTGAAATGAGGGAAAAGGGCTCGGGAAGGGCTGGGCTGAGCCCGGGGTGGTGAACACCAACCTGGTCCCTCCCACGGCAGCTCGGGTTTAACCATCCCAGGGCTCCGGCTCCTCTGCAGGAGGGAGCCCAAAATCGGAGCAGCAGAGAGAGCCGGACCTGCAGGGCACCGAAATCCACCCGGAGCATCCTCCGAGGGCAGCGCCCGGCTCCGGACCAGCGGGACCACAACACCCTGTCCTGGCGCTGAGAAGGAACAAGGGAATTCCATGGAACGGAGCCTGGGCGGATCTGGTGCTCCCCAGCAGCACCGGGAGCAGAGCTCAGGGAGGAGATGTCCCCCAGGTCCTGCTGGGCTGATCCTGCGCCTGGAGGTGGCTCCAGGTCTTTGTAGGGTCAGTGACACGGAGCGGGGTGGGCAACCTTGGTCCTGGCACGTGGGGACCGCCAGCTCCATCCCAGGGCTGGGATTCTGGGGGCACGCCTGGAAGGCTGCTGGCTCTGATGGACACCAGGTGGTTTTGATCACGCTGCAACTTAAAAAAGACAGAAAATTAGGGATTTAGGGCAAAAAAAAATCCCAATAATCAGCCCTCAGTTTCCCGTTGCAGCCTCTGGGTGACATCCCCAGGGCTGCTGGGAGGGTCCCTGTGCCGTGAGCCCGGCAATCCTGGGGTCCCTGTGAAAGGGGAAATTCCCAACACGGGCGGCCGGTGCACACAAAGGGGGACAGTGTTCCCGGGGAGCCGGGCAGTGATGGCACAGCCCTGGCACGGCCCTGGCACGGCCCCGGCCCCTGGCAGGTCACCCAGAGCTGCCCCGTCTGGGGCACGTCTCCTCCCGCCGGGATTTGGGGGATTATCCGGGGGTGGGCGCCGGGGTCAGCCTTGTTCTCGTCCCTGTAAAACCTGGAGGGAGAAAAGGAGCTCCCAGCCCTCCAAGGCCTCGGCGCGGGAGTTTCCCCTGAGAAAGGCACAGGGATGAAACAGCAGCGAGGGGACAACGCGCACTCACACACCTCAACCCCTCCGCCAGCCCCAAGGTGCATTTTGGGCTTTAAATGGGCCAGAAAAAGACAAAAATGCAGCTTTTCAGGCAGCCGGGGTGGAGTTGGTGTCCGAGGCAGGTTTAGGGTGTTTTTGGGATGAACAAAGGCTGTCCCAGCGCCTGTTCCTGTTCCTGCTCCGCTCCCTCGGCCAGTGGGGCTGAGGAAAAACCCCACGGCCGCCTCTGCCATCTCCAGCAGGATCCGATTACTCGGATGAAGATGCACAAACCCCTCCCAGCCGCACGGGCAGGAGGGACGGGGAGTTTTCTGGAGCAGGCAGCAGGGCTCACCCTGAGCAGGTAATTCCCTTTATCCTGAGGACGGCTTGGATTGAGTGACCCCAGCAGCGGTTTTGGAGCAGACACTGAGGCAGGGCAGAGCCCCGTCCTAACCCCGTCCTAACCCCGACCTAACCCTGTCCTAACCCCGTCCTAACCCCGCCCTCCGGCCGGCCGCGCCCGTCCCGGGACACCGAGAACAGCAAAAAATTCACTCCCGGATCCCACTCCCCGCTCCCGCAGCAGGAGCAGCCCCGGCCCCAGCCCATCCCAGCCCAGCTGTGGGATCCAAACACCCACAGCAGCGTCAGCACCCCGGGATGGTTCGGGTTGGGTTGGAGGGACCTCAAAGCCCGTCCAGTGCCCCCCCTGCCATGGCAGGGACCCCTCCCACTGTCCCAGGGTGATCCAAGTGTCCAGCCTGGCCTTGGGCACTGCCAGGGATCCCGGGGCAGCCACAGCTGCTCTGGGAATTCCAGCCCAGCCAGGAATTCCCAATGCCCAATCTCCCATCCATCCCTGCCCTCTGGCAGTGGAAGCCATTCCCTGTGTCCTGTCCCTCCATCCCTTGTCCCCAGTCCCTCTCCAGCTCTCCTGGAGCCCCTTCAGGCCCTGCCAGGGGCTCTGAGCTCTCCCCGGAGCTTCTCCTCTCCAGGGGAACATTCCCAGCTCTCCAAACCTGACATTCATGACTTACAGTCTGTGCATCCCTCAGGAAAACGATCTTCAGGACAGAGGAGGAGAAATGACCACTGCTGGCCGTGCTCAGGTCAGGTCATCACGCCAAGGGACAAGCCTTGCTGGAATGCAAAGATCCAAGAGCTCCTTCCCTCTTCTTCCTGCCCCGTGTGGGAGCAGCTCCAAGGAGCAAACAGGACGTTCAGCAGGAGGCCCCAGCCCTGGAGACCTCCCAGCTTATCCCGGGAGGAATTCCCATGTGGGAATGTGGCTTTCATGGCATGTCCTAGACCTGAGGACACAGCTCTGTCCCCGGGCTTTCCTTTCCAAGGTTTTTAAGGACTGTGGGCATTATGGGATGCCCAGGAAGAGGTGCCACTTCTGAGGGAAAGGCTCTCACTGGGCAAAGCAGTGGGAATGGCTGGAATATAATCCAGACTGGAGTCTGCTTTCAGCTCAGTCAAGACAAACCCTCCTGAGGAGCCCGGTGGGATGGAGGGAGGAGCAGGACAGGCAGCAGGACTGAACCTGCAGAGCAGCAGGAACCCAACAGCAGCAATGCAGCTCCACTGCAGCCACTTCCCTGAGCTCTGAATCCCTGAGTGTCCCCAGCAGCACCCCCAGGGTGGGAAGTCTCTGTGCTTCCCCCCGTGGCTCCCCCAAGCTCAGGTTTTGTGTTTGCTCCTCTGGAGTTCCCATTCAGCCCCGGATCACAGCGACGATTCCCAGCTCTTCCCGCACACAAAGGCAAAGGACACTTCACAAACTCCACAGGCTTTGTACAAAAACCGCTTTTTTTTGCTTTTATTTCACAAAATTGGGTGGCTGCTGCAGGAATCAAACCGGCCCTATACAGAGATCAGGTGAAAAAGTGGGCACAGGGATTATTTATACAGAAACAAAACCGAGTCCAGGATCCAGGCCCTCGGCAGGATCAGCACTAGGACAGTAAAAAATAGTCTCCACCTGGATCCTGGGAATTGCTCACGCTAAAAACAACCTGAGGTTACTCTAAACTGGACTAAGGGCTGCACCAGAAATCCCACGCTCACCCCAAAGACGCTGGAGGGGAAGGAAGCCTTGGGAAGGGGAATGGGAAGGCCCCGGCCGCTCTCTGCGCGGCACCGCGGAGTCCTGCTGGAAGACCTGGCAAATCCTTGACTTTTAAATGGTGGAAGCGGTTCTGGAGGTTCCAGAGTCTTTTGGGAGCCTCTCTCCAGCCCAACCTCAACTCCCACCTGGACAAAAGCCACCCCTGAAATGAAGGAGCGGCGTCCACACCTTCGGCAGGGAAACCCCGAACGCTCCTGGGCTGTGATGAGGGCAGAGAACCCGAGCCACGGGCAGAAAAGGACTTTTTGCAGGACTTTTCCCCAAATTCTGGCAGCCTGGAGGTGTGCAGCAGCAGCTCTGGAGCGCTCCCAGACCTGCCTGCTGCAGCTGTTCCCTTCCCCAGCCCTCCAGCTGCAGTGGGGGGTGACAGGAGCTGTCCCAGCCGCGTTTGCTGCTGCCCCGGCCGTCCAGAGGTAGTTCTGGCATTCCCATCCCAGCCATCCCAACCCAATCCCAAATTCTAGCACTTCTTCGCTACCTACTTTTTTTATTATTTTTTTTTTTTTTTTTTTTTTGTTTGTTTGTTTTAAAAAGTACAAAGTATATGCTCCAAAAAGAGGGACTAAAAACCAGAGGGGGGGGGTTTATTCCTCAGTTGGCTACTGCACCGAACTACTCAGGGAAGGTCCAACTACCACCTCCAAAGGCAAAGGAAAGGTAAAAAACCGGAGCAAGGAAAACTCCTACCATTGAGTGGTTTTATTCCGATTGATTCGCTCCCGGCTTCATTCCCATGGATCAATATTTCCTGCAATAAGTTAGAGGCAGCTGTGGCTGCGGCCCCCAGGAATCCCTGCGGGCCTTGCACCTCCGTGCCCCAGCACGCCCTGGTTCCCCTGCTCTGCTCCAAGCCCTGGTTTGGCCTCTCCTCTCGGTGCTTTGCTCTGCCCCAGGTCATTCCCAGAGCACGGGATGACCCCGGAGCGGGCACGTCCTAAAGCTCGGCTCCTGCCCTAAAAAACCCGCATTATTTCACCCTTCCCGGGAGAAGCCCGAGCTGAAAGCACCAAGAGGAAGGAAACCAGCGTGGAGCTGTGCAAGGCAAGCAGGCCAAGGGGTGAAGGACTTCCCAGCAGCAACATGGAGGAGCTCCTGGCATCCCTGTCTGCAGCGTTCCCGAGGGAACGCCGAGCTCTGCCGGGCGCCGTGGGGGACACCATGTGTGTAATCACACACACACACGGCTGGGAGGGGAGGGGACACCTCCCCGGGGAGCAGAAGGGAACTGAGGAATTCTCTTTTGGTCACCACTATGTTGCTGTGGAAGTTCCTCCTCCTTCCTTGGCTGCTTTTAGGGAGCGGCTGAGGCGGGCGGGGCTCCGGCCGGGGGTGGGGTCACTCCTTCCGCGGGCGGCTGCGCCGGGCCGGGATCTGCGGGACACAAGGGGACAGTGAGGGACAGCAGGGGGACAGGCAGGGACACAGGGGGTGACAGCAGGAGGGACACCCCGAGGGGCTGCACACGGAGAAGGGACACAATGCCCACGCCCGGGTGTCTCCAGGCCACGGGAGAGCCTGTCCCAGGGGGATTCCTGCAGCCAGGACTCAGGAATGGCACCATGGTGGCTCCTGAAGCTCTGCCACACCTTGATTTTGCTTTTCCACCACCCAGCACCGCATGGACTCCGTGAAAGAGGAAAAAATTCCCGTATTTTTATGGACAACAGACGGGGATGCAGCTCAGCAGCTGGCACATCCATGCCAAGCAACTTGCAGAGCTGGAATCGGCACCTCTCACCTCCCAGCTCTGTGCTCGAGCCCAAGCTACAGCTCTTTTCTGTCTAAAACAGATGGAACAATAGGTCTGATACAAACAGAGGCTGCTCCTCCCTCTGAAGGATGGATGTAGGTTAAAGCAGAGGAATCCACGGATGCAGGAGCAGGAGGGAAGAAAGGAGGGACACAAAGGGCCGGCCTCGTGCCCAGGGAGGAGATGCTAATGGAACATGACTGACTTGTTCAGTAGGGGAGGAAAAAAAGGAGAAGCTAAGAGAAGGGAAGAGAGCAAACAGGAATACAACCTGACACAGGACATTCCCAGTGGTAAAGGCTCAGGAAAAAGGAGGAGAAGGCAGTGAAGCTGGGGGAGCAGAGGAGCAAGGCCCAAACAGAAATAGCACAGGCGGAGTTTTCCCGCTGGGGCCGGGAACGCCCGTGACTCAGAGCTCGCAGCAGCTCCTGCTGCTCGAGCCAAAAGCAAAAGGGCTTTTCCCAATTATTTTTTTGGGAGAGGTACAAAGAGTGACGGCAATTCCTGCTCATCTGGTGAGAACCACGCCGAGCGTTTTGGGGGTGAGGATTCCTGAGCAGCACCTGGGCCAGGCTGCAATTAATAATGGCACATTTATTGAGGAATTCCTGATGGAGAATTCCTCAGTCGTTCCTCCCTGTGCCAGCTTGTCTTCTGCCTTCTGGGCTTGGCCACACTCTCACACTCATTCAAGCAACTCCCACACCACGGCTCCTGATCCAGCTGCTTTTTTGGCTGCCATAAATCAGCTTCATTTTTAGAGGTTCGGATTTTATACTGGGAATGTTCCTTACACGGTGCATCTTCTCCTTCTTCCTATTCAGGACTTCCTTGCTCCAATCCCAGGGTGCCAAGTTTTCAGCAAGGAATTACTGAACTGGATCCTACCCTGACCTCCACAATTTAGCAATTCTAGTCAATTCCTGACCCTCCACTAAGTCAGGAGAGGCTTTTGATCATCACCACCAAGCCTCTGTTATCATTATAAATAAAATAAGGGATGTTATAAATAAAATAAAGGACAATGGAACGTGTTGGGATGCCCAGAGGGCTGAGGAGCACTTAAAGCTTCCAGCACATGCCTGGCACCACTCTGGGGCTGACAGTGTGCACAGATCCTGCTGTTCCTACAGGAAACAGGGAATTCCCAGTGGCACAGGAGCCTCCCAAGACCATCCTACAGGAAATAGGGAATTCCCAGCACCACAGGAGCCCCCCAGGACCATCCTAGAGAGGAGCACTCACACATTCCGTTGGGAGCTGACAGACCCTGCTGTTCCCATAGGAAACAGGGAATTCCCAGTGGCACAGGAGCCTCCCAAGACCATCCCACAGGAAATAGGGAATTCCCAGCACCACAGGAGCCCCCCAGGACCATCCTAGAGAGGAGCACTCACACATTCCGTTGGGAGCTGACAGACCCTGCTGTTCCCATAGGAAACAGGGAATTCCCAGTGGCACAGGAGCCCCCCAGGACTATCCCACAGGAAACAGGGAGTTGCCAGTGGCACAGGAGCCCCCCAGGACTATCCCACAGGAAATAGGGGGTTTCCAGCAGCAGAGGAGCCCCCCAGGACCATCCCACAGGAAACAGGGAGTTCCCAGCAGCACAGGAGCCCCCCCAGCACTACCCCAGAGAGGAGCACTCACACATTCCGTTGGGAGCTGCCAGCGGCACGCGGGGCCCGATGAGGTTCCCGGACATGGGGGCCATCCCGGGCGGAGCGGCCCCGCTCCCGGGGTGGATGCTGCTGGGCATCATCCGGCCTGCCAGGGGCTGCCCAGGGATCATGGAGCCAGGCCCTGGCATCTGACCTGCAGAGGAGGGACAGACACCAGGTGAGGGCCTGGGAAGAGCAGGGGGATGTGCTCCCAGCAGTGGCAGAGCCTCGCGCCAGAGGCGGCTCCGTGTGTGCTCCACACTCCCAGGAAACTCCCAGGAAACTCCCAGGAAACTCCCAGGAAACTCCCAGGAAACTCCCAGGAAACTCCCAGGAAACTCCCAGGAAACTCCCAGGAAACTCCCAGGAAACTCCCAGGAAGGGCCAGCGGGCACTTGGAGTCTCTTCCCAAGGGAAAAGTGGGAGACAACAGAGTCAAACCCAACGCTGGCACTGAAACCACAGCAGAAAGGGAATCCCACGGAATGCAAGTGTTGGGAAGCAAATGGCATCAGAGGAAGAGCCCTTGATGGAAAGGAGCAGCCATGAAACCTCATGGATGAACTTCGTGGCAGAACTGAAATCATCCAGTTAAAATTGGGCTGCACAGGAATTCCTACTACGATTCCCTGTTTTGCTGTGAGGGAGGATTCCAGGCTCTTCCTCACAAAGCAGCTCTGTGGGAGACCTCCCCGTTCCAGCTACAACACCCGGCCTTGGGCACCTCCAGCTTTAAAACCTCATTTGAGGGATGGTTTGGCATAATCCAATTCCATTTCCTTCAGCACTCTGCCATGGAGGGACAGTATTTTAATGAGACAGAGATGGAAACTGCTCCATCCCCCTAACCCCAGGCAAGGGAGGAAGGGCCTAAGAGCCAAAGGGACTCCAGGAGAGCTGGAGAGGGACTTGGGACAAGGGATGGAGGGACAGGACACAGGGAATGGCTCCCACTGCCAGAGGAATGGGATATTGGGAAACATCATCCAACCTCCCAAAGACTCAGAGGCTTTGCAGCAGGAGGAGAAGATATTCACAGCGATGAGGGGTGTCATTCACTGGCAAAATTAAGGTTGATCAGGGAATAGAAAAATAAAAACTGGAACAACACAGCTGTGTTGGAGGGGCCCAGGAAAGGTGGGAACTGAGAAACTCCCAGCCTGGGAGCTGCCACCTGACAGGAGCCTCAGTAATTTGGCCATCCCTGAACACCACAGGCCTGTGAGATGCTCTCTCACTAACCAAGTGATTAATATTAAAATCCCTCTCCTGAAGGACCTGAAGCTGAATCAGACTTTACTACACACCGAGTGGCTTCACGTGAAACTCCAGCACTGGGCAAGAATTCCTTCAGGGAAAGGCTGCCAAACCCACAGGGATGTGAAGAGTCAAGGGTGTTTTATATGCAAATCAACCCCAGTTGAGCTAAAATCACCAGTGAACAGAAACTAAATCTACTTTATGAAACGTCTTCTCTTCATAAATGCAAAGTGTGCCCCATCCCTGGGAGCGTCCGAGGAATAGTGGATAGTGAGAGGTGTCCCTGCCATGGCAGGGGTGGCACTGGATGATCCCTAAGGTCTCTTCAAACCCAAATCAACTCCAAATCTCCCAGCAGTGCTCACTGGGAAGCTCCCTCCTTCCTGGACCACGGAGTGTCCCGAGCTTGTTTCCCTGTTAAACCCTGGAGGTTTAAATCCAAGGTTTGCTGAAGTTGTCCTGAGCTGGGAAGCTCCTCTGTGTGGAGGTTTGGCCTGTTTTTTCCCTTCCTGACATGGGATGCAACATTTTTATCTCAAAATTAGCTCAGGGAGCTGGCAGAGGAACAAGCCCACCCCATCCCAGCTCCAAAACACCCAGGCTCAGAGTAGCCAGGCACTGAGCCCACCAGGAGTGGGATTAACCGAGGGGAAATCACCGCTGCCACCACAGAGAACCAAAGCCCTGCTTCCCCAGAGATGTTTTTATTTTCCAAGAGAAAGCGCTCCAAGACAGCGGCTCAAGCAGAAAATGTGGAAGTGTGACCTACATAGGGGGGAGAGCTTAGGAGGAGCAGCAGCTGCGGGAAGAGCTCCAGCCCAAAGGTTCATCACGACGAGATTGAACTGACTGCAAACCCCTCACACGGAGGGGCTGGGCAGGTTCACCTTCCCCTGCTGCCAGCGCAGCTCACATTCCAGGGAAATCGGAGGGAGGAACAGCCTTTAGAGGCTCTCCGAGGTATTTATCTCCATTAAACAGCCTCTCCCTCTATTAAATCAGCACTCGAGGAGCGCTGGGCTGATAAGCAGCCAGAGGGGTTTTGTTTTGATGCACGAGGCTTGGAGCTGATCCAAAATCCTCCAGCACCTCTCCCTGCCCAGGCTGTGCAGGGAAAACCTGTGGGTGCAGGCAGTGCTCCGTGCAGGAGGGGCCTTTGGTGGGCAGCACGCCGTGGGGACGAGCGTGGCTGGCACCCTGCTCTCCTCCTGCTGCAGGAGCTGACACACAACAGGCAGGGAGCAGCTCCAGGGAATGCCTGCTGTGTTCCAAGGTGTGCTCCTTCCCCTTCCAAGGTGTGCTCCTTCCCCTTCCAAGGTGTGCTCCTGCCCCTTCCAAGGTGTGCTCCTGCCCCTTCCAAGGTGTGCTCCTTCCCCTTCCAAGGTGTGCTCCTGCCCCTTCCAAGGTGTGCTCCTTCCCGCTGGGAACGGCTTTCACAGCCCCTGGGAGCCCCGCAATGCTCTGGCTTGGAAGGGACCCTAAAGCTCAGCTCATTGCTCCCCTGCCCTGGGCAGGGATATTCCAACAGCAAATCCATCCACTCCAACAGCAAATCCATCCATTCCAACAGCAAATCCACCCTTCCCTCCTCCCTCCCGCCGCCCCCCCAGCCAAGCCCTGTGAATAATTAACCACAACAACTCACTGAGCCTCGTGTCTGGGGGAAGGAGAGGCACAATTTCCACTTCACTGGCACCTGGCACTTCTGCCCCGCCAGAGCCAGAGCCCGGCCCCGCTCCCAGAGCACCATTCCCTGCCTCCCGGGGAGCACGTAGGATACACTGTGAGTAACTCGTGAGGAGCACACAGGGTACACCGCGAGGATCTTGGAGGAGCACACAGGATACACCGGGAGTATCTCGTGGGGAGCACACAGGATACACNACCCAGGAGTATCTCGTGAGGAGCACACAGGATACACTGGGAGTAACTCATGAGGAGCACACAGGATACACCGGGAGCATCTTGGAGGAGCACACAAGATACACTGGGAGTATCTTGTGAGGAGCACACAGGATACACCGGGAGTATCTCGTGGGGAAGCTGCTGCTGTCACCCTCCCAGAGGAGAGGATCAAACACCCCAGGGAGCAGCTCAGCCCCCAGAGGTGGGGACAGGGTCACTCCAGAGGAGCTGCTGTCCTGGGGACACTCTGGTTCACTGTTTGATCCTGGGAATTTCAGAACATATCACACATTTACTCCTCTCAGTCCCTATCCCAGCCCCAACTCCTCTTGCCTGGGGCAGGTTTTCAAGCAGCCAAACTGCACCAGAGAGAGCCCAGCGTGGTGTCAGTGTGTGCCACCGAGCACCCCCACAGCTCCAGTCCCAAATTACACCCTGGTTACAACGCCACGGAGCAGCTCCAATCCCCTCCACCACCCCCTGACTGGGATTTCCTTCCATCCCACTGCTCCCTGCGCCTCCCCAGCAAGCTCTGAACAACTGATGGAGAAATAGGAAGCACTGACAGCTGGTGGGGAATATTTATCTAAAGGGAAGTGAACTCAAAATCCTTTTCTGTGCCCAAAAAGCCCCCTGGAATCATCAGCAGTCCAATGAGGAAGCAAATAGCATCCAGGAACTTAATTTAAACCCACAAATAATGAAATGCCCAGCAGCTGAAAAACCCCAAGCCCAAAATTCCTGACAAAGTCTTTTTTTTGGGTATTTCAACCCTTGACAGAAAATGAGGTAAAATATATCTGGGAAAAGGTTATTAAAATTGCTCACACAGCTGTGGTGGGAAAGTGTATCCTGCCCTCCTCATTCCATTTCTGCCTTAGGTCAGGAATTATTTACCAGGTGAAAATCTCACCTGAAGGAAGAGTTAATAATGACAGCTACTCATTCCCAGCTCTCTTCCTCCAAGGATTTCCAGAAGTTTCTCATATTCCACACCGTGGGTACCACCAGAACCAGGAGTTCTCATCCCACTGATCACCAGCCCAGAGCTTGAAGAGAAATCAACAACGTGCCAAAAGTGGTACCATGGGAAAAAACTGGGAATTTTATTTCCTGTTACAATGACAAGGTGCAGCTTTCCACAGTGAAACTGGAATCCAACTTTGTTTCCCTGTTTTAGAAGTTTCCATTCCAGGGCAAAGGGGAGAACAAAATAAGCTCAGGGAAAACGAATTCTATGGTCCAGCAGAGCCAGACGTGGCCGTGCCAAGGAGAAGTGGGTGACCCTTGGCTGGAGATGTTCTCCAGATGGCTCCAGCACAACCCTCCACTGGAGATGTTCTCCAGCACCACGTCCAGACTGACATCTGAGCTAAAACTGTATTTCTGGGCAAAGCCTCACTTTTAACTCTCAGTTAAGAGCTTGATTTCACTGCTTCTGCCCCCGAGCCCAGAGAAGCCGTGAGCAGGAACTGATCCTCCTCTCCTCCCTCTCCAAGTGCCACGTCAGATCCTTTTCCTCCCTTTGCCTCCCACCGTCCCTTCAGCTCTCGTCCATCGCCCCGAGGATGAGTGCTCTGCTGAGCCCAGGGTGGCACCTGCACTCCTGCTGAGGTCAGAGCCTGTCTGAAACCTCCAGGGAGCACCAGGGGCAGCTCTGGAGAGAAACCTGGCCAGCTGAGCGGGAGCTGGGCAGGTAATTCCCAGCCCAGCTGCTCCTGGATCACTCTCAGGGATTTGGGGGCTTCTCCTCCCCATCCCTGGCAGTGTCCAGGACACTAACTTGGGACAGTGAAGGTGTCCCTGCCCATGGCAGGGGGTGGCACTGGGTGATTTTCAAGGTCCAACCCAAACCATTCCAGGACTCCAGGATTTCCTCACATTCACCAGACTTTGGGATCTCCACCAAGGCTGCAGGAGGCTCAGGGGCAGATCCACTGAGGGAACTCACAGGTGTGGGGTCAACAAGCCGAAGCTCTCAAGTTAGAGGAACTCTACTGTGCAGCCAAAGAGCTTTGGCACCCCTGGGCTTCCCAGGCATTCCTAACAAACATTCTCTGGAGAACTGAGGGAAATGAGCCTCCTCTGCTCTCCAGGCAAGATCACTTGGGCTCTGGCTGGAGACACACAGGGGTTTGCTCTGAACTTTGAGCAAACTCCAATTCTTCCCTTTACAAAGTGTCAAAGCAGAGAACTCAGAGGGGGTGAGGGCAGCTCCTGGTGCTGGGGCACAGGGAATGAGACACCTCTGGATGCTGCTGAGGGAGCTGGGAGTGCTGAGCCTCAGCCAGGGCTCTGCTGCCCTCACACAGGGGAGGGGCTGCTGCAAAAGTCAATCTATCGACCAGCTCTAATCAAACCTGAAACAGAGACGTTCTGACTAATTAACAGACCACATTCCCTGTCCCTGCTCCACGAGGGACTGCTGGGAATGCAGAGCCTGGATGGCTACCAGGGGCTGGGGCAGCACAGGGCAGTGTGAGCCCAAGGATGGGAACACATCAGCACTCAGGAGTTATCAGTGCCCAGTGAATAAACACAGCAGTGCTTTAATCTTGTCCCACTGCCAGTCTCCACAGAAGGGAGAGCTGTGTACAGATGTGCCAGGATTCCCTCCTTTCCTCTGTCCTCATCTGCCAGTTTTCCCTTTCCAGGTTATTCCTTCACAGCCCTGAGCTGTCCACACCCCACAACAGACCCACTGAGCCAGGATGTTAAATCTGAGTCTGAAACTAACACTCCCAATCCAATTCCAGCAACATCCAAACCAGCTCCCCAACAGTCCCAGGGATTTTTGTCCATAATAAACCCAGGAACTCCCTGAGCCTTAAGACCAGAGTGAGCCTGAGCCTCACCAGACAGCTCTTCCCTTCCTGAAGTCACCAGGACTCTGCCCCTGCTGAGGGAACCCATTTGATTACTCTGCAGATCCAGTTGGGTTAGATACTTCCCATTTTCCTGGTCACCTGCAAATCCTGCTGTTTTCCTGTGCCCTTCTGCTCCTTCCCAAACCAAACACTTTTTGTCTCAAGAGGAAAACTCAAGTTCCTGCAGCTTCTTGTTGCCATATTCTATTTGGATTATGACACACAAACTTCCCAGCTTCTTCAGCAGCTGCCCATGAAAATTCTTCCCAAATAATTTTGGCTAATAATTTTGGCTAATAACCGATCAGCTCTTCACAGTGGCACCGTTTTGGTCAAGCTCCTCCTTGGCTGTATCCAGCCCCACAACCAGGTTCCCACGTGCCAGACACTGTTATTTGAGTTAAAATTACCATGTCAACAACCTTTATGGCAAGTGAAAGCTGCCAATTCACATCATCCCCTGATCACCCTGCCCTCTGGAATCAGGAACACCCACCCTTGGAGATACCCAACCCTCACAGGAGAGCCTGGGCTGGAGACTTCCAGGTGACCCCTTGTGACCCTCCCCTGGCATCAGACACATCCAGGCAGGACACAGGAACTTCTCACAGTCTCCTGCCAAAGGAAGTTCCTTAAGGATCTCCCTGCCCCTGCTGCTTGTCCCAGCCCCTTCCCTTCATTTCTGTACGTGGTTTGGTGGGCCATGGACTGGAGGATTTGAGGAGTGATTGTTTTTTGAAGGAGCATCTGCTCAGATCACCAAGTATAAAACAAATCTAAGGAAATACAAACAACCTGAAAACATCTGGAAGTGCTTGGGGCAGCTTCATGTTTCACTTTAGAGCTTGACTGTCCCAGGCAGGGGACTCCCAGCCCTACCAGACAACCTGCTCTGGGGCTCATGAGCCTCCCACGGAAAAAAAAAAAGTGTTTTCCTGTGGTTGGAAGGAATTTCTCCTGTTTGTGCCCTGGCACTGCTGGGGGGAGCCTGGCGCTCCCTCATTCCTGACCTTTGGGGTTCCCACACCCCATCCCCACGCCGCGGATGGAGCCGAAAGCTCCGTAACGAAGCTGCAGAACGAGCAAAGCTCATCTCCCCACCAAACTCTGACAGTGGCACCATCATAAACCAGCAACCCAGAGCAGCCCAGGGCTCCCTCCCCAGGGACTGAGGGCAGGAACTCCCTGCTCCCAGCTCTTACCTGGCTGAGGTGGGTGAGGAGGTGGCATCTGGTGGTGCATCATGGGGTAGGGCGGGGGCTGCTGGTGGGGCAGCAGCCCTGGGTGTGCTGGTGCCCCCAGGGGGGCCATGCCAGGCCCGCTGGGGTGCTGGTGGGGCTGCTGGGGGTTCTGGCTGTGCTGCTGCTCCATTTGCTGGCGAGCCCTTAACTCGGCGTATTTGAGCTGCTCCATGTGGAAGTTCTGCCTCTCGGTGAGCAGCTGCTGCCTCTGCTGCTCCAGCTGTGCCAGGAAAGGGACAGAAGGCACAGGTGAGTGAGGAGTGATGCATTTCGAACATCCAAACGCTGCCAGTCAGCGAGCTGGGCTGGAGGAGGCCTCTCATCCCAGCCCCACCAAGCCCAAAGTGAACTGCTGTCCTGTGATGTCTGCAGCGGGTTCTGGGAAAGGCTCCTGAACTCACCTGGCTCTGTCCTAAAACCCCTCAGCACCACAGCTGGGTACTCACTGAGCTCTGCACTGAGAGCTCAGCCCTAACACAGCTCTGCAACAAATTTTCTCTCCATTTTCTGCGTGTTGGAATGAGGGAGAACAGAAACCTCAGGGGATTTCCTAGGTAAGCCTGAAGCAGAACGTGTGTGAGCTCAGGGATCACAGGCAGGATCCTCCTCCATCCTCTGAGTGCAGGAATTGGATGTCACAGCAGCCAGACATCAGTGATTTGCACTATTAAGAGCTTTATGTAAAAGCCCCTCATGTCATTTAGGCCAATTAACATCAAATAGGCTACTTTGATTAATTGTGAAGTCACGTAGAGACTGAGACCTGAGCAACCTGGTCTAGGCAAGGTGGAACTGGAGGATCCAGAAGATCCTTCCAACCCCAAACCAGTCTGAGACCCCATGAGAAGCCAAAAAAGCTACAGAAAGCATTTCCTGCTCTCGGGCATTTGTATGATGGATCAGTTGTTCTGGTGAAGGAAGTGATATTTGACTTATTTAAGGAATATTGCCACATTCCCACGTCATTCCTCTCGGACACCCGGCCCAGGGCCTTGCGTGACTGCTTTACAAATACCCAACGAGTGTTTTCAGGTACAGTCCACAGCTCAGCTGAAAAGCACGTTGCCAAGGAGACTCTCACCTAGCACGAGTTCTCCAAAAATCCCAAAGCTCCCTCAGTAGCCGGTGCTGGCAGCCTGGCTGCTGACACGGCAGGGATGGGGAGCAGGAAGGGAGCTCACAGAGGCGGCATTGAGCAGCCCCAGATGGGCCGAGCTCATGAATTAAACATGCCCCCCGGCCGGGGTGGAGCGGCTGCTGCAGGGCTCACAATGGCATCATTCACGCTGCCCTGGCTCTTTTCTCCCCCGGACACGCCGAGGGAAGCGCCCCAGAAATCCTCCCCCAGCGGGGAAATGGGCCGTGTGGGGAAACATTCCCGAGGTGGCAGACAGCTGGGAGAGGAATTCCTGCAAATGACCCCAAACAAAGGCTCAGGCGACACTTCTTTTTATCCCTTTGAGACCCTTTTGTGGCCTTGCTTTGCTCTCTTCGTGGCACCCCATCCCGCTACAGTTTAAAGGAGTCTTTACAGGGATGTCCAAACAGCAGCCACTGCCTGAAAATGCACACTGGAGAAGGAAAACCAGGGAAGACTTCCCTTCTGCACAATCCCTGTGCTTGGGATGAGGAAAGACAGTTGGACAAAGGAAAAAAAGGCACAAAAATATAAATTATAACACGAATTGATGTTAAGGCTGAGCCAAGTTTGAGCTTGGGCTCCAGTAGAGAGCCCAAACCCTGGTTCTGTTGCAGGCTCTGTCACCACCCCAGACTGGCATTAAAACAACTTCTTCCAGTAACACATTTTCCAGTGGGAACTCCAGCAGTACTTGCAGCTGCTCTCCAATCTCAAGTCATTCCTGCAGCTGGAATGAGGCAGGAGTGAGGCTGAGAACCTTCTCCAAGGTCAGCTCCTGTCACCTGCACAGAACCCCAGAGTGGTGGGGCTGGGAGGGTCTGGAGATCACCCAGGACAGGGTCACCTGCAGCAGTGACACAGGGATGTGTCCACACAGGGACACTCCAGGATCCCCTGGGCAGCTGTTGCAGGGATTTCTCTGCCCCTCCATGGGAAGAGGCTCTTCCTCCTGCTGAGCTGGAGCTTGGGCTGCTTTGCTTTGTGCCCACTGCTCCTTGTCCCTGTCACTGAACAGAGTGTGGTCCCCTTCTCCTGGCACACAGTTTGAGAGATTGGTGTGGATTGCTGGGATCCCTCTGGGCCTTCCCTTGCCCAGCCTGCCCAGGCCCAGCTCCTGCAGTGTGTGCTCAGCAGAGATGCTCCAGAGCCCTGAACATCTCCTGGACCCTCTCCTGCAGTCTCCCTACAGAATCCCACTCAGGAAATGGGCTGGGATTCAGGGAGGTGGTTCTGGGTGTCACACCTGACAATCCCCAGCACCTGTTTTTGCACTGTGCTGCACCAGGAGGGGCAATAAAAGCATTTAATGTTCACTCATACAGCACATCACTCTGCTACAGCTTCATCTCCTGCACAGAACTTCCTTTCAGCAGGAATTTCCCCATGGAAAGGGTGCTCAGGCCTTGGAACTGCCCAGGGAGGTCTGGAGTGCCCATCCCTGGAGGTGGCACTCAGAGCTCTGGGCTGGGGACAAGGTGGGGACTGGGCACAGCTCAGACTCCAGGGGCTGGGAGAGCTTTTCCAACCACAGGGATTCCTCCCTGAAAAGAACCAGCAAAGCTTCAGGTGCCATTAGAAATTCTGGGTCAGCAAAGCTCAAACCAACAGGCCCCTGGTTTCCCACACTCAGCACTGGCATCGCTGGCACTGCTCAGCTCAAACACAAATAAATGTGTTTTGCCTGCAATGTAACACCCTCCAGTCTGCAGCACTGATTCCTGTCAACACTCCCCAATCCCTGCTCCTTCCCTGCAAGGAAAAGCCAGGGCAGCAGGAACGACAGGCACAGTGTGCAGTGGCAGCAAGGAGGTTTTTCTGCTTTAATTATTCCACTAAATATCCACAATGACAGGTGAAAAGACCGAATTTAACCACCAGGAAGCCAAGGGGAAAAAATCTGTATGCACATTTTTAAAAAGGGAAATGTCATATGCCTCAAAAGGGAGGGGAAAAAAAACCCACAACCCTCCCTGTCACTAATGGAATATATCCCCCAAAGAAAGAATCTGCAGGGAACCTTTCCAAAAGAGTTGGGTCCATTTCCTGAGCTGCCAATCAAACACGGACTGAAAGGGTGGAGGATGTGGAGCCATCCAGAAATTCCTGCTGACATCCTCCTGCTCCAAGAGGAGGCCACATCCTGTCAAACTCCATCAGTGTGAGCAGGAGGAACCCTGGGCTGGAAAAGAGGTTCTCCCTGGAGAGGGTGGCCAGGCTGCCCAGGGATGTGGCAGAGCTCAGGGAATGCCTGCATGATGCTCTTGGCCACAAGGTTTTAGTTTTAGGTGCTGTGAGGAGCAGGAGTTGGACCTGATGCCCCTTCCAGCCTGAAACAGGATTCCATGAATGCCAAATGGGAGTGTAATTCCATTAAATTCACACAGAAGGGCAAATGTGGAAATTCCTGGAATTATGAATCAACATAATCCAGCTTGAATCTTTAACCCATCCATAGTAACTGTCTACTCACAACAACGAGGCAGCTACACAACAGAAAAAACTAAAACCTGGCCATTCTGATAAAAATGAGATTTTGAGTCATCTTTCAAGCAGCTGGAGAGGCAGCACTTCTCCAAAGCCTCTGGCACTACACGTGACACAACTCCTGCTAATTCCTGAGTAATCCAGCCCCAGACAGCTCCTCTCCATGTCCTGACCTCACTCCTCCCTTCCCCTCTCCTGAAGCTGCTGCTGCCTTCCCAGCTCAGGCAAACCCATCTGCATCACCACGAAGTGAGGCTGTCAGTCCTGAGCATTCCCCTTCCAGGGCTTTCCCAGGAGCTGCTCAGAGTGTCCCCAAAACCCTCAACTCTCTCCTTGGAAGCCACTCCTCAGCAGGGTCAGGGGGAAAGGCAGACAGGGCTGGTTCCCTTCCCTGGGGAAGGAAGGATTCCACCCCTTCCACTCTTTCCAGGGAAAAGCTGTTCTTAGGTCAGAGACAATCCATGTGAAAAGGCCACAGAAAGGCTCAATTCCACGTTCCTGCCTGCAGTGAGGATGAGGAGGCAAAGCCAGGATACCCCCAGCATGATGCTTATGGAATAGAGAAAACACTGCATGGAGGAGGAAGGGGCCCAAATGCCCCTGTGGGAGGGAATTATGGATTCCAGCTGAAGGAGAAGGACACAAAGGAGAGGAGCTGCTGGTGCTCCAGATGTTGGCACACGGATCTTTGCCGTGAGAGATTTAATCCCAAAATCCCCACTTACTGCCTCCTTCTCCCGGTCCATGATGGTCTCCAGCTCCTCGAAGTGGCGAAGTTTTATCTCCAGCTTCTTCATCTGAGTCTCCACCAGAAGGGCCACCAGGGACTTGATCTTCCTCTCCTCCACAGCTGCCAGGTGCTGGGGATGAAGCACAGGGGTTGTTCTGTGACACTGGGCACAGTAAAGGGGCTTGGAGGGAGGGAATCATCCAGCTTCAGCCATCATGCTCCACTTCTGGGCAGAAATCAGGGAATTGGATTATAAATCTTATGCTGGGAAGATTATTAAGGTTCTAATCAAATGAAGAGGTGTGAAGGTTTCATACAAGAGGTGTGCAGGATGCTCAGAGCAGTCCAGCTCTGCCTTCCCAGCACTGGGAGCACTTCCAGTGGGAATGCAGATGAGGGAGAAGGGTCTGTTCAGTGGAGTCAGCTGAGGGTCACCCAAAAAGCTCCCAGCAGGACACACACACACACACAGGAGGCTGTGACCCAGAACGACCCCAAAGCAGGGAGATGGCACTGCCACGTCTTCACCATTAAAACAGATTTTTCTCAAGTAGAAGGCAAATTGATTCTTTATAAGGATTAACTTCATCCCATTTATATCCACACAGAAATAACACCAGAGATCTGTGTGTATATATATTTGCTACATGAGGCAGCCACGGAAGTGTTTCACACCCTCGGAGTGTGACAAGTGTGTGGTCACGATGCCTTCCCCTGGTTTTGTTAAAAAGCTGCTGGCTCAGAATGAGAACACTGGGATGGAAATGCCTTGCCCTGCTTGGGGGGCTCTGGATGCACAGGCACAGATGTGGCCAAGCCCTCCTGACACATCCAAGGGCTGGGCTGTCACAAGGGGAAGAAGGAAAAAAAAGGAAAAGCTGGAGCTCATCCAGCTCCAGCTGCAAACAGACCCCTGCTCAGGGAGCTGGGCCCCAAACTGGCTCTGAACTGGGACAAACACAGAGCTGGAGGAAAGCAGCATTAAAACCCAACCTGGGACCCTGAATATAATCAGAATTTCTCAGACCCATGTGGTACTGTGCCATTTGCCTCCCTGACCCACCAGCAGTGAAGGAGGGCTCAGGAAATGTGGGTAAATGCACTCCTGAGTCTCTAAAGTGAATTTCCAACCAGCTCTGAGAGAACCAGTGACCCCGAACTCATCTAACACCTCATCCCCGTGAAATTCCAGCAGCTGTTCCAAAACTGACCAAAGTGCTGCACACAAAATAATGAAACAAAGCTGACAGAGCAGGAAATTTCATGTCAAATAGCACCGTTTAGTAAAATAAACTCATTTGTAGGAAAATTCAGAGTGAGGGAATCACCTGGTGATACTGGGTCTTTTACCAGACATTTCACATGTGCAATTTTAATAATGAAATGGGATGAACATCTAATCAAAGCACACAATTAGGTAAAGGACACGTCTCAAAATACACCCAGGAATGGAAATTATCCCTGAAGTTTTTCCTAGAGAGACTCAAAGAGGCTGTTCCTCAGCCAGGCACTACTCAGGGTTTTCTGTGGGCAAAGGACAAATCCCTACAGCTGCAGCTGAGGAAAACCAGGAACACAAATCCAGGGGTGATTTGAAATGCCTGATAAACCCATCACTGCACCAGCCTCGAGTCATAAATGAGCAAGTGATCCTAAAGGGCTTTTCTGACCTAAATGATCCTATAAAAGAGAATCATGGAATGCATAAATGGTTTGGGAGGGACCTTAAAACCCATCCAGTGCCACCCCTGCCATGGCAGGGACACCTCCCACTGTCCCAGGCTGCTCCAAGTGTCCAACCTGGCCTTGGACACTGCCAGGGATCCCGGGGCAGTTGTTCTGGGAAGGGAAGTGATGGATCAAGAGCAGAAGTTCTGCAGCTCAGTCCCAGCTGGAGCAGCACAGGCCAGGATCCATCAGGGATACTTTTGCACAGAAAGGGAAAACCAGCCCACATTGGGTGTCCATTGAGAGGAAAATCAGCAGAAGGCACCTAAATTCTAATGCTGTCTGTTCAGAAACCAGAAGCTGTGAAAACACATTTAAATTGTTGGTCTATGTGAAATAAAGAGTCTCACCCTGAACGTTCGTGTTCACTGTTTCTCAAACAACACAACTCAACTTCTGGAAGCCACTGATCCCAAAAGAAAAAAAAGAAAAAAAAAAACAGAAAAAAACCCCAAACAAACCCCTCATTTCAATCACTTCTCTTTAACCCCCATCTTCACTCAGAATCCAACTGCAATATTCCTCTGCTAGCAAATCCTAAGGAAAACAGCTTTTCACATGACCAGGCCTAGAGTTTATGATGAAGAGTTTAATTACTCCCTCAGACAAGACACAGACCACCCAAAGCTCTAATATTGTCTGGCTTTTTAAGTGAGTGGGAAGAGAAATCCCTGTTGAACCTGAATTCTACTCTGAAGTGTCAAGCTCCTAATTACAATACATTATTCCCTGTAATGGAAAGCTGAAGCTCTTCCAGAACATTATTACTGCCATAATGAAAAGTGCCATCAGGCAGGTCCCTGCTCCCCCAACTCCTTATCTCCTGGGGAAGGGGAGCAGCAGCTCATCTTCATTTGGAGCAAGTGGCCTTCCATAAAACACAGATTAAATCTCACATCTCCTCACAGAGGTACAGGTCTTCCCAACTTGGCAGAGGATTATCTGTGAGTGTGATGAACTGGGAGTCACCCTGAGGTTCAAAGTGATGCACAAGGGAGCCACTGTGGACTCTGCACTTCACCAAAATACTGAACCTCAGCTTGGCCTGCAGCTGGGATTTTAATGGACAAGGAGTTGTCTGCCACGTGGGATTTTACAGCCTGGTTTGGAAGGTAAGAACTAAAATATCCCCCCTCTCCTGGGTTCAAAAGGAGGGGCTGCACAGGACATCACCCACCATCCTCACTCTGCAGCTGGGGAAAAAGTCTGAAGTTAAAAAGTCAAAAATCAGAGGGGAAAAGTTAACAGAACACCCACCACCTCATTCTATCCATGGAAATCCATCAGGAATAAACAGCACCCAGGCTTTGCTCTTGGTTCCCATAAAGCAGGTGGACCTGAAATGTGGCACTGAATCCAAGAGCGATTTAAAAACCCAAATTAAAACTTGAATCCAAAGGAACTTGTAAAGAGAAAACAAATGTGGAAAAGACACTCTAAAAGCAACGAAAGCAGCGTGGCTCCTGCAAGGAGGAAAGGCAAGACAACGTGCAATTAGTAATTACAGGGTAAAGAAAAGCTGATTCAACACAGCTCATTAGAGACCACACACAAACAGGAGATTAAGGGGAGACACCAACGTGCTTTTACCAGAACTCTTAACAAAACACAGAATCGTTAAGGTGTCTGTGACAGCTGCAGTGCCAGGCCTGAACATCCCCCTGTTTGCTCCAGAGATTCCAGGGCTTTGTGTGGAGCCCTTGGGCTCCACATGGATGGGTTTGTGCCCCTCACCACCACAGCCAGACCCCCCCAGCAGACAAAAGCTTTGCCAAGAAGTCACACATTTTGGGGCTACTCCTTAGGGATGTTCATCCAGTTCATAATCACCCAGGGAGCTGCTTAATTAAAACTGTTTGTTATCTCCCTTGGGGGGGCTCAGGCAGGAGAAATTAAGGCAGCCCTTGTGCTCCTGTGAGGTGTCAGGGATCAGAGGGTGAACCCCACAGCTCTGGGGCCACAGCTCTGCTGCCCCTGGGAGCCAAGCCCAGGGTGTGGGGACAGCACCAACCTTGGCTTTGGTGGCAGCAGAGGCCAGGGCAGCAGCTGCAGCCGTGGCCACGTTTCCTTCCGAGATCTCGTGTTCCACTTTCTTCTTCCCGGCCTCGGCCTCTTTGTCTTTGCTGCCATCAAGGTTCTCCTTGTTCTCCTCTGCCTCCTTTTCCTCTGCAAGACATTCCCAGCCCAGCCCGTTACACGCCTTCCCGGCATGGCAGGGCTCCACTCTAATTAGTCAGGCACTAATTAACTCATCCTCGGCTCCAGCACTGCTCCCCATGCAAATGCTGACAGGGGAACCCCAGTTTGAGAGGATCTGATCCAACAAATGGGTCATTCCCATTCTCCCAATTCAGCACCTGTCATCAGCTCCCCCTCATCATTTCCAAATCAGCTCCATCAAACCCAAATACTCCTGATTCACCTGGTGCTAAAAACCTGCATCTAAATAGCAGGAAAAAAAGCAATATATCCATTCCCATCCCTGGCAGTGCCCAAGGCCAGGCTGGGGCTTGGAGCAGCCTGGGACAGTGGGAGGTGTCCCTGCCCATGGCACTGGGTGATCCTCACAGTCCCTTCCAACCCAAACCATTCCATGATTTTATGAGGCACAAGGGAAATGTTAAAAAGAATCGGGTTTTAGGCAGATGTTGTTACTCCTCAGCCTGTCAAAATCCAGGCTCTGCATCACTTCCCAGGGAAACTGAGCTGAAATATTAACTTCCAAGGGGAGAAGTGAGCAGAGAATCCCAGGATGGTTTGGGTTGGAAGGGATTTTAAAACCACCAGTGCCAGCCCTGCCATGGGCAGGGACAATTCCACTGTCCCAGGGTGCTCCAAGCCCTATCCAACCTTAAACACCACCAGCAGTTCCACTTCTTTGCGTCCAAAATGATCAAATGTTGTGGAATTTGGGCACCCCCCACCATTTCTACGACCCCCAGACACTCTGGAGCTGCAATTCCTCCCCCCACACCCAGGGCTGGGAAGCCCAGGGAGGGATTTGGTGCCTGAGCTCCGCAGGGAGGTTCAAGTGGACTCTGCTCTGCTGAGCAGCCCGAGGGGCCAGGGGAACGTTCCCAGCTGGGTTTGGGGGCTGTCCCAAGCACTCTGGGGCAGCTCTGACCTGTCTTGGGCTCTGCAGCCCCTTCGCTCTCTGGCTCCTTCTCCGCGCTCCGCTCCGTTTCCCCTTCTGGAACTTTCTCTCCTTCCTCAGTTTCACTCTCGGCTTTGCTCTCCACCTGAGGGGGATGGGATTGGTTGGACAGTGGCAGGGAGAGAAGATATTCACTGTTCACTTTGTTCATGGCCTTCAAATGAATTCATTAACACCATGGAAGAGATTACGTTTCAATCTTTCGCTTAAGCCAAATTTGACAAACAAACCCAAAATGTGGATAACAGTAAACTGGACCCAGGCTGAGCTGGGTCACTCTGTGGGTACAAAAACTCCTCAACTAAGATCACAGAATCGTGGAATGTCTGGGAATATGCAGATTTCCAAGTCCTGAGTGAATCTTCCTCACTTCTCTCTTCCCAAATGTCCCTGTTTATCAGGGAGGCAGAAGAATTACCAGAAAACAGAGTGGGAGATAACCCCAAGGCTGCACTGATCAGCCCCAGGTTAGTCTGAACTCCTCATCTGGTGACAGAGGTAACAAGAAATATCTCCTGTTGCTGCAGACTCCAGAAAAAACCACACCCATTTACTTATCAGGAATGCAGAAGGAATTAAATAATAAATAAAAAAAATTTAAAAATTAAATTTACATACATAATTAAAACATTGATTTTATTAAAATGCACATTAAACAACATTATATTAATATATAAACAAATAAAACAGTAGTAATTTAAATATTAGGATAATTTAGCAGTAATTTAACTGCCACCCTGGAATTCCAAGATACCAGTTTAATCCCAGTTCACGTCTGAAACACCCACTGCACATTGAGGTACCTGTCTGTGGACACAGGTTATGAAAAAAGCCACAAATGTGTTGCTGTGGTCATTACCAAGAGGTTGCAGGATAATGATAATTAGTGTCTGCAATCAGACAATCAAATGTGTGATCTTTAGCAGGGTGGATCACCCCCAGCGTCAGGAGGACACAAACACACCCACGTCCAGCAGATCCTGTGGGGAGGTTTCTCCTTGGGCAGCTCAGCTGGAGGCCCCTGAGGCAGAACTGCCTGTGCAGTAACTGAGAGGGTTCCAAAGCCAGTGTCCTGAAGCCTTGGGGAGGCACTGCCCCAGCCCCTGTGCAGGACCAGCCCTGCAGGGGACACTGCAGGGGACACTCCAGGGTCCCCCGGAGGCCCAGCTCCAACCCCAGCTCCCACAGCATCTCCCCGTTCCCAGCCCTTTTCCCCAGGAGCAGGGACAGCCCACTGATGCCCCACTGGTGACTTCACACTCCACCAGTGAGAAGAGGCTCTGTGGAGGCTGGAAACTGTCCCTGTGGGGACACAAGCTGTCACAATGTCCCCTGTCTCACGGGCACCCTAAAACTCCTGAATTCAGGACTGAAGGGCCACAAGCCTCCTGCCAGCAGGCATGGGCACACCTTCTCTGCTGGCTGCCCCTCTGCCTCCGTTTCCATCTTCTCTTCCTCAGCTCCATCTGAGAAACAAAAAGAGGGAAGGGCTTAGAACTGTCCCCACACTCACACTCTGCTTTGGGCTTAACTAAAATCTGCTGTTCTCCACCAGAGGCTTCCAGAAAGTGCCAGCACTGAACTGCCACAGACCAGGCTGCTCCCAGCCCTGCCCTGGGGCATTTCCATCTCCCCCAGCCCTCAACCAGAGCAGACAAGGCACAACTGGTGTTAAAGTGAGACCACCACGAGGACAGAAGAAGAAATAACAAAGATAAGGGTGAAGGAGTCACTGGATGGATGCACCTCGTAGCAGGAGGGGTGGAAGAGCTGGGACTCCATCCTGGACACAGCCCTTGGCAATTCAGTTATTGCTATATAAAACATTGATTTTAAAATGCTCCTGTAAGGACAGCTGGTTCTGGAGATCAGGGGATAACAACCAGCCATAGAGACACCGTGGAGGTGGCTGGATAATGCCCTAGAATCCCAGATATTTTGTGGGATTGTTTAGAAGTTCAAGAAATCCCAATTCATCCACAGCTCTGCAAGGAAGAAGCACAACCTCGTGGTCCTGGCCCAGGATTTCACCATTTAATGTGCAGAGGCACTAAAGGAGCTTATTTAGATCCCGGACTGGGGTGATGCAGAACTGCTGGTGACAAGCCCTGATCCATCTCTAAGCTCCTGAAGACATCAGCTGCTGCTGGGGGTTCATTTTCAGTAATCCTCATTTTCCTGCTAATTCCCGTGTGCTACACTGAGGAAAAACAAGGTATGAAGTGTTTTTCTTGAACAGCAACAGTTCTGTAGAGAAATCTTTACACAAGTCCCTTCCATATAGAAGAAAAACCAACTAAAATGTCTGACTGAAGGCTAATGGTTTTCCTCGTGGCCTATTTTAAGATGATAAACCCACTTATCTGAACTATCTGCCACCATAATTCAATTTAGGGAGACTGGGGGACATTCTTCCTCACAGGTTTTATCTCAGAGTTAGGATTTAGTGACCCAATAATGTCACAGGGAAAATCTCGATTAGATTTTGTCAGACAGCTCTTTCAAGCCTAGAAGCAGAGCTCCAAACTGGGCTTAAAAGTGTCGTTCCTCCCAGGAAAGGGAAGGATTCACAAAGCAAGCTGGATTCAATCCTTTAAGGAAAAAAAAAAGGGGAGACAAAGTGCAGAATGTTTCCAAGTGTGCCCAGGTTGGTGGAATTCAAACCACAAAAAAAATACTGCACAGAAATACATGAATTAACGTTCTTGGGTGGGGAGGATCATCAGGATCATCCCATTCCCACCCCTGCATGGGCAGGGACACCTCCCACTGTCCCAGCTGCTCCAAGCCCCAGTGTCCAACCTGGCCTTGGGCACTGCCAGGGATCCAGGGGCAGCCACAGCTGCTCTGGCCAAGACACCATTGCCTGGACCACGGGAGCTGCTGAGGGACTGCTGCTGCTGCTGTGGAGAAATTCACAGGAGCCCTGAGGCTGGAAAAGCCCTCCCAGCCCACTGAGTGCACGCTGTGCCCGATCCCAGAGCTCCGAGTGCCACCTCCAGGTGTCCCTTGGACACCTCCAGGGATGGGGATCCAACCCTCCCTGGGCACTTCCAAGGCCTGAGCACCCTTTCCATGGGGAAATTCCTGCTGCTGTCCACCCTGAGCCTCCCCTGGCCCAGCCTGAGGCTGTTCCCTCTCCTCCTGTCCCTGTTCCCTGTGGGCAGAGCCTGTCCCCTCCTGCCAGGCAGGAGTTCCAAACAAACAGGACATCCCAGAAAAGAAAAACTGCTTCCCATCCACTCTTTAGAGAGGATTTCCTCAAGGAAAAGCACACAGAGCATCTGACAGTGCTCTCAGATCCTCCCTTGTGTCAGGACACACCGATGGACATCCAAAGCCAAGTGCTCCTTCCCACTGCCAGGGACACCCTGGGGAGGAGGGGACGTGTGACACCAAGATTATTGCAAACATCCTGATGTAACCTCGCTCCTCTGGTTCTGGCTGCAGCAGTAAACGTCAGGTTAAAATCAGCCTGACAGCTTCAGACAGGTTGTAGTCAATGGGTTTTGAAAAGTGTTTTCCTGCCTCAGCTGCAGAGCCCTGACACGTGGTGACAGCGTGGTGGCTGCGGCTCCCAGGGCCACCAGGTCCCCCGGGTGGGACAACACACATGCAGGGGACAACAGGTTCAGTGACCCATTGTTTGGGGGGAAATGAGTTTGCCTGGGTGGAGGCAGGTTTTGGTTCTAGATCACAGGCTGCTCAAAGGATCCCAGAGTCATTAAGGTTGGAAAAGACCTTCAGGACCGTGGAGTCCAAGTTGTGCCTGATCCCCACCTTGTCACCAGCCCAGAGCACTGAGTGCCACCTCCAGGCCTTCCTGGGACACCTCTGGATCCACCACCTCCCTGGGCAGCCCCTTCTAACAGTTAACCCCATTTCCATGAAGAATTCCTCAGGAAGTACCTCAGAACAGTAGAGTGTGAGAAAATTTAATCCCTAATTCCAAAAATGAAAGGATCCCACAAAGCCCAAACCACGCCTGACCTTCTGCACAGCCAGGAGAGAATTGCCTCTGGCCCCTGGCACAGACACAAACACACCTGCACTGATTTTCCTGGGTGATCTAATGAGCTTAATGAAAGCACATCCCAGAGGAATTGATCAGCTGGAGATCTGTGTCCCTGGGACAAAGGGGGAAGCTTTGACTTCAAGGAGAAGAGGAGCCCCTGAAATCCCTTCCCCTGCACCAAAGATTCTCTTGAACTCTCCTCAGCAGGTTTGATGTTGCACCTTGCAGGATGTGGGAATCAAGGATCCCAGAATCATTAAAGCTGGAATACTCTGAGGCCATGGAGTCCAGCCTGTGCCTGATCCCCACCTTGTCCCCAGCCCAGAGCTCCCAGGAATTCCTGGGACACCTCCAGGGATGGGGACTCCAAACCCTCCAGGGCAGTCCCTGCCAATATTTAACAACTTTTCCATGGAGAAATTCCTGCTGATGCCCAAGCTGAGTCTCCCCTGAGGCTGTTCCCTCTTGTCCTGTCCCTTTTTCCCCGAATGAAAGGACATTTCTTAGGTCAGGAAGAGGCAGATGGTTGTGAGCCACCACAGGACACCTCTGAGGAGGGAAAAACCACTGGGAGATGAGGAATCATCACCTCTGCAAGCCCCTTTTTCCACCTCAATCAGCAGGAATTCCATTCCTATGGAATTCTGTTCTGTTGTGCACATTATCTCCACGAACACTGAGCCCTTTTTTCTAACACATGAACTTACAGCTGATTTCTGCCCAAGCCCAGGGACTTCAGAGAGAACTTTAATGGACTTTGAGTCAACAAGGAAACCTGTGACACATCTCCCTGCTAAAAACTCCCTGTGTTACCAAAGAGACACGGAAGCAGCAGACCCGGAACCTCCGCTGTCGTGAGAGGAACAAAGCTCTGCAAACAAAAGCAGAGTCACCTGCCTGAGCTGCAGCTCAGCAAACAGTTTAAGGTGCCCTCCAGACATCCCAGACTCCCCTGTTTCCACTGAGGCAACACACAACCTGTCAGAGCCAGGCTGAGATATTAATATTTAATCGAGAGGAAATACACGATAGCTGTGGAAATATCCCAGCTCTGGGTATGATAATGATGCTGTTATCTAAACCATCATTTACATTTCCCACAATAAATCAGGGCTGCACAGCTCAGCTCGTGCCTCACACAGCCTGGGGGGCTCAGAAACACGGGGGGGCTCCGTGGGGAAGCTGGAAAAGCCACAGCAGCTTCTGTGTGAGCCACGGGAATTCTCCAGGAGAGGACTGAGCCCTCCCTAGTGCAGAGCCAGCCCCCCAGGACACACCAAAGCTGAGGAGCACTCTGGAATTCACTGCTTTAGTTTCTATCACCTCAGAGTTCTCACCCTGGAGAGCAGGAGAGAAATCTCCCTGCCAAACATGACTTTAATAACTGTGTGTATGTGCCCTCCTTGTGTGTGTGTGTGGTTTTTTTTTGAGTGTGTGGTTGGGAATGAATCAAGCCCAGCCACAAAATGGTAAATTTAATTTCTGCTGGCACAGTTTGCAGGTGTAAGGATGCAGGAAATCAAAGCACCATCCCCTCAGTCACTGCACAGAGCAGCCCCAGCCTGAGGCCCCCAGGACAGGTGTCACTGGAAATACTTAAGGAGTAAGACCTGAAATGCTCAAGTAACTGCAGCACAGCCCCTTCAGAGGCTGCCCTGAGAAATCAGTGTCATTAACCACCTCTGCAGAGACATTAACAAAGACTTCCTAGAAATTATTAAACACCACAGGTGTGCTGGCTATTCCCTTTCTCTGGAGCTTAATCCCAAGCAGAAGATCTGGATCCCTGCTCGTTCCCTGGGGTCATTTTCACTGACACAGCTGCAGAGCAGCCCCAGTGACTGTGTTCCACAGCCTGCACTGGGGCAGGACTCAGAAAGGTCTTGCTATTTATTGGGGGGAACTGCTTTAAAACCTTACAGCAGCTTGTCCAGAGACAATCTTCCTGGCTCCCTGGCAGTGTCCCAGGCCAGGCTGGACAGGGCTTGGAGCAGCCTGGGACAGTGGGAGGTGTCCCTGCCATGGCAGGGGTGGCACTGGATGGGCTTTAGGGTCCTTCCACCCAAACCTTCCCATGACTCTACGAAAGCAGGAGACAGAGCCCACCACGCTCACCACAGCATCTCCTCAGCACTCCACCGAAGCCTCACTTTAGCAACTTAAAAGGAATTACCTCCAGCTTCTAAAAAACCTAACAATGAAGACTTAGAAGAGGAGATTCTTGGGTATTAACTTAAGCTCCTCCAATCTGTTCCAGTCATTTTCCCTTTTCACATTCCATATTGACTATAAATCACTGATATTAAACAGTTTTAAAATTATTAACGGAGCTCTGATATAATTTGATTTTTGAAATACAGCAACTAATGAACTTTAATTCTGGTATGGAACCTTAAGCAGATACTTTTATTTCCCCATAGTTGCATTTAAATATAAAAGCAGCATTCTGTGATTCCATTACAGAATGGAGAGAGGGACAGGACATGGGGAACAAAGGGAATGGCTTTGAAGAGAAGGAGGGCAGGGTTAGACTGGACACTGGGAAGGAACTGTCCCTGTGAGGGTGGGCAGGCCCTGGCACAGCTGTGGCTGCACCTGGATCTCTGGCAGTGCCCAAGTTGGATGTGGCTCACCTGGGACAATGAAGGTGTCCCTGCCCATGGCAGGGGTGGCACTGGATGATCCTTGAGGTCCATTCCAGCCCAGCACCCTTTGATTCTATGACAGTGTAAGAGCCAGTGAAGTCTCATTCCCACCTGGAACCCCAGGCAGATGTTTCCATCTTCCATCCCTGCCCAGCTGCTCTGAGGTACAATCCCCGCAGTGTCCGAGCACAGCCAGCCACAGCCCACGGGACAATCCCTGCCATGGACACTCGGGGTCCCTGTGCCCAGCTCTGGGGGGTGGGAGGCTCCACAGATTGCTGAGTGACCCAGTTCACTCGGGCTGAGCAGCTCCCCCAGGGAGAACCATCTGCTCCTGCCCTAATTTATTCCATTAGTCACAGCCCAGTACAAATCGCATTAACGCCGCCGGGGCAGGGCTGGGCCCAGCTCCCCACGCTGCTCACTCACAACTAACTGTGGGGTGAGACCCCCCCAAACACCACTGACAGCACCTCAGAGTCCCCAGCTCCTGCTTGGGCCCAAACTGTCCCAGAGAAAGGGCCAAAAAGGGCCAACCTGCAACCTGGAAAAGGGGAAACTCAAAGCAGCCGGTGTGTTACAGGGGGACATGTTCAGGACAAGAGGAAATGGCCTCAGGATAGACATCAGGAGGAATTCCTTCATGGAAAGGGTTATTAAATATTGGCAGGGGCTGTCCAGGGAGGTTCAGAGTCCCCAGATGGGTCCCAGGAATTGCTGGAGGAGGCACTCAGTGCTCTGGGCTGGGGACAAGGTGGGGATCAGGCACAGGCTGGACTCTGACCTTGGAGGGCTTTTCCAACTGAAATGACCCTGTGAAGTCCTTAACACCTGTACAGGGAGAATATGGGAAAGGGGAACAAAGACTAGAAGAAAAACTAAACTTAAGCTGAGCTTATTTTAAAACAAGTATGAGATCAAACTCAGCCCCAGACAGAGTAACACACAGATCTGGTTTACAGCTGACTTGTAAATAAACCCCAAAGCCTTGTCCTTCCAGCAGAGCTTCAAGCCTGCTGCCAGCTCTGAGGAACAGGGAGCAGCAGACATTCCAGATGTTCCTCTCCCCTTTCCAGCACACAACGCACACCATCCCAAAGCCTCATGGCAAGTCTGTCCCACTGAGGGCAGGACTGAGATATGTGACAGCAGGGCTGAGTGGTTTGTTTGCTCCTTTTCTAATTAAAAACTATCTCGGTGATTTCAATGGCATTTTGCAATCTAATTTACTGGGTAGCTCTGCAATGGACATGAAGTGCTATAAATAGCAGCCCTCCATGGGTAGCAGTTGATAACTGAAGAGCACCAAACAGCCCCTTGTGATGCCATCCCACAATCTGGCACCTCGCTCGTGTCCCTGGACGGGGTGACAGCGGGTCAGCCGTGCAGTGCAGGAGCACATCCCAAATCCAGCCTCCCAGTCAAGCTCCATCACGTCCTGCTCAGCCTCACCCAAAGCCAGACGTGCCTTTTCATGTCCAGTCACTAAAGTCACTGAAATCATTTGTGATAAGCTGAACGAAGCGGGAGCCAAGAGGGCTGAGAGGAAAATAACAGTGACAAGATGGTAGAGCTGTAACCAAAGGAGGAGAGCAAAGTGTGAGGAAACCGTGGGGATGGAGGAAACTGTGTCTGCTCCTCCTGCTGGGGAGAGCCACGAGGGGCCAACAGAGAGGGGCACACAGGGCTTCACTTCCCAGGGAGCTGCTTTGACACTCCAGACTAAGGAGGAAGCAATTTGCACCAGCCAGGGTTTCAGAGAAGAGATTTCATAGCAGAGTATTTGCTGAACACGACAGAAATGAAACCAGGGCTTGTTAACACACATAGGTAATGGCCAGCAGAATTCCAGCCCAACCAGAGGCAGGATGGGATCATCATGTGCCAATCCAGCACTTCATCAGAAATTCCTCTCCTGCTGGGTGCACAGTGAGCACCACACTCAGAACACCAGACTCACCCTAAAACCCACTGCCCAAACCCCTCAGTTTGCTTTAACACCACAAAGGGAGCATCCTCCAACACCCCAACCAATGGAATATCCTGCTCTGGTATTTTTGCTCAGTCCACTCTGTGCATCCCAAGCAACAGCATTTCCACATAGAGAGCAGGAAAACAAACTCCTAAAAGTCAAGGTACTCCTAAATTCCTTAGTTCAGTGTCCAAGCCAACCCTGCAGTGAGCAGAAAGACTCATCCTCTTGTCCTTATCACAGCTCCCACCTCCTGCTGGAGGTGAATTTGGGGTGTATCCTGGCTCAGAGGAACACGCCCCCAGGGAAGCCCAGCTGCAGCATCCCCGGAGGATGCAGAACTCACCCATCTTCTCGGGCTCATCAGGGCCAGTGCCAGCGATGCAGCTGCTCTCCAGGCCGTAGGTCGGATCCACCTTCCCAGAGGCTCGAGCTGCTTCCTGCACCTTCTTCACGTGGGCTTCCACCAGCTCCAGGGGCACCTCCTCTCTGACCCGGGAAAACTCCTCTGGGGGACACCACACAGGGAATGAGACACTCTGGGGCTTTGGCAGCAAATTAAGTCACAATTGCCCTGATCAGTGTGCAGGTAAACCCTGGGACAATGGGAATTAGCAAATATCCGAGTTCCTTCCTGACACCCGGGGTGGTTGATTTTGTCTTTCAGATGTGGTAGACAAGAGTCTCTTCCCAATTACAGAAAATTGTGTTTTATGTGGAAAAACAAGGAAAAACTTGAAAGGAACTGTTTAATCAAGTGGACACATCCAATGCCCATTCAAGACTTGAACCTTCTAGAGCAAGTGTCCCATTGCAGGAGGTGGAACAGGAGGTCCCTTTAAGGCCCCTTCCAACTCAGTCCAGCCTGGGAATTCTAGGATCTCTGGCAAATAGCTTCACACAGGTAAAACAGGAAAACTGCAAGATTCCCACTGAATTTATCCAGAGCTGCACTGGTGACAGTGCTCAGAGGAACACCAACCATCAGCTGCAAACACATCAGCAGCAGTGAGCAGAAGGCAACACCAGCCATTCTCAGGCACTCAGTGGCCTTCTGGAGCCACTCCAACTTCAGAGTGGTGGGGCTGGGAGGGTCTGGAGATCACCCAGGGCAGGGTCACCTGCAGCAGTGACACAGGGATGTGTCCACACAGGGACACTCCAGGATCCCCTGGGCAGCTGTTGCAGGGATTTCTCTGCCCCTCCATGGGAAGAGGCTCTTCCTCCTGCTGAGCTGGAGCTTGGGCTGCTTTGCTTTGTGCCCACTGCTCCTTGTCCCTGTCACTGAACAGAGTGTGGTCCCCTTCTCCTGGCACACAGTTTGAGAGATTGGTGTGGATTGCTGGGATCCCTCTGGGCCTTCCCTTGCCCAGCCTGCCCAGGCCCAGCTCCTGCAGTGTGTGCTCAGCAGAGATGCTCCAGAGCCCTGAACATCTCCTGGATGTGGCCTCTGCTGGACCCTCTCCTGCAGCTCCTTGTGCTGAGGAGCCCAGAACCGGACAGGATAATCCAGCTGTGCCTCACCAGGCCACCCTGGCTGCAAACGGGATTTCAGGACAGCAGAACTCAAACCTGGGAAGAGCAGAGCTTTTCCTACACAAACTGTCCCCCCACCTCCCATGTTTTACCCCTCCCTGAGAGCTCTGGACTGCTCTGTGTGTAGGGGCAGACACCTCCCATGTTTTACTCTCCCTGAGGGTTCTGGAGGGACAAACACCTCCTATGTTTTACTCTTCTCCTGAGGGCTCTGGATCGCTCTCTCTATAGGGACAGACACCTTCCACCGTTCTATCCCTCCCTGAGGGCTCTATAGGGACAAACACCTCCCATGTTTTACTCTCACTGGGGGTTCTGGAGGGGCAGACACCTCCCATGTTCTATCCCTCCCTGAGGGCTCTATAGGGACAAACACCTCCCATGTTCTATCCCTCCCTGAGGGCTCTATAGGGACAAACACCTCCCATGTTTTACTCTCACTGGGGGTTCTGGAGGGGCAGACACCTCCCATGTTCTATCCCTCCCTGAGGGCTCTATAGGGACAAACACCTCCCATGTTCTATCCCTCCCTGAGGGCTCTATAGGGACAAACACCTCCCATGTTTTACTCTCACTGGGGGTTCTGGAGGGGCAGACACCTCCCATGTTCTATCCCTCCCTGAGGGCTCTATAGGGACAAACACCTCCCATGTTCTATCCCTCCCTGAGGGCTCTATAGGGACAAACACCTCCCATGTTTTACTCTCACTGGGGGTTCTGGAGGGGCAGACACCTCCCATGTTCTATCCCTCCCTGAGGGCTCTATAGGGACAAACACCTCCCATGTTCTATCCCTCCCTGAGGGCTCTATAGGGACAAACACCTCCCATGTTTTACTCTCACTGGGGGTTCTGGAGGGACAGAAACCTCCCATGTTTTACCCTCCCTGAGGGCTCTGTAGGGACAAAATCCTCGCATGTTTTACCCTCCCTGAGGGCTCTGGAGCACTCTGTGTGGAGTGACAGACACCTCCCATGTTTTACCCTCCCTGAGGGCTCTGGAGGGACAGAAACCTCCCATGTTTTACCCTCCCTGAGGGCTCTGGAGGGACAGAAACCTCCCATGTTTTACCCTCCCTGAGGGCTCTGGAGGGACAGAAACCTCCCATGTTTTACCCTCCCTGAGGGCTCTGGAGGGACAGAAACCTCCCATGTTTTACCCTCCCTGAGGGCTCTGNGGCCAGGAAGGCCACGGTGCTCATGACGGGGTTGCCCGACTGGCTGAAGGGCACGGGCTGGTAGGCCAGCGGCCCCAGGGACGCGTCCGAGTTCTCCAGGTAGGGATCCTCGATGGGCAGGCGCAGGAAGTGCAGGATGCACTCGTCCTGCGTGCGGCTGCCCACGTGCTCCGACACCTTGTTCCAGTCGTCCTTGTACATCTCCAGGGCCTGCAAGGAAAAGGGAAAAGCGGCGGCTACACGCGGCCTGCTCGGGGAAACCAGCGCTGCTGTGGGCAGCAGGATTCCCCGTGCTGGTTTTACTGGGGTGATGGCGATGCCTTAAGCTTTAGCTTTGATGTATTGCAGGTTCTGTGGTGCTCGGGGGTGCAGCTCTGAGCTCACGGTCAGTGTCACTCAGCTCTGCACACAGCAGGGACACAAAACAAATCCTTCTCCTGCTGCACACCAAGGACAACTTTCAACCCAGCAGCACAAACAAGGGTGGGCTGGAGGGAGGGACAAGAAGGATGGGACCTCACAGCCTGGAGCTGGGGTTGGACAATTAAACCCCAATATGCAAATGGACCAAAACTTATAAAAATCTAAGACCTTGTGACCGGTCACGCATTTTGTGACCATTTTGGGTCCACCTTGGGTGCAGCCCTGGCCGGGCTCTTTTCCTGCCCAAGGTGTACCCTAAAGGCCTTTCAATAAAAACCCTACTTTATTCTCCAGCTCTGTGCAGCCTCTGTTCCAGCTCAGCCTTCCCAAGGCATCACTGTGATCCTATTTCCCATTTCAAGACCCCGAGCAACACCAGGAGAGGTTGTGAGAGCTCCATGGGAGGAGCCCTTGGCTTGGGAATGACCCTGGGACAGCCTGGTCCCCACCAGGGGAATCAACATTCCCAAGCCCTGCTGAGCCCTTCTCCTGCCCCCTGGGATCTTCCAGGGTTTGAGGAGATGAGAGACTGCTCAGCTCAGTAGGTCACACTCAAGGGAGATATTTATTCTCTGCTCAGCCTTTATTTCCCTTTCCCTAATTTCAGCTCTGGGCTCTCAGTGTCTCTGTTTTTAACCCCACTGGTACAGGAGATCAGCTCTGCTTCTCAACCCCCAAATTTCTGCTCTCTGCTCCTTCTCCTTCCCCGTCTGTTGTTCTCCTGCCAGACAAACCCTTGCTCGCAATAAATGTCCTTCCTAAAAATAGCTGAAGATGCACTTAACTCTGCCTGAGCCGTGCAGACACACGGGGGGCTGAGCAGGGAGGGGTGGTTTGGGGAGGAAAACTCGATTTCCTCCCCCAAATTATTCAGTCAACAGGCAGAAGGCCAATAATTATTTCAGATACGATTTATTATTTGGAACTTCACTGCCTATCTATTTGCCCAAAGCTACCCTGAGGATTTAATTGGACTGAGCTGGCTTGTTACAGCTGAATTGCTTATGCTTGAACTGATATACTCTTTGCTGATTTATTCATAGAGCAAGTCCATGAAAAAAGGAGGAACAAAAACATTACTAATTTAAACTCATTAAACAGGATTGCAATCTCAAGATTTAGGGGGGGTTTGGTTTGTCTTGAACACAGAATCTGTCACTGGATTATTTCACTGGGCTACAACGTGCACTGTACGACCAAAAGCTAAAAACATACAAACCAGTGGATTGTAAATAACAGTACTATTCATGTTAAATATTTAAATAATATATTTAAATAAATAAAAAAAGGAAAGAAGTCAGTATCTCAAGGCGTTAGCCTCGTTTCTCCTTACAAGAATGCCATGGGAAACATCTTAGCTGTTTACACCCTTTAAGCAAAATGTTTCCATGTGCCAATAGAAAAGTATTGGCTAAACAGTGAATGTCTACCTAAAATAAAGAGGAAAAAAGGGAGATTTTGGCTGTTTGATGACCACACTCCATATGTGTGAAGAGTGAATCACAGCTGCTGATTTGGCACTGACACAGGTCCATCCTCCAGGCTTTTCCCCAGGAAATTAACTTTTCAATGGGTTTATTGACACATGGCAAGACAAAAGAGCTGAAACAACCAGGCAATTGCAGTTTGCTCTGAGCTCTGCAAATAAAACCCAAAAACCAACAGAGATCCAAACTGGAATTCTCAGAACTCTGAATTACTTTCAAAGAAAGAAAATCAGCCATGCAGCCACTACATCAGGAAAATGTTCCTGTGAAAGCAAAGCTGGGGAGAAGATCTTTTCTTTGCAGAAGTGGCAGCACTTGAAGTTATTTCAGGCCACTGAGATTCTTCTGCTGAAGCAGAGAGAAACAACTGGCCTGATGTGAGCCCAGAACCCTGTGCAGCTCCTCGGGAGGGTTCCAGCCCCACTGCAATTCCACGAGATCCAACCATCCCCACGTGCTCCAGAGCTGCACTCGAGGCCACCTGAGGACACCAGCCTGCCTTGTAAGGCACCTCATGGAATCATCCCAAGGATTTATTTTTTTTTTGCACAGACTTCCAGAAAAAGCTCAAAGAACACCCCAAGTGCAGCTACAAGGAAAACGAGGAGGAGACAGATGGGATGAGGGAGCAACCAAAGAACTTCCCTTCTCCGTGGCCTTGAGTGTTCCTCAACCACTTCAGCTTCCAAAATGAGCTGTTTCCCTCAGCTATGGCATGGCTTGGAAATCCAAATTTCCCAGTATTTATCTGAGTGCCAGGTAAACCTTTTCCTGAATTATTTACCACTGCCTGAATTACTGACATCATTTCATGCTGTCAGTGAGTCCTGCTGAATGAAAACACCTCTCTGCACTGCAAAACCTGTTCTTGACTTATACAAAGTTCTTAAATGCTTCATTTCTGGCTTGCAGGTCCAAGTCAGAACCAAACCTCAGCCACAGGCAGCCCCTCTCTCACAGAGCTGATCCTGCCATCTGTTTTTGGTGGCAACACTCTTGCAGCCATGATGGCAACTGTCATCTAACTCCAAAAAACACACACCTGTGGATTTTTAAAGCCTGAACTACCCCCTCTGCTTTGGTTTCCTCCCCTTTGGCTTGGCCTCATGAACTCACCTCTAACAGCAGCAGTGTCTCCTGCTCTGTCCATTCTCTGCCAGCACTTGCACCTTTACTCTACAAAAGAGAGAGGAGGAAAAAAAAGGTGAAACACCTTTTGTGCAAGGATTTCTTGCACAAAACCCTGTAGAAGAAAACAGTGAGGAGGCAAAGGGAAGAATCTGTGATTTGATCCACTCAAACCCCCCTGCTCCAGCTGAGCAGCCCCTGGTCACCCCAAGCAGGGCTCCATGTGATTCACCCCCCAGTGAAGGCACAGCTGGGGCTTACACATCCCAACCTCCCACCACACCTCCCAGAGCTAAAGCAAAGGGATCCCAGTGATCTGTGCCTGCACACCCAGCAAACAGGGTTCTCCTCAGTAATAAACCCCCTCTGGGTGCTGAGGGCAGAGTGGGCTGGGCATGAAGAAGTTAATTTATCTCCAAGTTCATCAGTAACTCAGTAGAGAAATAACAACTCTTTACAGGGGGATGAGCTATGTGAGAGGGGAGAGTAATTCCAGCAGAAATTATCATCTGCACATCCAGCTATCCCCTGCTCCAAGGGCTGATTCTCCCAAATCTACACCTCGTGGTAAACTGCTCAGATTGGATCAAAACCCCAAATTCCTGGTGAAACTTCCCTTCCTGTGACACCCTGACCCAGCACAAAAGCAGCTGCTGAGGAACATCAGCACCATTGGATGGCTCCGTGCTAGACTGAAAGGAAGAGGCTGTTTAGGATAATAAATGTTATCTCCAGATGCATTTCAAACAGCTCATTAACCCACAGAGAACATTAATCAATGTGAGTCACGCAACTGCTGCTCCCCACAGCCAAAAAGCCCCGGCACACAGAAACCAAACAGGGAAATCTGCCAACAAACCTGCTCCAGTTCACAGCTCCTGTAAACAGAGCCAGAGCCCAGAACCAGCAGCACATTTATCAATCTGGGGGATATTTATACCTCCTTTAACGAGTGAAAAAGTCAATCCACGAGATGTGAGATGGAACCAGCCTCGTAAAAAATACCTCCAGAACTGGTTTGGGGTTGTGGGGTTTTTAAAGGATGGTCTGAAGTGGTAAATAGTGTTTCAATAGTTACATTTTAGGTTTAACCAGTGACCTCTGAGGACAGTGAACCAATGACATGGATTTAGCTTGATTGCACCCACGAGAGGCACTGTCCAGCTCTGGAGAGTCCCAATTCCCACTGGAGGCTGTGCTGAGGCACCCTGGCACTCCCACAGCACCTCCAGGGACACACAGGGAGCAGGGAGAGGCAGGAGGCTGTGCAATCAGCACATCACTGCAGTGATGTCCCCCAAGTTTATTTATCCTGTGTAACACTCTGCAGTGACAGTGCCCAAAGGTCCCTGCAGCAGCCCCAGGACACCAAAGCAGTGGGAATTGGGCTCCCTGATTGTCAGCCTGGAACACAGGAGGGGCAGAGATCCTGCTGGAAGCTCTCTGTCCTAAATCACTGGATGGTTTGCTGATGCTGAACCATTCCAGCAGGACATGCAGGAACACCAGGAGTTTGGCATCTGAGGGCTGACAGTGTGGACTGGTCTGGGATGTTGTCCGTGTCTTTATTCCCATAAAATCAGAATTCCAGCACAACCTCCCACCAAAGTGTCCTGCACAGGGATGGAGGACATCTAAACCAGGAGTCACCTCAGAGACACCAAGTGGGGGACACCTGAGGAACAACAAAGCTCACTGGGAGCTGTAGGGAGGATCCCAGGACACTTGCCTTGGCCAAAGTCTTCTTGGAGTAAATGTCTGTGCGAAGGCCAAAGTTCTGCAGGTCAGTTGGCTTCTCCTTGTTCTTCTCAGGAAAGCTCAGCATCTGCTGGGCAGCTGGAACCTGGGAACAAATGTTACAGGGGGAAGGGGAGAGGGGCAACAATCAAAAGCTATCCAGGGTTTTCAGACCAACACTCAACAGAACACGGACTGGGCAGAGAAGCTGAACACAAGCCCAAGGCATTAAAACCAACGTCTGAGCAATGTGTTCTGCACAGAACTGCCCCAGATGCTGCACCCAGCTGGGCAGGAAGGGGACATTCCCCAGCTGGACAGGAAGGGGGACAGGTCCCCCAGCTGGGCAGGAGGGGGGACAAGTCCCCAAGTGGGCAGGAAGGGGACAATGCCCCAAGTGGGCAGGAAGGGGGACAGTTCCCCAGCTGGGCAAGAAGGGGACAGCTCCCCAGCTCACACAGGTTCCTGTGCTGGGCAGGAAGGGGACATTCCCCAGCTGGGCACGAAGGGGACAATGCCCCAGCTGGGCAGGAAGGGGACACTCCCCAGCTGGGCAGGAAGGGGACAATTCCCCAGCTCACACAGGTTCCTGTGTTGGGCACGAAGGGGACATTCCCCAGCTGTGCAGGAAGGGGACATTCCCAGCTCACACAGGTTCCTGTGTTGGGCAGGAAGGGGACATTCCCAGGACCCCAGGCTCACCTGCGGGGTGCNGGACAATGCCCCAGCTCACACAGGTTCCTGTGCTGGGCACGAAGGGGACAATTCCCCAGCTGAGCAGGAAGGGGACATTCCCAGCTCACACAGGTTCCTGTGTTGGGCAGGAAGGGGACATTCCCAGGACCCCAGGCTCACCTGCGGGGTGCGGATGTGCAGCGGCATCAGCCCCGAGGGGGTGTCGGCCAGCACGTTGAAGTGGGGGGTCGGGGGGGGCCCCATGGCCATGGGGCGGCTCTCGGGGTCCACCTGGTAGTTGATGAGCCCCCACTGCTCCAGGAAGGCGTGGACCCTGAGAACAACAGCACAAATCCAACCTTTGCCTCCAAAGATTCGCTTGAGCTTCGTGTGGGAGGTGACAAAAGGACAAAGCTGATGTTTCTGGATCAAATCCACACCCAGGAGCTCCTCCAGTCCTTCACTGATCCCAAACAGCAAAACAAATCCCAGAGCAGGAGCTGTGTGCACACCTGAGGGCACTGCAGTGGGATGGATAAACCAAAGCCTGACTGGGTCCAGCTCTGGGCCCCAAAGGAAGACCCTGAGGGGCTGGAGTGTGTCCAGGGCAGGAACAGAGCTGGGAAGGGTCTGAGGGAGCTGGGAAAGGGGCTGAGCCTGGAGAAAAGGAGGCTCAGGGGGGACCTGGTGGCTCTGCACAAGTCCCTGCCAGGAGGGGACAGCCGGGGGGGTCGGGCTCTGCTCCCAGGGAACAGGGACAGGAGGAGAGGGAACGGCCTCAGGCTGGGCCAGGGGAGGATCAGGGTGGACAGCAGCAGGAATTTCCCCATGGAAAGGGTGCTCAGGCCTTGGCAGGGGCTGCCCAGGGAGGTGACCTAGAGACATCCAGGGAAGGCCTGAATGTGGCACTCAGTGCTCTGGTGGGGACAGAGCACGGGCTGGACTCAACTTTGGAGGGCTTTTCCACCCTCAGTTATTCCATGATGCTGCTGACACCTAGAAACATCCAGAACCTCCAAACCCCAGCCCCAGAGCCCCCAGTGTCACCTCATGACAGCACAGACGTCCCCAGTGAGGTTCCTCCTGCAGGCAGTGCTGGTCAGGTACTCCTGCGGGTTCAGGCGGTACGTGTCGATCATGAAGTTCCTGTAGGCCAAGTATCTGCAACACAGCAAACACCAACCCTGTGCCCTCACCTCCAGCACAGCCCAGAGCAGGCATCTCGACACTCAGCCCCCAAACAAGGGCAGTTCACACTCCTCCAGACTCCTGCACTCTGGGTTTTCCCCTGTGTTTGGATCAGCAGCACACAGAAACATGTTTAAACTGTAAATCACACAATTATCTGCTGTAACTTGGTCGCTGACCAAATATTCCCACAACGGAGTAGAAGCTGCAGGGTGAAAATAACGGGGTCTGGTCTTCACACAGGAACAGGATAAATAATCCTCCTGCATCCCCCTGTGTGAAAGGGAAAAAGCTGCCCAGAAAAGCAGAAGTGGATGGAACACTGCTGTGGCTGCATGTGGAGTTTTTAATGGACAAAGGGATGAGGCAGGAAAGGCTGGAGAACAGCAACACGGAGAAGAAAAGATCTTTGAAAAGCAGAGCACGAGAGCCCAGAGCCAGCACAGCTGGAAACAGCTGGAGCAGAAACAATCCCTGAGAGATTTCCCCCCATTTCAACAACGTTTTGGAATATACTGATGCTTCCTAATACAAATTATCCCAAAGAAAATAACCTGCCATAAAATTATTGATAGCCCTGCTCTTGAGAGGGAACAAAGCCCATGTGCCAAAGACAGGCTGGCACCATCCAGGCTGGATGGGGCTTGGAGCAACCTGCACTATGGAAGGTGTCCCTGCTCATGGCAGGTCGATGGAATGAGATGGGCTTTAAGGTCCTTTTGTGCCCAACCCATTCCAGGATTTTATTAAGTGAGTATCCAAGGCAAAGCTGTGTGTAAAACAGTGGTTTGAAAGCACATTTCTGCCTTTGGAAAATTCCAGGGGGGAATGTTTTCACATGCAGCGTGCGAAGCAGCTGGGAACCAAAAATATAAATCACCCAGGCAAAGGCCTGAGCAGGCAGATGCTGCAAGCACATGTCCCTGCCAAAATCCCACATCTTCCTCCTGACCAAATCATATGTGCAACTGGCTGGAAGAAAATTGCTGGAGTAGGTGTTTGGCTCCATGTGAGATGTTTGGGAGGCAAGAGACAAAAAGGAGCTTCTTCCACAGAGGAATACTGAGGAACATTCCTGAATGCTGCAGGGCAGGAGGGGGAGAAGCTGCCCAGGAACAGGTCTTGGCTGCAGGCATTAGTGTTGATTAGCAAAGGTCACATCCCGAGGTGGTGAGAGAAGCCCAGAACAGAAACATGCCCAGGTTTATTCTGAAGGGAGATGGTTTGGAGCCATGACACGACCCATCAGCTAAACCCTGTCAGCAGTGAGAAGAAAAGTCAAGCAGGATTTAGCTCAATCCCTTTTCAGGCAGGGCCCACCCCCAGGCACGGCTGTCACAAGGAAGAACCTGGGTGAGCTCCTCAAACACGGTGTTTTGGCCTGAACATTCAGCTGGAGGCGACTCATCTCCCTTCAGAGGGCTGGTCCTCTTTTATTTCAAAAGAAAACACAAAGCCAGGACCACGTGCTGCTCCTACAACCCCCAAATGGCACCAAAAATAGATGTGGAGGATGAGATGAGGACTGGGAGGAGTCCCCAGGCTGCCTCTCTCGCAGGCAGGACCCAGTGGCAGCCCAGGAAGAGCAGCAGGAGCCCTGATGGTGTGATGCCAGCTGGAGAAGGGCACCTGGGCCTGCAGTGACAATCACAGGGAGAGAAATCCAGCAGAGAAACATTCCCTGCACGTTCCAGCTGTCTGCTGCCTCTCACTCTGAGAAACCCCCAAAGTACAATTCCCTGGGCAGCAAATCTGCTGGAGCACAGTCAGCGCTGGGTGGACTTTGGAACAACCCCACCTTGGACAGGCAGGGAGTGGAACAAGAGGATCTTTACAGTCTCCTGTGCCCCCAGGCCGTGCTGGGGCTCCAGCTGTGGTTACTCTGCGCTCACACATGCAGAGAAGCTGTGAGGACATGGACTGGAAATCCTTGGGGCTGCCAGGAGCCTCAGGGGGTGTCTGAGCCAAGCTCCTACTCAAGCCATGAATTCTCACCAGGTTTCTTAGGGCTTTGTCCAGGAAGGACAAGGAAGAGCAATCCCAACTTCCCCAGGCCCCATCCCAGTGCCTCATCTTGTTCGGAGTTCAAAACTCCCCTTTTCTCCAGCCAGAACCTGCAGTTTCAGCCTGACCTGTCTGTGCCCTGTCACAGGCTCAGTGACAGCCTGGCTGCACCCCAGGGACCTCCTGGGCCAGGGGACAAACACCACCAGGAAAAAGGACAGTCTCTAATTTCTGTTTCTTTACCAGACCTGAAGCATCACAGACCCACAGCCCCACCTGAGGTGGGAGATTCCAGAATTCTGCAGGAATCCTCCTCTCCAGGCTGGGAGAGCTGGGAATGTTCCCCTGGAGAGGAGAAGCTCCAGGGAGAGCTCAGAGCCCCTGCCAGGGCCTGAAGGGGCTCCAGGAGAGCTGGAGAGGGACTGGGGACACGGGATGGAGGGACAGGACACAGGGAATGGCTCCCACTGCCAGAGGGCAGGGATGGATGGGAGATTGGGAATTCCTGGCTGGGAGGGGGGGGAGGAGCTGGGCTGGAATTCCCAGAGTAGCTGTGGCTGCCCCTGGATCCCTGGAAGTGTCCAAGGTCAGGATGGACAGGACATGGAACACCCTGGGACAGTGGGAGGTGTCCCTGCCATGGCAGGGGTGGCACTGGGTGTTTTTTAAGGTCCCTTCCAGCCCAAACCATTCTGGCATTCCCATGGAATGCTGTGAATGAGCAATGAAGAGCCCAGATGACATCAGGGCAATGAGGAAACACCTCCAACACTTCCTTTAGTACTTGATTGAAAAACCACCTTCTAAAATCCCTAAAAGCTTTGCAACCAGGCCAAGATGTGCCACCAAGACAAGGGGACCCCAACCAGGCCAGTCCCACTGCCCACACTGACCAGCACACGCTGGTGTCCAAATCCAGCATTTTTTGGTGTGAAATCTCAGGTTTTAGGATCATTTTCATAGAAACAAGCATTTTGTTCAAAAGCCTTTGACCATCTCTCCTTTATCCATGGCCTTTCATGATCACTCTGAATAACCAAACCCAAACCAGAAGGTTCACTTCACAACCTGAGACAGGATCCACAACACATGGAAATACAGGAATAGAGCGTGGCATGAGAGAAGGAGGAATAAGGAGGATTATTCCATTTCTACCTTCCATGACATTTTGACACGACTTTGGAAGTTGATTACATCCTGTACCACACAGAGTTCAAGATTTTGTTCCAATATTACTTGGGGGAAAGTAGTTTTATTTTACCTGGATGAGCATTGGTAAACATCACTTTGATGTTTAAACTTTTACTCTACCACAGCAATGTCCAAACATTGGCTCTGTTCCTCTTTCAGGCCCTACAGGAGTATCAACCTCACACACCCAGCTGTGTCCACAGGATTTATGGAATGGACAGCTCCTTTATCCTGCCCACATCCCCAGGTTTTACTCACATTTCTGGAGTCTTGGACTTGTTTTTCCCATTGAAGAATTCCGGAAGCGCGCGACGTTCGATCACGTGGATACTGCAACAAAAACCAGTTCAGGCCTCAGATCCTGACACAGCCCTGATCCCAAGGAGGATTCCAAGCTGCAACAAATACCCTCCCTCTACAATCAGTGACCTCTCCTCAAAGACAAGGTATGAAGCAAAATAAAAAGGCTTTCAGTGGTAGGGATGAACACAGAATGGTCACACAAAGACTACAGAAAAGAGAGAAAGGAATTAAGGTGGGAATTAGAGGGAAATCAACGTAAGCAAAAACTGCTGAGGAGGCAGAGTGAAGATCTCTGCTGTTTGAAATTCTCTCCCTCATTCCCAGCCCCTGGGAATGGCCAGAAAGATTTCAACACAAAACATGGGAACCACACCTGAACAGGAGCCATTTCCTTCAGCCCCCAGGCTGATTGATGTGAAAACAAATCAAGTGCAGCCCCCCCAGCCCCCTCTCACCAGTTGTAGTCGAACCAGGAGGCGTAGCTGGGGATGATGATGTGGTTGGTCTGCTCGGTGACATTGTCCTCCCCCGGGTCAATGGAGCGGCTCTGGTCACCCTTGTTGGGGTCCTCGTCCTCCTGGGGGACACAGGGGACACGGCAGAGAGTGAGGGGACATGACAGAGTGAGGGGACACAGAGAGAGAGCGAGGGGACATGGCAGAGAGAGAGTGAGGGGACACAGAGAGGAGACATGGCAGAGAGAGTGAGGGGACATGGCAGTGCAAGTGAGGGGACACAGAGATAGAAGGGACACAGCAGAGTGAGGGGACACAGCAGAGTGAGGGGACACAGCAGAGTGAGTGAGGGGACATGGAGAGAGAGCAAGGAGACATGGCAGAGAGTGAGGGGACACAGAGACAGAGGGGACATGGGAGTGAGTGAGTGAGGGGACACGGCAGTGAGTGAGTGAGGGGACACGGCAGTGACAGAGGAACACAGAACAAGGGCAGGACAGGAGGTTCCCCAGCCCACCCAGACTCTGTGCCACCCCATGGGGAAGGAGAGCTTTGCTCCCTCCCTGTGCCCCACAGAAGCCTCCTGTGAACAGCTGTTGTTCCTGCAGCTCCAGACCCAGCAAACACCAACCCCTGACCCCAAATGATCACGAGGAAGCCACAGAGGAGGCGGCCAAACAGGGTCAAGACATGACAAGAACTGTACAAAACACCCCAGGTGTTGTTTGAGCGACGTTAAAAATAACCAAGCCCCAGAGCCAGGCCCTAAGGAGTCACTGGGATCAATAATGGATCTTTATCTGGGTTTATTTGGGGGACTGAGCTCCCCCAAAGACAACAAGGTATCACTCTGAACACATTCAGTGATCTGACAACTGTTAAAAATAGTGCCTGGCATGCCACAAATGCAATTCAATACAGGAACTACCCCTGCAGCTCTATTGAAATGATCAGGAAGCCAAAGCAGGGTTTAGATTTAGTCCTAAAAACCTAAAAAAAAAAAAAAGCAAAACCTCTGAAAAACCTCTCATCTGAAAAATGCTTCTTGGAAAATACTTGGCATCTGTCTCCTCATCCTCCTTTTTAATAGACTAGATTTAAAAACACCAAGTAATCCCACAGTCTCTGGAGAGTTTGATAATAACAAACCCTCAATCCTGCAGTAACTGATTTGATCTTATGGATCCCTTACAAATGAATACAGGTGAAGTTACTGAAGGTGAAATTAGGATCTTGACAGGACTTTGAAGAGAAAGAGGGCAGGGTTGGATGGGATGCTGGGGAGGAATCCTTCCCTGTGAGGGGCCAGGATGGAATTCCCAGAGCAGCTGAAGAAGCAGGTGCTGTTACCTTTCCTCCAGTCGCCACTGTCTCCTCATCCTGCTCATCTGAAAGGTAAAAACATGGAGAATCACACCAAGGAACTCATTTAAACACTCACCAGCCTTTCCAGCAACACAACTGTTTAACTGGAAAGAACATTTAATTTCCTTTGGAAGGGAAGGGAGAAGGGCAACAAAGTGGATCCCACATCACTGAGGCAATTGCACCTTTCCCTATCCCAGACCAGGGAACAGGGAAGGACACAGAGGAAGGATAATTAGAATTTCTCAACACTTCAGAATCCATAATTAATTACTTCCTTTCCCAGTGTCCTAGGTGACTCCTGTATAATAAGATATGGGATATGAGTTTGTATCTCATGTCAAAGCTCAGGGAACCTGTGATTTACCCTGATTCCCAGGGAAAAAAAAAAATCTGCTGGAAAAAGAACTTGTATGCTATATTAAAGAAATAAAAATAACAATACCCTGATTCCCAGTAAAAAAATTCTACTAGAAAAGAGCTTGTATGTCCTATTAAAGAAATAAAAATAACAGTAGCCTATGAGGGAACAGCCTTGCAGTGAAAAGAAGAGTTGGTACATTGGAACTCAAATATGCATGAAATATGAATTAATTCAACAAAATAGCAGAACTAGGGATTGCTTTTTAAACTGAGAGACTTAGAAATACTTAAAATGTATTTCAAGGACTGGAGGGTGAGGCTTGGGGCAGGGGCTTTACCCAGGTCTGCCACGGTTCCTCCCTTCACGGGCGTGTTCTCGCTGTCCTTCTTTGGGTTCACTGCAAGAACAGGGAGTGATGAGAGAGCAGCAGACAGGGAATTCTCCAGCCTGGCCTCATTTCCCTGTGCTCTGCTGCAGGTCAGGAGTTCACACGGGAGCACAAGGGCCCCTTTGTCCCATTTCCCTGCATTCCCAGCTCAGCACTAAGCAGGAGCTGCCCAGGATAACCCTGCACCTCCCCACCTGCCCAACACACGGCAGATCCAAACCAAGGGACACCCCAGTGGAGAGACTCCCAAAATAAAATAATCTGGTGGCAGGGATGCAGAAGGAATTCTTTTCCCCAGAATTATTGTTGCCCACATCAACACTTCCCTGAAAAGGGACTAAAAGCACTTGAAATGTAGCACATTTTCCACTCATTAACATCCTTCTTCTGGGGACTTGGCAGGGAAATATTTTGCTCCAGAAAACTCCATTCCCCCCAACAAGAACAGGTGAAATGAAACATTTAAGTGGACTGGAGCAAATCTATTTTTAAAAGTGTCTTTTATAAATGCAGTTTTGTATTTTAAAAGGCTGAGAGGAGGCGACTCTGCTGCCCTTTTCAGCTGTTACATCCCTGACAAGATAAATTCACGGGCAGAGATCACCTGCCCCATGGCCACGGAGAATTTCAAAGATTGGACAAAGTACACACACAATTTTAATGCAGTTTAACTTGTAACATTCAAAGAGCCTGAAGTGCTCTCACATCTTACCATTTTTGGGAAGTACCACTTCTTCTATGTTGGGTACTGGGGTGGGATCCTCCATGTCCTTGGTGAGATCCTCCTGTTCATCCTCTTCCTTCTGCCCCCTCCTTTTCCCATAGAGAGCTGCTTGTCTGAAACACAGCAGACACAGGGGCTCTGCCAGGTGTGCCAGGAGGCTCAAACCCTCCTGAAAGCACTCTGGGAACAGAGGCAGAACCAGCCCCAACATCTCCTCACAGACCCCAACTCAGGCTTTAATTCAGATTATCAATTCATTCTTGATAAAGTTCCAGGTTTGTTTTATTAGAGCCCAACAGGCCCATAAACAAGACCTGAATTTTCAGCTCTGAAGTGCTCCCTTCCATACCCACACATAATAACCCATAATTACATTTTTATTTGGGTAAAATATTGGTAGAATAAGGAACTGCACAAACTGCTCAGGAATAATCCCTCAAGCCTATCCAGAAATAATTACAGAACCTCACGTCACAGAGCTCTCGCCAAAGCATTTCTTGAATTTCTTCTTTTCCTCATTTCTTTTCACCTCCAATTCCAGGCCTCTGAAAACTTCCAGACACTCACCCTTTCTTCCCTGTCTTTTTCCTGGACTCCACAGGCGTGGGGGGTGGAGAAGGGGAATGTTTCCTTTTCCTTGTACTGGCTGCTGCTTTCCTGTCCCTCCTCTCGGGGCTCCGCACGGGCTGGGGGGGAACAGAGCTTTCAGTTATTCCCAAATTCTCTGACTGCACAGCTGGAGCTGCATCCTTCCTTAACCTACCCCAAAACAGGATGCCACAGCTGCTCTGGGCACCTGTGCCAGGGCCTCCCCACCCTCCCAGCCAGGAATTCCTTCCCAAAATCCCCTCCAGCCCTGCCCTGTGGCAGTGGGAGCCATTCCCTGTGTCCTGTCCCTCCATCCCTTGTCCCCAGTCCCTCTCCAGCAGCTCTATCAGGCCCTGGCAGGGGCTCTGAGCTCTCCCTTCTCCATCTCTATCCATGCAGAGATGAAGGACATTCCTGCCCCTCCAGGTCCCCCTGAGCAGAGAACCACCCACCTCTTCATTCTTCATGGAGATCCTCTGGCGAAAGCTCACGGATTTCCTGTTCTCATCCACCTCGTAATCCTCTTCATTCATCCACTCATTGAACACGTCAGTGTCCAAGATCCACTTGGCATGGACCTGCACGACAGGAGACATCCAGAGGCTGATGCTTTGGGAAGCAGTAACTCCACGAGACTCCTCAGGGATTAAGGACATTCCCTGAGATCTGACTGTCCCAATCCCTCCCCCTGGTTTCACACACACTCGTGGCAGTGTCACGAGGCAAGACCACAAAGGATGAACAGGACCCAGAATTCAACCTCTGCTCTTCAACTATTTTTAGGCCTCCTGAAGTGTGAGGTCAGTTCTAAGAGCTGGGACAGCAGCTTGGGGTTACCAGTGTTCTTTGGATGCTGAAAATTACCATCAAAACCTCCTAAATATACTGAACCCCTTGGCAGGTGTGTCACAAACACCAAAAAAGGAGAAAGGGTTGGCCATTCTCTGGAGAGACAAGACCACCTGTCTGGATTTAATTCCTATAGTTTGGTTTACACAGCTGAAAAAACTTCTGGTGCTTTAGAGTCATTTATACAATTTCTTACTGACTTATTAATACTTCACACAATTCTGACTATTCCTAGTAAGGTTTATATTCCAAAACCCTGTGTTCCAGTGAGTTACAGGTGTTTCAACAGACTCCAAGGTCCTTCCAGCCTGGGCTGCTGTGACTGTGCAGCTCAGGAGCACCCCAAAAACGTGGCCAGGGCTAACAGTGAGTGCAGGAACAACCAAAGCAGTGCCAACACCCAAGTGCCCCAGCACAGGAGCTCTGGGGGGGCCTGGGCCAGACTCACCTTCCAGGGCTTCTCTGGAATCGGGGGATCCTCGATCTCCGCATCAATCTCGTTGGCATGGACCCAGGTGTCATAGCTGAGGGGTCAGGAGAGAGAGCTCAGCCACCAGCACCCCCAGGAATGATTTTCCAGCAGCTCTGGCACACACAGACCCCACTGCTGGGGCTGCAGTGCTTCCCACAAGGAACAATCCTGCTTTGTGCCACGGGAACTGGACACAGTGCAGAGGGAAGGCCCCGGGGCATCTAATGCACATTCAATTTAAAAACCCTCTCAGTGATGCAGCTCCAGCTTCAAGTGCAAATCTGGAGAGATTCAGGGGGGCAAAGGCAGCTCTGAGTCACCCAAGCAAACCCTGCCATTAACTTAATTCACTTCATTCTGTTCTCTGACTTCAAAGCAAGAGCTGCTGGATTCCTGGAAGGGAGGAAGCTGCACCCTGTCCTAGAAACCATTCATTCTTTACATTCACTCTTCCACATTATTCCCTCAAAAGTCTATTTGTTAACAAACTGCACTGAGCAACAGCAAAAGCCAGAGCACTTTGTAATCAACACCAGGTGCTGAGGAGCAGGGAGAGGTCAGGTGCAAGGAAAGATGTGCACACAGCATTCCTGGTTTTATAATGGTTTTGTGTGTGCCTGGTTTAAAAACACCAATACAAACTTGCCCATTGATAGAAATAAAAAGAGTATTTAAAGGTTCTTCATGTGTATGAATAAAAAAACCTGCTCTCCTCCACTGAAAGCCCTATATGAGATAGAGTTCCTAGGAATTGGGTGTGTGAACAGATTTCAGTGGCCTGAAAAAGTTAATTAAACAGAAGTCAATACTGGGTTATCAATGGTTTGATTGATCCTCCACAGCCTGGGCTCAGAAACCAGTCATTGCAAACACACTGAAGTTCCTAACAGCACAAACATTGAATTCTAACGTGTTCCACCAGCACAGGGCAGGTTTCTCCAAGGGGTGCTTCAGCAGTCACTTGCACCTGACTGAAGACAACCCTTGGAGTGAAATCTCTTTGTCAAAGCTCAGCCAGGTGACTGCAAGTTCTCCCTTTAAAGTTTAAGTTTAAGCTCATTCCAGCTTTAAAACCTGCTTCAATTTCCAACCAGTTCCTTGTGGCTCTGCAGAAGAACTCCTTTCCCAGCCTCACCCACCCAAATGGTTGTGGATATTGCAGTTTTAAATCAATGGTTCATTCTTCTCAAGCTCTGCACATTCGGATTAAGCCTCTTCCATCAACAAACAGTTAAGACTCAGGATTTGCTTTACCTGTCTGGAAAAAAGCCCCAATGTACCAGCACCTGCTTGTCCTTTTTCATCACAGGTCTCAACCACTCATCTGCAAAGGGAACGAGATCCAGGTGAGATATGGAGGGAAAAGCACAATAATTCACTTTTCTACAGTGACTCAGAGGGAGGTTATTGCAAACCCCTCTGCTAAAGGTCTGCTCGGGGCCTGAGTTGGGAAGGGACCTCAAAGCTTATCCCAAAACCTCCTCTGCCATGGGCAGGGACACCTTCCACTGTCCCAGGCTGCTCCAAGTCCTGGCCCTGGACATTGCCAGGGATCCAGGGGCAGCCACAGCTTCTCTGGGCACCCTGTGCCAGGGGCTCCCCACTGTCCCAGCCAGGAATTCCTTCCCAATATCCCCAGTACCAAACGCTGCAACCCCAATCCTGAGAACAGAGCCCAGAGCCACATTCCAGGAGAAATCCTGAGCATGTGAACCTGTATCTCTAATCCCTGCTGGAATCCTGGGCTGTTCCCCACAGTGTAAGAGCTGTGTCCCACCCTGCTGAGAGCCTGGGCACGGTGCTGCCACAGGGACAGAGCACAAACCATTCCTGAGCCCTGCAAACTGCAGGGAGCACTTCCATCTAGTGGCCAGCACAGGCCAGGGAATGTGGGAAAGGGATTCATTGATGTCTGTGCAACCTGGGCTTGAGGACAGTGATCCACCAGGTAATTAAATGTAATTAAGATGAAAGAAGGAAGAAATATTTTTTGCTATTTGCAAGAGGCAGCTGTGGAATTGCTTTTTTTTGAATCTTGTACTCCATGCAGGCAGAGTGAACTTTAAAACAGCCAAGCCTCATGGAGGAGCTCTCCTTGCCAGGACTGTAGCAGCATTCCCTAGAGAATTCCTGGACAGCCAGGAGCTCAGAATCAGGGAATCACTGAGCTTGGAAAAGCCCTCCAAGATGACAGGGTGCAGCCACTCCCCAGCACTGCCCCATGTCCAGAGAGCTCTGAACTCCCTGCAGGGACTGGGACTCCACCCCTGCCCTGGGGTGCAATTTCCCCAAAATCCAGCCTAATATCCACAATGCAGCACGTGTTCCTCAGGAGCAGGCTGGGAACACTTCTGGTGAACACTTCCACAACTTCTCACTGCATTAATTCCAGGACTATTCCCACTTCCAGACTGCCCCAGAAGGTTACCATCATCCATTGAGGTAGGACTTGGATACACATGGTGGGTGGCCTTGGATTTCTCCTCAGTGACTGTTCCCTGTGGGAAACAAGGAAGAAGAGGAGAAACTGCATGAGAAACCTTCAACACATCACCCCAAAACTCAGCTGGTGTTCAGAATTTACATCCCATAAACATGTAAGAGGTTTATTTAACAGCACAATGAGCTGCAAACCCCATCCTTGGCCAGCAGCAGGAGGAATTAGAACAGCACTGAGGGAGTGGGATGGGGATACTCTGGGATCAGGGGCTGAAGGGCAAAAGTTCCCACTCCAGGAGTTCCCACAATTCAGAAAGGGGACAGAGGGGCAGCTCTGAGCAACAGCAAAGGAGCGAGCTGGAAAATCACAGAGGTTGGAGCAGGGAGCATTTGGGATATCAGGAAGTCACAGGTGCTGGGCTGGGGTAGTGGGGAGGTGACAGCAAGGGTGAGAAAATAACCAAGATAGTGAGGAAGCAAAGTTAATGACAAGATAAAAACCCAGAGGCAGAGCAAAGGAAAGCCCAAAGTGCAGAATTAGGGACAATTTCTGTTTTCATCTCTTCACATCCCTGTAGAGACAAAGCTGCTTTAAAAATCCCTTCAATCACTCCTGGATACAGCGTGGAGCTCACTACAGGCTTCCTTTATGAAAGGAAAATTGACTCATTCACTCGAATTTAAGCAATAACACCCATCCTGAATCAGCCAAATAATTACGAGCAACTTGTGAAAATCTGCCCAACTGAGGCTGAGACAATGGCTCATAATCACAACACAGGAAATGCATTAAATCTGGAAAAGAAACTCTCTGGCTACAGCTGTGAATTGCCCTGACACAAAAACCATCAGAGGTCACATTCCAGGGTATTTCTCTCCAGACTAGTGAGAAGGCTGTTCATGTTTTTAAGAGATGAAGCCATTATTCTTGCTCAGGTCATCCTTTAGCATCTGGAATTATGAGGGGGAGATGTTGGTTCTCTGAGGCTGCCTGGGCTCTGCTCAGCACCAGCAATGAGAGAGTGAAATAAAGGAAAACCCAACGACCATTTCAAGAGTGAAGCTTCCTTCTGCTGTCCCACACATCTGGAACAGCTGCCTCACTCCCTGCCTCAGCCTCAGGTTTGGACAAACCTGTGCTGAGCACTAAATCACCTGGGCCTGTCCCCAGCTCACCCAGGGCCACCTGGCAGCAGGGCCAGCTTTGCTTTCAGAGCACAGGCAGGATTCAGCCTCCAGGGCAGGATAAAAACAGTTCCACAGGTGAGCTGCTGCTGCTGCCCCGTGTCCTCTGACAGCCCCAGGGGTTTCCCCTCAGAGCTGAGCAGCCCTGGGCACAGCTGGGCTGTGTCACACCCACCTGGTGACGTTTGACAATGTCCTTCAGCTTGTTGGCCAGCTTCAGCTCCATGTCAGGAATGAGGTAGATGGTTGGTCTGCTCAGACAGTTGTTCTGTGAGGGAACAGCAAGTTGAACAAGGAATTAGGAGGTGATCTGTGGCAAAAATCAGAGTATTCCTGTTAAAATGCCCAGTGCTGGAACTCCAGTGGAACCCAGAGCAGGGGGTGACACAGGTCAGTGATCCCAGCTCCAGGAGCCCTGGGACAGGGACATTCCCTTCACACTGGAAAGCCCAGCCCAGGGTTTTTTGTCATGCACTGAAACCACTGTACATGGGTAAAGTTTTTTTGTAATAATATTGTTGCTTTTTGCTGTTCTTCCTGTTTCCATTCCTAACAGACACCTGAAAGTTCTGTTCTGACTAAACAATACACTGACCTTGGCTTCACAGTTTGAAAAAAAATCATACATTTATTCCCATGCAGCAGCTAAAATAACTGAAGTTCAAATTAGACTCCACAGAGCTGCTCAATGGGTACAGAAAACAACTTGTTTGATAAAGTGAGACTAAAATGAATCCTGACCTGAAAAAGGCCAGTTTGGGTCAAACTGCAAGTCAGCCCTGGAATGGGTGTGGACAGGACCAGTTACCCAGTCCCAAGGGTGCCACTTCCCCAGGGACATGGGGACATCTGGGATGTTTTCTCCTTCCTTACAACAGGTTTTCCTCACCCTCTGCACATCCACAGAGGGAAATATTCTACATTTTTCAAGTGAAAACATGAAATTGTGACTAAACTGAGTAGGAGAAGGAGGGGAGGCTCCCACATTCCCACAGAAGGGCAGGATGAAACCCTTCCCTGAGTGCCCAGGGCGTGACTGAGCCCTGCCCTGGGCAGGGGGCTTGTCCTTGCCTGCACCAGTGTTTTCTCGATGTTCATGAACATCTCCACGTTCCGATCCATCCGCGAGGGATTCTGCAGGTCAAACCTCCTCCTGGTGAGGGAAATGAGGGAGAAATGTTGAGAAACAAGAACTCCACGTGCCCAGCTGCCAGCAGTCCAGCACCTTCCCCTGCTCCACACAAACACTGGATCGTGGCAGGGGTGGCAGGACACCTCCAGCACAGCCACAATTATTTCTGCTGCGCTCGGCACCCTCGCGAGCAAGAAAACCACCATGAACCAAATCCACGGATGCAGCTGGTTTGTGAGATGTTCAGGGAGAAAACAGGAAGGTTTGACAGTGTCCACCCAGGCCTGCAGCAGGGTGGTGCATGCCACCACAGCCACAGGGGGTCATTAAACACACAACCACCGTGGGTTTCAACAGCCACGTGAGAAAGTTCATGAAGGAGCTCTCACGGTTCTCTCGGCTCCAGCTGCACCCATCCACCAGTCCTGGGAATCCACAGAACCAGCAGTTCCTCTCCTGGTGTGAGAACAAACCACCCCCCAGATCACAGGCAGCTCATAATCCATGGCAGCAGTTTATCACTGCCTTTACTGCACCCTGGGGCTCGAGTTTTGTCATTCCACAGACAAATCACCACAATTATTGCAATGCCAGTGGAGATCTGTCCATCAGAAATGGGGGGAGGACACAAAACCTGAGAAATCCTCCTGGCAAGCAGCAGGAGAGCCCCCAGATTGCCTGTGCTGTACCCACCTGAGCCCTGAACACGTCTGGAACTCACAGATGGGCCAACCCAAGTGAGGGATTTGAGTGGTGACCCCCAGGACCTGAGGAGGGACAAGGCCAGCCCCAAACCAGCCCCTCACCACCTCCAGCACTCCCACAGGGATTGCCACAGATGGGTCCAGCCTCTCCCAGGTGGGGGAGAGGAGGTGCTGAGCCCTCAGGCTGTGTCTCTCAGGTGTGGAACACGACCTGGGGCATGCCTGCACCTCCAGCTTTGGGCACAGGCTGCTGCTGGAGCCTGGAAAGGCTTCCTGGGGTGGGAAATCCAAAGCCCTGCACACCCAGTGCAGTGGGAAAGCTGGGCACATCCTCCCCACGGGGGACTCATGGGCTCAAACCACTCATTCCACAGCCAAGGAGTTTCCTACAAACACACAGACCCCTTTTCCCAGTCCATAAATGTTCAGAGAAGGTGAAGGCAAGCAAAGCTCAGCTCCCCAAGCCCTGTGAGCACAGCAGGCTGTGACCCCACTGGGTCAGACACGACACCCCAGCTGGGCCCACCACGTTCTCCAGGGATTTTTCAGGAGGGAGGAGCTCAGGCAGGTGGTTCTGTGGGAACACTCTGAGGTGCTGGGCAGCTCTGTCAACATCCCCTGTCAGGGGGGGATGTTCTGTCCTAAAGAACTTTAGGACTGCCCTTCACACTGAGGACACGGCAAACACACCAAAGCTGGCAGAGTTATTGGGATCAGCCTTTAAAGGGGAATTCATGGCCTTGTTGTGAGCTTTGGAAAGTTCACCCTGACTTGCAGACATCCAGGCTGCCAGGTCACTGTTCATTAAGTATTTGACACTTCTAATACAGAGGATTTTAAGTCAAGATCCAGCCCCTTCTCCAGTATTCAGCCATGGTTTGTATCCAAAGCACCCAGAATGACTCCCTGGGAGACAAATGCCAAATGAACACCTACACACCTCTTGGTGAGACAAAGGCACTCAGGGCACGACCAGAATTTTGACCTTTTTTTGCTCAAACCCTGCACTGTGCACCCATGGACTGCTGCATGCCCCCAGCTCCCTGCCTGCTGCAGCAACCCAGAGAAGGACAAGGACACGTTAATTAACAACAACGCTGCTTTAGCTGCCCATCTGGATAAAATGGCACTAAATCCTTGCTGTCCTCAGCTTAAGAGACTCCCTGGGCCAGGCTGGGCCAGGTATGTCCAGCTCTCAGACATACCTATTGTGGCGAGGAAAGGGACTTCTCCTATAAGACAGATCAGTCACAAACAAGGTTAAAGCAGGAGCGACAATGCAGAGCATCCAACAATCAAATCAATCACAGGGCAGGCAAAACAGCACAGCATGATTTGGTGGAGTCAGTGAGGGACACATTCCAGGCTCTAGGGCTGATCCTCAGAGTTAAGGGGCAGGATTACTGCTCACTACAGCCCCCCATGCACAGACACCAGGCACTACCCACGCTAATGCTGAGGCAGCAGCAAGGGAGGGACAGGGGAGGAGGCAGCTCCAGAGCTCGCCTGGGCTGGACAGGAAACTACATTTTCTTGAAATATTCCAATGTTCCTCAAGTTGGAACTGTTTAATTCCTGTATCTTTGAGGCGAAGAGGTAGCAAGACACTCCTGATAAAGCACACTGCAAAGAGGTGCCTGGCCCGGGGGTTGGCAAGATTGGAATAGGAAAACTCCTGAGAGTGGTTGATTCCTGATATATCCACCTCAGACAGAGCAGATTTAAATGTAAATGATTCCTAAGAACAACCAATCATTCTCAAACAACTTTAACTTTTTAAATGGCTCTTGTGTGTAAAAACAGCTCAGTCAATTCCAGGAATGCAGTTACAGATTGCAAACATCACATCCAAACTATTTAAATTTGTGGATTTTAACAATCTCTGCTTAATTTTATTGATTGTTTACATTTATTGACTTTCCATCCTCATTTTTTGCCCAATGTTCTCAAACCAGTAATTTCAAGGCCAGGTTGGATGGGGCTTGGAGCAGCCTGGGACAGTGGAAGGTGTCCCTGCCATGGCAGGACTGGCACTGGGTGGGCTTTAGGGGCCCCTCCAGCCCAAACCATTCCAGGATTTTATGATCCTGTGCTGCTGCTCCCTTGGGAAGAGGATTATAACTTTAACACCCAGGTTAAACCACTCCTGGGATGGCACAGGGATGTTTTTCATCCCAGTATCGACAGCTCCAGGGGCAGAGTTTCTAAATGCTTACACTCCCCATTTTTGGAGCAATGGAAACCTGAGCATTTATCACACTCTGCTCCAGGGGCAGAGTTTCTAAGTGCTTACACTCCCCATTTTTGGAGCAATGGAAACCTGAGCATTTATCACACTCTGCAGTGCTCCACGCTTTCCCAATTACAGCTAAACCAAATCATCAATACAGCAACAAAGATTTACATCTCGCAGATGTCAGACTCCCAATTCTGGTTCATTTTCTCAGTCAGACAGCAAGAAACAAAAAAAAGAGCCTCAAACTTGTCATTAACTCCAACTACAGGCCCAAAACCTTCAACTTGGCTAACTCCTCTTTAAATTTAGAAGTGTGGGGGCGTGTCTTTAAAAAGCTACCATCAGCAAAACAGGAAAAAAAAAAATTCCCTCTTCCCATCTCCACTGCCTTGCCTGCCCCATTCTCCAGGAAGGATTAAACTTCAGGTAGTTTGCATAAGCAATCCATGTGCTTGGTTTCATGCAAAAAGGTGTAGAAAGCACAAATAAAAAAACTTACCAGCCCTGTTCATTCTTATATTTGTAAGCAGCACCAAGAATGTGACATAATGTACCTCCAGCTTTGAAATCCATGAAGCACTTTGCCTGGAACCCCAAAAAAAAAAAAACAAAGAAAAACAGTGACATTGATTTTTATGCAATTATTTTAAACAAACACATACTGGTTAGCCGAGTTTTAAACATAAAACATATCAAATGGAAAGTTAATTTTCAGATGAAACACTCCTGGAGTTGGAGGTTCTCCTTTCAGAACGTGTCCTGAAGATTAAATGCATTTGGATTAAGCAGAATTCTTTGTGTTTGCAAGAACCTGATGTATCTGAAAGCTCCTTGTAGAGCTGTAAAAATCCAAAGTGCTCTTTGAAGACCCATTTCATAGGAAATTAAACCTCAGATGGCAGCTGTCAGGGAAGCAGCTCTTCATCTGCATGAGAACATCACAGCAGATGATGAGAAACGAGCACCTGAAGCAGAGTTCAGACATCCCACACTCACATCCCTCCCCCAGGGAAAGCTGCTTGGCAGGAGCTGCACACCTGCCCTGGAACACCAAACCCAGCTCATTTCTTCCCTCTTCCTTTGACCACAGCACACCTGAGCCACCCATTCCCAAAGCAGGAACTCCACAACATTCCAACAGGAGCACCAGGAGGCTGGAAACTCCAGGAGTCCCACCAAGTGCTTTCCCTGGAAGGTTATTGAAAACAAACCCTGCTTCCTGCACAGAAAGCTCCATTCTTCTGATACATTTCAGTCTGGAATTGTATCTGCACCTTTCCTGGTCTCTGTGGTCAGGATGGTTCTGCTTTCCTGGGAATGGAGACGGGAGGATGGGGCAGCTGAAGGCAGAGCTTTGATCAGGGATTATTTTGTGTTTCTCAGCAGATATAAAACACTTGTACAAGGCACAGAGCAGAATTTGGGGAGTTGTTCAGAGGCCTGGTTACCTCCAGGGGCTTTTCTGCTGGGAGCAGAAGAGAGATCCCCCACAAACAGCAGCATTCCTGAGGATGCACTGAGGAGCTGGAAGTAAGAGATCCAAGGGCTGTAAATTAACCTGAGCAAATTTGACCAGATTAGAGCTTTGAAGCAGCGAGAACAAACACAGCAACAACATCTTTATGATGCCACTGCAACGTTTATGGCCCATTTTTAAGATAAGACAAATTGATTTAAGGCTCGGGAGCACTCAGTGGTTTATGCACTTGTGGAACGTGGGCAGGTTTATGGTTTGTGCTGCCACATCCAAATAAAGCTCTGCCAAGTTCCCTCTGTCCCTAAAGCTCCCCATTATCCCTGAGGGATCAAGAGAGGTGCTGAGACCTTCATGGCACCTTGGGGTGCTCCTGGGTGCACTCCAAAGCACCAGGAGATTCACAGAATCTCAAAATGGTTTGGGTTGGAGGGACCTCCAGGTTCATCCAGTACCCCCCTGCCACGGCAGGGACACCTCCCACTGTCCCAGGGTGCTCCCAGCCCTGTCCAGCCTGGCCTGGGACACTGCCAGGGATCCAGGGGCAGCCACAGCTGCTCTGGGCACCCTGTGCCAGGGCCTTTAGACTCTCCCAGGGAAGGATTCCTTCTAAAACTCATCTGGGAATTGTCCTGAGATTCACCCCAGGAGTTTGGGAATTGTTCTGAGATTTACCTCTGAGAAACCTTCCAGAGAAGGAGTGTGCACATCCCAGCCTCATGGAGAGGTTACAGGGGCAGAACCCCTGGGGGAAACTGCACAGAACAACAAAAGGCACTGTCCTACCACATGGACCACAACCACAGCAGTTCTGCCCACACTCTTCAGGCCAATTTCAGTTTCAATTGGCTATAAATGATTCCAGCTTTGTGTATCCACCTCAAGGAGCCCCAGGGGCAAAGCCCCAATGCCAGCACAGGCCTGTGGCGCACATGAGCACACACCTCCCTGCTGATGCCACATTTACAGGTTTAGGACAATTGTCCTGGCCCACAGACCTCCCCTAAATCACCCAGCTGGGCCTTGGCATCAGGCTGGCATCCCTGCCCTCCTCCCAGCTCCCTCTGTCCTCTGTCCTGCATCCCTGCCCTCCTCCCAGCTCCCTCTGTCCCTCCCTGTGCTGATTCCCTGCCCTCCACTCACACTCCTGGGGACAAGCCCCTCTGGGTGGTGGGCACAGTTTGAAGCAGCAGCCCTCACAGTGTTGATGTTTTTTCTGGCTATCTGTATTCTCAAGGGACTGCAGGACTGTCCCAGAGCAGGCAGGTAACTCTGTGCTGCAAAGGGTCATTTCTCAGCCTTGGGAACTTTACCAGTTTGGAGTTTAATCAACCAAAACACCAAATGGAGGTTTGTTTGCCTTGGGAAGTTTGTTTTATTCACTCAGTTCTTGATGCACCAGGCCAGATTTGACTTAAAATTGATGATCAAGTGAGTTTCAGCAGAAATGAAAATCTTCCCAGCACCCCAGAAATCATTTCAAACACACAGAGAATAAGCTGTATTCCACTGGAAACCTGCACTAAGGACACGTGTGCTACTCCAGCCCTTCCAGAGGGTGCCTCAGGAGGAGCCTGGGCTGGAGCAGGGACGTCCCAATGCCCCAGACACACTCCACAGGCACCACAGTGGGAACCCCAAATACTCACAGGAAGCTTTGTGAAGGCAGGATTGGTGACATGTTTTCCAAAGGCATCTTCCTGGAATTGCAGCAGCTGCACCACCAGCCCAGCCAAGGTTTTATTGGTAGGAGCATCTGCTTGAACGTACTGCAAGACAAAAAAAAAAAAAGCACATTTTTATTTTTTATTGAGGAGAGGCTGGCTGGTGTGTGAGTGCAGGCTGACTGCTGACACCCCAGCTCCCTCCTGCCCTTGGGGAGCAGAGCTGTGGGATTTTGGGGATCCCTGCCTGGCTGGGAAGGGCTGGAGGAGGGTTTTGCACAGGGGAAGCATAAAGCACAAACATTTCCCAAGGTTTAGGCTGAAAACCCAGCACTCACCTGTGGCTCATGCCCAACTCCCCCGGGTTACAGACACGGATTAACCACCCAAGCTGATCCCAGCTCCTAATAAAGGAACAGGCTCACGCTGCCCACACACACACACAGAGCTTCCTGAAGTCACCTCACAGCTGTAATCAACTCCTAATTAATCCTCAGAGCACCAGAAATAGGATGTCCTGCACAGGGGGAAAAGCTGAGCCACACAAAGGCCTCGCTTTGAGACGTTTTGGGACAATCTGAGCAGCTGCCAAGGTTCTACTTGCAATAAAAACACACTGACATTGTGAATGTAAAACCACAGCCTGGAATATTAAACCCCTCCCACGGTGCTGAGCTTTTGTCACCTGTAACACTCAGGATTCACTCACTGGATGTCACCTCACAATTGTAAGTTCAGTGTCTGACCACCCCAAGGTTCCTCCAGCACTTTTCTCAGGAGCAGACACACAGCTGAGAAATTAAATCTTCCCACCCCAAAGGACACAAATTCCCGTGAGGCTCCCGAGTGTCCTGTCCTGTGCACAAATCCTGAGCCAGAAACACGAGCCTGCAAAGAACTGAAGGCTAAAATTACAAAGCTGCAGTTCTCCCTCTTCCCTCCCCCAGGAATTCGTGCTTTAATTATATCAAAATCACAGAATATCCTGACTTGGAAGGGATCCACAAAGATCACTGAGTCCAGCTCCTGGCTGAGCACAGGACTTTGGACAAGGGGGAGCAGTTCCCCACGGCCAGAGGGCAGGGCTGGAGGGGATTTTGGGAAGGAATTCCTGGCTGGGTCATCCTTAAGGTCCCTCCCAACCCAAACCAGTCCAGGGTTTTATGAGCCTCCCTCAAAAAAAAACAAATCCAGAAGAGGTGGCATCCTTGCACTGACTGACTCTACTTTTCTTTTCCAGGTATTTCTTCAGAGAAAAAGGAAAATTACATGAGAATACACCTTGCAAAGCCCATTCTTAGACATTTGAACTTTTCCAGGCAATCATCCCTTTTCCTGCAGCTCCCATTTGTACCTCCTGCAGGAGGCACTGACAGCTGGAAGCTCTGAAGGAAGACAACACCTTCTCATCCTCCTTTGCACTGCCACTACCCTGCAGATCCTTTTAATGAGAAGCCCATTACCATTCCCGAGCTTCCCTGAACAATAAGGGGGAAAAAACCCTTCAAAAAAGAAGCCCAAGACTCCCCTCCATCATTTCTGCACAATAACGAGCAGCACGAGTGGATCTGTGAGCAGTAAAACACAGCAGACAATTTCCCCATCAGTTCACAGCAGGTTGGAGGCATCAAACCCAACAGATCTCCAGGTTTTCCCCTCACGTCCACAAAATGATCCTGCAGCAAACGAAGGTTTTTAAGCAGCCAATTCCAGAGGACAGAACGATGCCCTGTTCCGTAAGAGGATTTTGCTCTCTGAAATGCCAAAGCCCCACTGCCACAGCAGAGTTTTCTGACATTTCCACAATAGCTAGAAACACAAAAACACCCCCATCTCTCCGAGCAGAAAACGTGTGGTCAGAAAGCAGAGTGTGAGCAGCAGCAGAGGGAATCACTCTGCAGCCAGAGCTGCAGTGCAGCTGCCCTGAAAGCCTTTGTCACCGACGGGGGACAGACACACAGCCTGCTCTGATGTGGGCACTGACCTCAAACCCCCACAGCACACACCTTCCCCCGAAACAAAGGGCACCTCAGCTCAGACCACCACACAAGAGCAAAGGGAAAAACCCCACACCAAAACGCTTTGATTTGGGCTCCAAGCCTTGTTCCCTTTCAAAGGTGAGAGCACAAAAGAGCTGCAGAGAGAGAAACCTCCCCGGATCACATCCCAGCTGGTCACCGGGGAGGTTCTGCCAAGGACAGCAGAGTCACAAAGGCTCTGGGAGAGCCCCTGGGTGTGTGGGGACAGCCCCAGGCTATGGGGGGGACAGCAGGTGGCCCCCAGCTGATGGAACAAGTGCCTGTCCAGAGCAGCTGCCAGGAACCAGCCCGTGCCCTGCCCTGGATGTTCACAGCAGGGAGGAGCAGGATCCCAGCCCTGCCTGCAGCTCCCACCCCACAGACACTCCCTGGGCACCAGCCCAAGCCCCTGGAGCAGCCCCAGGGATGTGGGATCACCACCTCTCCATGGTGCCAGGGGGTCCCAGCCCCTGCCCTGATCCCCTCTAACCCAACTTCCCACTTGCTCCTTAAAAACCACAACACTGTCCTCTCTGCCTCCCAAAAATCACCTTCTGCAGCCTTTTGTCCCAGAGGGGCAGAGCTGTCAGAGCCACCAGAGGTCAGGACATGGCCCTGGACAGGAACAGCACACCGGGATGGGTCCCCGGGGAGCACAGCTGTAAGGACAAGGTCACAGGGTCAGGGGCTGCCTCCTCCATCAGGCAGCTGCTAAAACCCCTCCCAAACTACCTCAGAAAGAGGTTTTATAAACAAATAACTGCCTTGGGACTGCCCATTTCAATATGAGTGATGTGGCTTACCGAGAAGGGAACCACCTGAACAATGCACAATGTTAGAGACAAATAAACATTAATATAATGAAAAGAGAATTGCCCAGGTAACTTCTGAACTGTGAATTTCTCAGTAACTGTGGTGACATCAAGGTGTCCATTAAAAATTACTTCGAACAAGGGATGGAGGGACAGGACACAGGGAATGGCTTGCAAAGGGCAGGGATGGATGGGAGACTGGGCAGGAATTCCTGGCTGGGAGGGTGGGGAGGGGCTGGGATGGAATTCCCAGAGAAGGTGTGACTGCCCCTGGATCCCTGGAGTGTCCAAGGCCAGGCTGGACATTGGGCTTGGAGCACCTGGGACAGTGGGAGGTGTCCCTGCCATGGCAGGGGTGAAATGGGATGAACTTTAAGGTCCCTCCCAACCCAAACCATTCCAGGATCCTGGGACTTTAACAGAACAAACTCTGTCTGATCCCCCAGGACTCCAAACCCACGGCATGAACATTCCCAGCTCCCAGGGACACAAGGCTCCAACACCTCCCCTGCCTGGGAAGGAGCTGGGCACCTCCTGATGCACAGAAATAACACAACCTGACTTCCACACATCACAAACACAGGGAGAGGGAAGAGCCTGGAATAAATAATTCCAGTATAATGTTAGTAACTTCCTTTTCTCTCATTATCTTTGGTGCCTGTCAGTGAGTTTTTCAAGGTCCACTGTGAGTCTTCCACACCCCTACTGGAACCTCTTTTGTTCTTAATTGAGCTCTGGAGACACAAAGAACTCCCCAACAGCTGCTGTACTCTGGAGACACAGAGAACTCTTCAACCTTACAGCCTTGTCTGACGTGGAGACAAAATGAGCAGCTCTGGAAACGCAGTTCTCCAGCTCTCCTGGCCCTCGGGACCTCTGGATCCTTGACTGAGCTCTTGGATTGTCTCCAAGCAGTCCCCAGTGTCCCTGCAGCTCCCAGGGCTGGACACACCGACAGCTCCACCACCGAGATGTACAAACTTCTATTTTTAAGGGTATAAACTGGACAAAAGCCAGCTAAAATCACCATGCACCTCTCTGGAAGGAGCCACGCACCTACAGCAGGACGAAAACAGGCACCAGATGAACCCGAGTCCATTTCCAGCACATCCAAAAGGGGACCAACCCTTCCCTCTGGAGTGTCAAGGCTCCATCTCTAAGCACTAGTATCAGCTTTGTTTGTCTCCCCAAACCAAAACTGTTTTTCACATTTTAAAAAGGATTTTCACGGCAACATTCCAAAACTCACTGGCCCTGTAAAGCCTCCTTAGCCCAGCTCTAATTAACCTTCCAGAGCCACGAGAAATAAATATCTCATTTTTATAACCGACGTGAATGGAGGGGTTTTCTCTTGCCCAGCCAGCAGAGAGATCCCCAGCCCGGCTGGGAGGGGTTTGGAGCCCCAGCAAACACCTTTGGGTGCTCCACGGGAGCCTCCTCAGATCGGCCGGGATCCCCGGGCAGGACAGGGAAAGGGAAAAAAAAAAACACGAGCGGAACGAGCCGAACTGCAGAAATGTTCTGTTACATTTCCCCGCCAACACAAAGAGCTGCACCCCACACCCCGAGCCGAGCTGGAAGGAGCTGGAAGGACTGGAAAAACACACCCGAGGCCGGGCTGGTTTCACGCCACCCCCGATCCAGCTCAGATTGCCGTTCTCAGATTCTCCGCCGCACAAAGAACCCGACCAACAGCTCGTGCTCATCGCAGGGCCGGCGGGATGGCCCCAAAAATTGGGGAAACGCGGAGATTTCGCATCCCCCGGGCACCGCTCCGGTCCCACTAAAGCTCTCCCAGGATCGCTACAGCCCAACGCGCTGGGAAAGTTACAGCGGGCGGCTTTCCAGGGCTCGGGTATTGAAATGAAGTTATAAAATCAGCACAGCGGAGAGAAGAAAAAAAACAAAACTACCACTTAAAGCGAAGAGAGGGAGCCGAGCGAAGCGTGCGGGGAGGAAGAGGAGCCCAAGGGCACCGGAGCGGGCAGTGACGGCGCGGAGAAGTGACCCCGGAGCAACACGCGGGGCTTTAACCCGCCCGGGCGGCACCGAGGGGATCCTGAGGGATTTTTCCTCCCTTTTTCCAGCGCTCCCCACACCGCCGGGGCGCGGCTGAAGCCAAAGCCAGCCGGGCCGCGACCTGCCCGCACGGGAAAGTCACTGCCCGGGGCCAGCGGGCACCGGCCGGGCCCCCGCGGGCAGCGGGAACGTCCCCGGGGCTGCCCCGAGCACGGCCCCGGGCACCGGCCGGCGCTGAGGGAGCGGAAATGTCCCCGGGGCTGCCCCC
>VXBN01010324.1:179149-243734 GCA_013397395.1 Sinosuthora webbiana
GCGGGAGGAGGATCGATGAGACAGGGCGAGAGGCCGGGCCGGGGCCGTTAGGGCCGTTCCCCGGCCCTGGCCGTGCGGGATCCCGCCGGATCCGCCGGGGCAGAGACGCGGACAGCGGCACCGGGCCCGCGGCACTGCGGCGTCCCCGGGCCACGGCTCGGCCGGGGCTGGGGAGATTTCGGGTGTCAGCGGTGGGTGGGAACGGGGAATGCCTTCGGGATTGTCGCTGCTGTAAAAGGACGCTTCAAACTCGCGTTTGGTGTCGTGTTTTGAGTCGCTTTTTGTTGGGTTGTGGAGCGCGGAGAGCGCTCGGAGCGCAGAGAGATGCGAGTGGTTTTGTGCCAGAGGTTGTGGCTTGAGCCGTTTTCCCTTTCGACAATCGCTGTTTTGGTTTCAGTTTTCTTTCGTGGGCTGCCTTCTGGAAATCTGGGGTATTGTTATATCAGGACTTTTTGTCTCAGCCCTTATGCTTCTGTGTTCGGTGCTCTTTTGCCACCCTCGAGCACAATTAAAGTTATTATTTTTTCAGTAGTTTCTGGATCCTTTGGGTCTTGGTTCCATTTGCCTTTCGGAAGCTGCTGAGTTTTATCTCGGAGTTCAGAGTGGGATGGTCTTTTAATTGTTACATTCAAGCTGTTCAACAGAGCAAATGAACTCCCTGCTAAAGCAAGTGCTGAACCACCCCGAATTATTGTTTAATGAGCTGCTTCAGGTGTTGCCTGAGAAAAGGAATAAACCGGGATTTTTTTTTTTCTTTTCCTCTTTTGTACTTCATCCCTCGTGACTTTTTTCTGATGTGTTTTCAGGCAGTCCTTGAGTATCTTTATTTTCAGTCTTCAGTTCACTCATCCTCCCAATTTGTGTGGTGAAGGCTCTTGAGTTGGGAGCGTGGTGATGCTGGGCTTGTTTGCAGTCATGGATTTGTTTTGGATGAACAAATAAAAGCCCTCAGGGTCTCCTGAACTTGCCCTGCCTGTCCAGCTGCTCCTCGAACACGTGGAGATCATAAATGTCATTTGGAAAACCTCTTTGTGTGTGAGGTCGGTGCTGAGCCCTCAGCCTGTGAGCTGCTGTCTCCTGAGCTGTCCTCCTCTGGCTGCTCCGTTCTTAGCCTTGGATGCAAAGATGGAAAAACCCACTCAGGGCCAGGCCGGCATCAAACAGTCCCTGTTAGACCCACGTTGTTACCTGAGGCCTCAGGGGTTTGGCTCAGCCCGTGGGGTTTGGGGAGCTCGGTCACTCCCCCTCCTTCCCAAGGCTGATGACGTGCTCCTGCCCTTGGCTTTGCTCCTCTGTCACTAATTCAGTTTGTCCTGTAGAACCTCAGCGGAGTTTGGGCTGGAGCTCTGGATCCTTTCCTGGAGCAGGGCACGTTCCTGAGCAGCCCAGTGGCTCCCAGGGGGACCTTGGCCACTGCTCCTTGTCCTCAGCTGGTCCCCTTTGCTTTTGGAGAAACCTGCTCAGTATTCCTGGGTTCCTCTCGTTCAGCCAGGAGCTGCACGTGGGTTTTATTCTGTGTGTGTCAGGATTGCTGGGGATGGTTTAAACCCCCCCAAATCCCCCAAAAGCCAAGTTTTGGTGTACTCCGAGCTAAGCTTCCAGGTGGAACCTTCAGTCTCCATCTCTGCAGTGGAACATGTCTGGGCTAATTCCTTGTGAAATGGATATTGTGGAGCCACAGGGCTTTTTTTGTCTTCCTCGGGGATTTTTGCTGCCTTGGAAACACTTTGGGATTTATTCCTTGACTTTATGGTGCCTTGAGGAATTTTGTCTTTGATGGTTTGCCCTTGGTGCTCATTTGTTGCTTTTCTAGGGAGCAGAATTGGAGAGGAAAGAGAAACTGATGGATTCTCCTGTGTCCTCCTTGAACGAGACTTTGGGCTGTTTTGTTTGTGCTCTGGTGGTACCTGGGTGTTTTCACTGCTCGGATTTGCTGGGGGTTGGCCACTCCAGCTGGGTGGTTTGGTGCTTTTGGGGTCTGGTTTTTGTGTTTTTCTGTGTAGCTTGGGATTATCCTGGACTTTCACAATCAAATGAAGCCTAAAGCGCTCACTGGCTTTGAGGAACGTTAATTAGTTAATTGGCTTCTTTGATAGCCCCACCCTGACTTGTCTGCTCTCCAAGACAGGCTGTTCATGTTCCTTCCTGATGTCAGAGCTGTGCTTTGGGTGTCATGAGTGCCTCAGTTTGGGGACTGTTGGGTTGTGCTCCCACTGACACAATTCCCACCCAAACATCCCCTCTCAGCCCTGAGACACTCCTTGGGGCAAGATGCTGAGAAATCCCATTTGGAGGGAAGGGAAGGGAACGTTCTGCAGATCCGGGTCTGCAGTTGGGGGTTGTTTCTGTAAAAGCTCCAAGGGAGGGATGGCTTCCTGCAGGAAAAGATCCTTTCAGCTCTGGAACTGGGGCAGGAATGGGCTGAAGGTGATCCAGCAGCCCTTGGCACAGTCAGAACGTGCTGCTGAACGTGGTGTTGTCATCTGGGGAGAAAACTCTGCACCTTGCTGGGGATTCCAAGCCTGGCTTTGATAGCCAGAGATCCTGTTTTCCCCTCTGGAGCAGATTTAATATTTAGTCTTCACCGAGGAGTCACCTCAGAATGTGAGAAACTGCCTCTGTCATAGGTAATTGCACTTGGAGGGGCATTAAAAATGTGCTTCATGCTCCTCTTAGCACAGAATTTCCCAGGTCATTGTTAGGGAAAGAGGAAACAACTGGAAGCCAACTAACCAGCCTGGTGCTGGAGATTTGCTTTTTGCTTTTCTTTTTAATTTAATGCATCGAATGGTGCATTTGGGAGTTGTGTTACTGCTCCTCCCGTTAGTCCCAGCAGTGTGGAATGGAATAGAGCTGCAGAGTGCCAAAATCTTGGATACTTTTCTAGTTTTCCTGAGCAGGGCAAAGTCTGAATATAGAGGAACTTGCTTGAGTAGCTAGAAATAGCACATTTGCTGTATAATTACAGAAAATTGCCTCATAGTTTTTTGTAAGGCTGGGACCATTTTCCTTCTCCCTTGGCCAATATATAGAAGGTAATTCATGGACAAATCGTGTTCATAAATCAGAGTGATTCCTGCAATTCCCCTGGAGTCCTCCAAGGCTCCTGAAAGCGTTTCTCAAGATCCAGGTGGTGGTTCTGTGGTTTGCAGGAAGCAGTTCCAAAGCTCAGTGTCCCCAGTGACTGTTCTGTGCTGAGCTGTGGCTGCTGGGTTTGCTGGGGAGGCTGATGGCATCAGCAGTGGCTTTTTGTCCTCCTCAGCCAAACGTCCAAGGCTGGCAGTGGCACAGCAGAACTTTGCTTTCCCTGAACCTCCCGTGGTTTCCCACTTGCTCCCTTCCAGCTGGGACATCATCTTCCCAACCCAAACCATTCTGGGATTATCTGCAGTTCCTGTGTTTCTTCATGACAGTAACTCCACAGTCAGTTCCCAGCAGAACGTGGTGCCACGTCTTGGTGACGCTGCAGTGAGTGACTCTTGGCTCCTCGTTGCTCCTTGGATTTGGGGGCTCAGGTGGAAGTTCTGGTTTCTGAGGCTGAACAGGGCTGAGCTGCTGCAGGGAGGAGATCCCATCCCTCTCCCTGTTCCCTTGTGCTGCTTTTCCTTCCTGCAGGACTGTGCTGCCTGATTCCCTTGTGAGCCCAGCAAAAACGTGTGTGTTTCCTCTTCCTGCCTTGGCTTGCTGTGGGGTTAGGGCTGCAGATTGTCTCCCTGCACATCTGGTGTAGTGGGAGTGTTGGGGCCTGGGAGAAGGGGAGCTGCCCCTCTCCTCAGGTGGAGCTGTGAGGTGTAGGGACATCCAGAATTGGTGTCACATGGATCTGATCTCGCTGGACCTGCTGCTTTCCCAGGGCTGGCCATGGCAGGGATGGAGGTGAGGGGAGCTGGAGCAGCTCCCTCAGTGCCCAAACTGCTGGAATTGGTCAGGGAGGAGGCTGGAATGGGGGGTGGGTGTGACATGGCTCTGTCTGGGCAGTGGGATTATTATTATTATTATTATCATTATTATTATTTTTATTATTTAAATGAGTGATTTGATCTGGCCATGAGCATCCCCTCCCTGCTGGAATCCTGGGGGCAGCTCCGGGCCCCTCCCAACAGGACAGACCCTGAGGGGCTGGGGCAGGCCCAGGGAATGGAGCTGGGAAGGGTCTGGAGCCCCAGGAGAGGCTGAGGGAGCTGGGAAAGGGGCTGAGCCTGGAGAAAAGGAGGCTCAGGGGGGACCTGGTGGCTCTGCACAAGTCCCTGACAGGAGGAGACAGCCGGGGGGGTCGGGCTGTGCTCCCAGGGAACAGGGACAGGAGGAGAGGGAACGGCCTCAGGCTGGGCCAGGGGAGGCTCAGGGGGGACAGCAGCAGGAATTTCCCCATGGAAAGGGTGGCCAGGCCTTGGCAGGGGCTGCCCAGGGAGGTTTGGAGTCCAAGGAACACCTGGAGGTGGCACTCAGAGCTCTGGGCTGGGCACTGGCACTGGGTGGGTTTGATGATCCTGGAGGTCTCTCCCAACCTCAGGGGTCCAGCACCTCGCTGGTGCCTGGAGATGCTGCAGGTGGACCCTGGACCCCTGTGCCTGCTCCCCTCTCCTCCCCTCCAGGTGTCTGGAGCCTCTGGAGCCAGTGCTGGGACATGCTGCAACAGGACTGCACAGGAACTGGGAGACATTCCGCTCCTCTTTGTTTTTTTCCAGATTCCAGAGACTTACTAAAGGAATTTCCACAGCCTAAAAACTTGCTCAACAGCGTGATTGGCCGAGCCCTGGGCATTTCCCATGCAAGGGACAAGCTGGTGTACATCCACACAAACGGGCCAAGGAAAAAGGTAACCCCGTGCTGCTGGAAGTAACTAATCTTGCAAGTAACTTCCTAGAGAAAATCCTAGGGGAGTTTTAATTCCATTTAAAAGTTGTGTGATAATCTTTCAAACGAGAAAATGTTCTCACTTCTCCCTGTTTTTCCTGATCTTCGTGTGCTTTAAAGGTGTGTAAATGCAGGTGCTGTTCCTCTTTTTGTGTGGATGTTTTGAAGTGACTTGCTGTATTTGGCCTTTCTCAGCAGAAAGACACAGAGTCTGTGCTTAAATGTGCTTAAAGGGGTCCTACTGCCTTAGAAAATGAAGATTTAAAAGCTGGATCTTAGCCCTCAGGAGCCTTAGATTTGATTGGAGATTCCAATAGAACGAATTCCAAAGCCTAAAATGTCCAGTTGTGACCAGAAAAAAGGAGTTTCTTTGTAATGGAGAGAGGCTTCTAATGGTACTTAAGAGCAGCATGAGATACAGCCTCTTTGTGAAATGAAGTGGAGGAATTCCAAGCAAACAGTTTTCCAGGTAGTTTGAGCTGTCACTGGGATGCCCCAGGCCCAAATCCGGCTCTGGGCTATGAACTGAGCAGGAATTCTTCCCTCACGGTGCTCCATGGTCAAGGCTCTGTCCCCTCCTGTCACAGCAGCTCTCATTCCAGAGCTGAGAGCCCTTTCCAGCTGAAGTTTAACTGGAACCTACATTCCAGGAAAAGACTCAGAGCTCTGATGGATTAACATTTTCCAATAACATTCTGTCTAAAATTTCCCAGACAGTTTTTATTGCCACATCCTTTTTAAGCATCCCTGGATTTTTAGAGGATACATTAGTAATGTCACTTCAGAGTTCTCCATTCTTTGTGTTTGTTTTTCTTGCTCTTTCTCGAGCAGTAAGTGCAGTTTCCCAACTTAAAATTTGGAATAGCATAGCCAGTGCCTCATCCCTAAAATTTGGAATACCCCAGGCGGTGCCTCATTGCTTTAGTTTGTGTAATTGATTCCCATTCTTGCCAGCATTTAAATAGATTAATGTGAAGAATAACTTCAGATTAAAACAAAAAACTAAACCGGGAAAACAGTAAAGGAGCCCTGGGAAAAAATGAGGCTCACAAAGATAAAACAACCCAGCAAGTGTGGACAGAAGGACAGGTGAGAGCCTGGAGAGCTCCTGTTGGACGTGAACAAGGATTTGTGAGCACTTGGTCTTCCTGGGACACGTTTTTCCCCAGCAGGTCTGTGCTTTCCAGGCAGAGCCCCGAGGCAAGATCCACAGATATTCCCAGCTAAGGGCCAGGTTCAGGGGCAGGAAGGCAGCCAGGCAGGTGCTGGAGTCAGGAGCCTGGGAGTGGGGCTTTCCCAGAGGATCCACTGCTGCCTTCCTTTCATCTGTGCTGCAGAAGCAGGAGAGAATTCCCTGGGCATTTCCCTCTTGGAGCCTTGGGGCATCTGCAGGGCTGGGAGCTCCGGATTTGGAGCACTTTGAAGGGGGCAGAGTTCAGCTCTCAGCATTCTTTGTCTCTGCAGGTTTTTGGTGCTCCCTTTAGGGGCTGTGGTGCTGTCAGTGCTTGTGCTGGGCTGGAGCTGGGTGCTGGAGTGCCTGAGAGCTGAGGGACTCCTGTGCTGCTTCCAGTACAGTCAGGAGGCACTTGGGAAGATGTCCTTGCTGCTGGAGAGGGAATCTGCTCCAGGGCACGCTCTGGCTGCTGCACTGTGCAGAGGGACAGCCCTGGGATGGAATTGTTCCTGTAATGACCTCCTGGCATTTGTCCCTTGGGGCTGACAGGCTGTGACACCACAGCCCTGTAGCTCCTGTGGGGCTGTGGCACCTCTGTGCCCTGCTCAGCCTTTTCCTTCAGCGCTCCTGGAATGGAGCAACCAAGACAGCCCTTTGTTCAGATTTCTTCTCTATTGCTCTTCTTTCCCTGGAGTGGGTGTGCTCTGGTGGAGGGGAGAGCTTGCCCTGCCTCACCCTGTGGTTCTCCTGCCTTTCAGAAAGTCACTCTCCATATAAAGTGGCCGAAGAATGTGGAGGTGGAGGGCTATGGGACCAAGAAGATCGATGCGGAGCGGCAGGCGGCGGCGGCGGCGTGTCAGCTCTTCAAGGTGAGCTCAGCTCTGCTCTGCTCAGCCTGGCCCAGCTCACCCTGCAGGCTGCAGCCAGCCTGGCCTGCTGGTGGGAGCTCCTTCTCTTGGCCTGTGCACTCCCTTGCTTGGCCCCTCTGTTAGGCAGGGGTAGAGGGTGAAGTCTTGAGTCTGAAACCATTTGAGCTTAAAATCCCCCTTGCTTCAGGTGGTCCTGGTCTTTGTTCCTTTTGTCCTGGACCTTAAGCAGCTCCTCAATCCCAGCACCTACAGCGAGTAGAGTTTCCCTCAGGTGGGTTTGCTGGTCACCAACTCCCATTCTGCCAGCACAGCTGGGTGTGTTTGCAGTTGTAGGACCTTCAGAGCCTCCTGTTTCCTCTTCATCAAAGCCAGTGTGGCAATTACATGTTGTAATTTACTGTTACTCTACAGTTACACTTTGTTTGGCACTTATTTATGGCTGGAAATGGGTGTGTGCAGCCAGAATCAAACAGGCACAGTAAAACTATAAAGGTCACTCCTGAAGGTGTTTTACAGCTGAGAAAAAAATGCAGTTTTATCTCCAGTTTTGCCCCTGGCTGTTCTGTGTTATCTTGAGCAAGTGAGACTGATTTTGGAGTTTCCTGTTGATCTGTGCAGTGGGAACAGGGATATCTCTGTGCTCAGGAGAAGATGCTGTGGATGCTCTGGCAGTGAGTGGCTTGTAGATCAGAATGCTCTGTGAGGAAATAGCCAGTCTTCAGAAATTCAGGAGGGCGGTGGGAAAACTCAGCTGCTTAAGCTGATCCTCTAATCTGTGATCAACAAAACTGGTTTCACTCACTGACTTCATTCCACCTCACTCAGTCAGCATTCACTGGGAATACATCCTGGTTTTATCCTCTCTAGTCCTGTTCCCCACTTCCTTTGAGACCCTGGAACTTTTCAGAGGAAGAAAAATACCCTACTGAAACATTTTCCCTGAATTTCGGAAATGGCTGAAGTGTAGTTTAGAACTTAAACCCAAAACCCAGCCCCCAGATTGAACATGCAAAGCTTTTCTTTGTCAGCTAAACTGGAAGCTGGCCAGAAGACCCTTGTGATGGGAGGCCTTGTGTGATCACAGCTATAGAAAGAGCTACAAATGCTGCCTTAAAAAGCCACCAGTTCAAGAAAATTATTAGTGTCTAATTAGTGCAGAGAGTGAATACAGAGGCTTTGAGTAGAGCAGCGAGGCAGGTGAGCTTTGGTGTCTTAAGCACTCCCACAGCACAAAATAATACAGCTTTTTCTAAAACAGGGCCATTAAGGCCATTAAATGGCCTAAAGCTGTAACTTTTAATTTATTAAAATTAAAGCTAGAACTTATTGCAGCAGTCTGGTAGTTTCAAAATGGTGTGTGCTGCACTCTGGATATGTCTGGAGCTTCCTGCAAGGTTCACTCCTAAATAGTGATGGTAGGAGAGTTTTTAATTACTGCAAGCTTGCTTCAGAACCTGATGGGTTTTTAGGGACATTCTCCTGCTGCTTGTACAAATAACTCTTCCTGGGAAATGGAAGGAGATGAACCATTCCCTGAATTCCCATCCTGTATTATCCCAGATTATGCCAGTTCAGACTCGCCTTCCCAAAAAGATGCATTTCCTGCTCTGAGGTTGCTTTCAAAACTCGAGGGTGCTAATTATAGCCAAGAGTTTATAAACCCCCGATAAATCCTGGCCCAGCCATTCTAAGGAGCTGTGTGGGGCTGAGGGCCATACCCTGGGAAGGGAGGGCAGGGACCACATTCCCACTGGGACAGAACAGCGGTGGGGGAGAGTTCAGAGCTCCAGAGAGTGCCTTTCCTCGCTCTGTGTCTGCGTGGGGAAGGAGGGGGCCGCTCCTGCTCCTGCCCCACCATCCCCAGCAGGGTGTGGGTTCCCAGAGCTGCAGGAGAGGTTCCCAGAGCTGCAGGGAAGGATCCCAGAGCTGTCCCCTGTCTCTCCTGCAGGGCTGGGGCTTGCTGGGCCCCCGGAACGAGCTCTTCGATGCGGCCAAGTACCGGCTGCTGGCCGACCAGCTGGGCTGTCCCGACGAGCGCTGGTGCAACGAGGGCAAGTGGCGCTCCAAGTCCGGCCCCTCGCTGGCCGACCTGTCCACCTGCTGGCGCCGCATGGAGCCCGACGATGCCATCCAGCCCATGGAGCAGGGCAGGATGCCCAAAGCCATGAGGAGGGAGGAGCTGGAGGAAGGGGAGCTGGAGGAGGGGGAGCTGGAGGAAGGGGAGCTGGAGGAAGAGGCGATCGATGTCTCGGATTACCTGCCCATGGCGCACCAGGACGCACGGACCCCGGGCAGAGACGCCAGGTGGGTCTGCCTGGGAATGCTGAGCCAGGGCAGAGGGAGGGGAGGGTTTTCCTCTAGCTGGGCAGGCCTGGAGGTGGGCCAAAGGAATAGTGGGGCAGCCTGGTCTCGTAGCTGGCTGCCATCCAGGGAATGCATGGACTTCTTCCCTGCAGCTCTGCCCTCAGGAGAGGCTGCTGCCAGTCTTGTTACCTGCCTGATTCTTCTTTGCCTAAAGACATTTCCGTCCCCATGTCCACTAACACCAGGTTTTAACCAACCTGGTTTTGAGGGCAGGGTTAAATCTGCTCCCTTCCATCCCCATAGCTGCCTGCTAGACTATGTGAGCACGAATCTTGGATTTCTAATAGGCAGCAGGAGCAAGATCTGTAAGAGATGATGGTGATGGTGGTTATTTCTGTGATGTGGTTTTTAAATTCAGAATTACTTATTAATTAAATCTGTTTCTATCTGTTGACGCCATCTGGTTTGTAGCCTTGGTGTAAAGGTTTAATCACTGTAGTAGGTGGATTTGCTGGGCTGGGTGGTTGTGACTGACAGATTTTAGTAGCAAGGGACAGCTGGGCTCTGCCCATGACCAGAATTACCTGGGCTTTAGCTGAGCAGTTTCAGAGCTCAGTAGCACTCCTGGAGCGAGGCAGGTCTGAGCACAAGTGGGCATTTGTACATCCACCTCTCCCTCGTGTCCCATGCAGCCGAGGAGGGAGTTCCATTGAAATGACAGACGACAACACCGCCATCCGTGCCCTGACGCAGTTCCCACTCCCCAAAAACCTCCTGGCCCAAGTGATTCAGATTGCAACCTCTTCTTCCACAGTCAAGGTAAGGTGCTGTCTGACCCCTCCAGGGAGGAAGCTCAGAGGCTCCAACTGGAATCCCTTTGGATGCTTTCTTTGGGCAGCAGAACTGGGGAGAGGAGGGAAGTTAAAACTAGGCCTAGAGAAATCAGTGTGAGCAGCAAAGAGTAGACTTCATGTTGAGAACTGAGGGAATGTCTTAATAGAACCATGAGGAATGTTGGTCCTGAGGCCAGGGCAGAGGAGGAGCTGCTATCTGAATGAAGGAGGTATTTTCTAAGGTTTCCTTTCCCCATATATCTGCCACAAGCACAAGTTTGTTGCTGGGAGCGATGTGTAACTTCTGTGCTGATAGAATCTTTCCACAACTCGATCCTTGCCCGTATCCGGTGATCCTCCCTCCTGGGATGTGTCACCCTCCTCCCAGAGCTTGTGTGCTCAGCAGAAAGGAGCTGAGCTCCACCCTCAGGCTCTCGGGGTGTTCCCCACAGTTGTCTGCTCTCACTTTGGCTTAGACAGCACCTTGTGAGCTGGGGGGTGGAGTTCAGTGCAGTGACCTTCTTCTAGTCCTCCATTTAAAAAATGGAACAAAATCAAATCCACCAAAAAAACCCAGGGTGAGAGGTCCAGAGGGGCCACACGAGGAGTGGCTGAGGTCACTGGGTTGGTTCATCTGGAGCAGAGCAGACTGAGGGCAGAGCTCAGCAGGAGCTGCAGCTCCTCCCAAGGGACAGCTCTAACCTCTGCTCCCTGTGGCAGGAGCAGGACCCAGGGAACAGCTGGAGCTGTGCCAGGGAGGGTCAGACTGCAGATCAGGAAAGGTTCTTCCCCACAGGGTGCTGGGCACTGCCCAGGCTCCCCAGGGAATGGGCACAGCCTGAGGCTGCCAGAGCTCCACAGGAGCCTTTGGACAGCGCTGCCAGGGATTCACAGGGTGGGATTGCTGGGGTGTGTGTGCAGGGCCAGGGGAGGGCCTGGGTGCTCCCTGCAGGCCCAGGCTGTCCCCCAGAGCCGGGTGTTGTTGTCCCTGCAGGAGTACATGCAGTTCCGCACGGTGGGCACCAAGACCAAGATCTGCAAGCTGACGCTGCGCTGGCCCTGCCCCATGACCTTCGCTGCCAAGGGCCGGCGCAAGGTGGAGGCCGAGAACAAGGCAGCAGCCCTGGCCTGCCAGAAGCTGAAGGTGAGTGCCCCTGGCTCCTGCAGCCCCTGGGGATGTGCCTGTGCATACAGGCTCTTCTGCCTCGCTCATGGGTGTGAGCCTGACAGGGACTATCTGATCTTTGACTTGCGTAATGAGCTAATGCGTAATTAGCTGATGCTTAATAAACATGTGTTTCCACACCTTGGCATTCACAGCATGCCAGAACCACGGCAAGGGACTCAACAAGAGGGTTTTGCAGTCACGGCTGCTGTTCCTCTGATGGGTCTGTTTGAGACCTTGCCAGGTGTAGTATCAGGGCAGGTGGTTGGTTCTGGTGTGTCTGGTTCTCCAGAGTCAGAGTGGGATCATGTCTGGTTTCTTGCTCTGGCAAGAAAAGCAGGAATTGATGGATTTGGGATGGTAAGGAGTTGGCCTATCCAAACATGGGATCCAAGTGCTCTGTATCCCAGCCCTTGGTGTGAGCAGCCTAGGAGCTGATGGTGTTGTTTGCCTGTTCCCTGCAGAGCCTTGGCCTGGTGGACAAGAACAACAACCCCCTGAGCCATGCCATGTACAACATGACTTCCCTGCGGGAGCTGGGTGAGAACCAGAGGAAGCCCTGCCACATCAAAGTCCCTGAGGCCACCCTGCGCAAGATTGAGAACTACCTGAACCACGTAAGGCTCAGCCCCCTGAGGATCCCCTTTGCCTGATCCCTTCTCACTTCAGGAATTGGATGTGGTTGAAAGCTTCCTGTCAGAATGCTGAGGGAATTCATGGTTTGATTGTTGCCGCAAAAGCTGATCAGTCTCTGATGCCCTTTGGGGAGGGGAGACCCTTTCTGGGCAGTGGCCTTCCCTTTTGGAACACTGGGATTCTTAAGGTTGAATGCAAAAGTTGTGATTGATTAAAAGTTCATCAACTTTTAATCCCGTGAACATCTGGGCCAATGTTTTGATTTGTGTTCTAGACGATTCCTGACCTGTTGCTCCTTGTAGTTCTTCCTGTGGGATGTGGACTTCTGTTTTTTCTTTTGCCAAGACAGAACATTTCTGGCTTAGCCAAAAGCTTGTGTTTTGCATAAGTTATGTGTCTGGGTGGGGGTGTAACTTGATAGTTTCCAAAAGTTGTCTTTGAGGGGCTGTTGCATTGGAGAGCTGAAGTTACTGGTCTGTGCCTGTCGGTTCAGGCAGCAGCACTAATACCCCTCCTGAAACAGGGAATGCAGCAAGGAACACACAGGGGGCTGCCCAAATTAGTTCTCACTTTAAATAACCTCAGTTCAGAACATGACTGGGTTACCTAAGATGTGAGGAGACCTTGGCAGAGCCAGACTGGCTGAGTCTGTTCCAGGCACTTGTTTCTTTCTGTCCTTCTCAGGACCGCTACTAACCTTGCTGTCCTTGCCAACCTCCTCTCCCCCTCGCAGTACCCCGTGGACATCAGGGAGTCCAGGCCCCGGATTGCTGACGACATGATGAACCTGACCAAGGAATCCGGCGCCATCAGCGACGCCATCACGGGCAAGACCTACATCCCCATGCTGGAAGCGGAGGAAGTGCGCCTTAGCCAGAACCTGCTGGCCCTCTGGAAACGGAGAGGAGCCTCCTGGCAGGAGAGCCACCCGCTGCCAGTAGACCCTCACAAGGACACCATCCTGTCGGCCATCGAGCAGAACCCCGTGGTGGTGATCGCGGGGGACACGGGCTGCGGGAAGACCACGCGGATCCCGCAGCTGCTGCTGGAACACTACATCCTGGAGGGGCGCGGCGCGCGCTGCAACGTGGTCATCACCCAGCCCCGCCGCATCAGCGCCATCTCGGTGGCCCAGCGCGTGGCGCAGGAGCTGGGGCCCAACATGAGGAAGAACGTGGGCTACCAGGTGCGGCTGGAGAGCAAACCCCCCGCCCGGGGAGGGGCCCTGCTCTTCTGCACCGTGGGCATCCTGCTCAGGAAGCTGCAGGGCAACCCCAGCCTGGAGGGCGTCAGCCACGTCGTGGTGGACGAGGTGCACGAGCGGGACGTGAACACGGATTTCCTGCTCATCCTGCTCAAAGGCATCCAGAAGCTGAACCCCGACCTGCGCCTGGTGCTCATGAGCGCCACGGGGGACAACCAGCGCTTCTCCCACTACTTTGGGGATTGCCCCGTGGTCAAGGTGCCGGGCTTCATGTACCCGGTGAAGGAATACTACCTGGAGGAGATCCTGGCCAAGCTGGGCCGGCACCGGCACCGGCACTACGAGATCAAGGTGGGTGTGCAGCCAGGGGGGGAAGCTGTTCCCCTTGGATGGGGCACTGCCTTCTGGCCTGTCAGCAGGGGGAGAGTTCAGGCCTGGGACTGCTCCTCCTTCCCTGTGCTTGTTGGACACTGTTTGCTTAGCTTTAATTCCTTGCCAGTCCTCCTGAGGTGAAGTCGGCTTAGTAGAACCCCAGAGCATTTAATGAAATTATGAATAAAGATGACTTCGCTTTGGGGTCAAGTTGCTTTTGTCTCCCTTTAATGGGAAGTTTGATGTTTGAGTAGGCTGAGAGCTCATTGATGTGTGTACACAGACACAGAGTTGAATGTTTGCACACCCTGGGCAAGCCTGGCGCAGGACTGGGATGGTTGTGGCTTCCAGCACTGTTACCTCAGTGCTCACCGTCCTGCATGAGTGAATTCCCTGATTGCTGCTTTCTGCAACTGCTCTGACCCTCTGGAAAATGCCCTCCAGACGTGTGCTGTGCTCTGGGTAATCCTACACCAGTGGTGGGTCATGGAGTCACACAGTCAGAGATTGGCAGGCATCTCCAGACGTTTTCTGGTCCAACCAGCTGGTCTGGAGTCTGCCAGCCCATTTTTCCAGCCTGGAGAGATCCCTCCCTGTGGCTGAGCAAGTGTCTGGAGTATCAGCCACTTTTCCCAGTCCTGGATCATCAGCAAACTCGCTTGGGGTATCCCATTGCCTCCAGGGCATTCTTCCTGTTTCTGTTGTGGCAGGGATTTTATTTGAGCTTTAATGGTCTGTTCCAAATTCCTGAGAGCTCCAGAAGCTGCTGCTTGGAACCTGATGGATTTGAACTCCCAGGTGCATATAGTAGTTGTGTCCACAAAAACCTTGTGGGAATTCTGTTGCTTGTGAGGTGCTGTTCAGCAGAGATGCAGAGATCTGGACAATGGGAAGGGGCTGTGCATTCTCTGCACAGCAGGGAAACCTGGCAGCACTTGTGACCAGAGCAGGTTCCAGATGGAGCCCAGACCAGGCTCCTGGCTCCAGGTCCTGGGCAGGGTGTCCAAGTGCAGGGATTTGCTGCCTGCAGAAGGTGCTTTGGGTGTCCCTGTGCTGTGCTGACACCTCCTGACCTGCCTGTCCTGTTCCACCAGCAATCCGACGATGAGTGCGTCCTTGACCTCGACCTGATCACCGACCTCGTGCTGCAGATCGATGCCCACGGGGAGCCAGGTGGGTCCTGCCTCGCCCTCAGCTCCTCCTTCTGCTGGGGGGAGAGAAGGGGAACCCCTCCAGAGCCTCTGCAGAGACACCACGGTGCTGAGCCCCTCGTGCAAGGGCTGTTTGCATTCCTGATGGTACAAGTGGTCTCGAGCCATGTGGCACGAGCAAATTCTGAGTCTTTTGTAAGACAGGGTTGGACTCCTCAGTGTCCTGGACAGCTGTTCCAGGACTTGTCTGTGCTCCAGCACTGGCAGCCTTGTGCTGCACAATTACCTTTGGTATTGGAGCCCTATCCCTGTCAAATACCCTTGCCTGGAAGGGGAAGTGTTCGGGAAGAAGGCAGGACACTCAGGTGATTTCCAAGAGATTTAAGTGTCCCAAAGCTCATGGGACATTCACTGTCAAACTCCAGGTAGCCTGATTGCTTTCTGCCCTGGAAACGGGTGTCCAGCTGGGGAAAAGCACTTGGATTTCGAGGCTGTGTGTTCTTAACTCCCAGTGTGTTCCAGGTGGGATCCTGTGCTTCCTCCCTGGCTGGCAGGAGATCAAAGGGGTGCAGCAGCGGCTGCTGGAGATGCTGGGCTCGCAGAACAGCCGCTACCTCGTCTTGCCAGGTGAGAGGGCAGGGCCAGCCCCTTCTTCCCAGGATTCGGGAGAATCTGGGACAGTTGGCTTGATGTGCCCCTTCAGCTCTGCTCTGGTACAGAGCTGGTGAGCTTTGATGTCCCAGCTGTGTAATGCTGTGTGGTAAGTGTGAGTAACTCCTCCTGGCAGAGGCTGAGTAACTCCTGTGTGTGATCAAAGAGAGTGGCTTCCCATTTGCCTCCAGCAGTTCGGAATTGGGCAAAGGGGAAGGCAGCTCAGTTCTGCACGCTGAGCCTGCACTGAAAAGATCTCAGGACTTGTTCTGTGGGATGCAGGTGGACTCTGCAGCTCAGCTTTGATCCGTAAATTTAGCATTCCTTGCCTCGGGAGGAAATTTACAACAAAAGCCGGTTTTGCTCTGCAAAGCTCTTAAGGCTTTTGGCATTTTTTTGTTTGTTTTTTAGCAGCTCTGCCTATTCAGTGTCAAACCAGGCCGGGCAGGAGCAGAGCTTTGAGCAGCTGGGCTGTTAATAAGTGCAGGTGTAGTTTGGTGGAAAGTGCCTGCTCTCCTCTGCTGGGAATTCCTGTGTGGCACTGAGCTGTGGCAGGGCAAAGCTGGGATACAGGACACACAGGGGCCTCACTGAGAACAAACCTGACAGAGTGGGCTCATGTGGCAGTGAGAATTCCCATTCCCCTGCCCCAAGGGACTTCTGAGGAGGGGCAGCTGCAGAACTGGACTCAGAGGGAGTGGGATTTCTGCCAGGGATATCCTGGGGTGCCACCAGGCTCTGGGGCAGGAGGTGAGCAGAGCTCCTGCTGCTGCTGAGCCACAGGTTGAAGCATCTTAAATGAGGCCTTCCCAAATGACTTGTGGAATATTTTTCCTGGTGTCTGGCTGGCAGGAAGCTGCTGGCTGTGACCACTGGCAGCTGGTGTCCCCATTTCTGGAAGCGGGAGGTGACGGTAGAAGAAGCTCAGCCGGGCAGGTCTGACTCTCGGTTTGATTTCCCAGTGCACTCCAACATCCCCATGATGGACCAGCAGAACATCTTCCAGAGGCCTCCCCCGGGCGTCAGGAAGATCGTGCTGGCCACCAACATCGCGGAGACCTCCATCACCATCAACGACATCGTGCACGTGGTGGACAGCGGCACGCACAAGGAGGAGCGCTACGACCTCAAGACCAAGGTACTGCTGCCTCTGACCCATCTGGGACACTCTGCAGCAGAGGAACGTTTGGAGTGCCATTAATGGGATGATGGAGCTGCTTCCTATCTGGCCCCTGGGGCACAGGCGTTGTAGTTTGGGAAGAGTGTTTGACTCCTCATCAGTGTTTGCTGTGTCCAAGCTGTGGGCCAGGCTCCCCATCAAATTCTGAGGTTTTTTAAACAAATTGAAGGCAAATCCTACTCCCTTCCCAGCTCTGTTTCACCACAGAACACTGGTAGCTTTTCTGTTTGCTTTCAGCCTTTTTCTATGATTTCATCAAAAACCTCTTGCTGGCCCTCACAGGGCAGCCCTGACCTGTTAGATCCTGCTCTTGTTTCCAGCTCTTCTGGCCCAGTCCTTGTTCCTCAGCTTTCTGAGGGGGATCTGCTGCCCCCAGGCCCATTCCTGGCAGTGCTGGGCCCTGAGCCTGGGAAGGCTCTTGTTTGTACACCTTGGCAACAAAGTGAAGGCAACTGTGCTGCTGTTGGGAAAAGGAATTCTGGCAGCACCCCTCTGCCCCTGTTCTAGAACATCATCTCCCAGGGCCAGGTGGCCTTTCACACCTTGGAGCAGTTCTGGTTTAAACCCAACTCTTTGGTATTTGCTCAATTTTATCCCAGTTCAGAATGCAGACCCCGAGGCAGGGCTGGCATGGGGAGCCCTGGGATGGGGCCTGGGACAGGTGTCCAGCAGGTGGCATCTGGGTCCCATCCATGCAGCCCTGGAACTGCTGCTGGACAGAGACCAGCACTGCAAGAGGCAGGAGAGTGGGAAAGGCTTCCCTGGCCCTTTGGGACCGTTCATCAGTCGTGAGAAGTTTGAGTTCTCTTGGCTGGCTGGAAAGATGGCAAAGGGAGGAACTTTGGATGTGGGCCTGGAGTGACAGGACACAGGGGATGGCTTCCCACTGCCAGAGGGCAGGGTTAGATGGGATACTGGGAAGGAATTCCTGGCTGTGAGGGTGGGGAGGGGCTGGAATGGATTTTTCAGAGAAGCTGTGGCTGCCCCTGGATCCCTGGAAGTGTCCAAGACCAGGCTGGACAGGGCATGGAGCAGTGGGAGGTGTCCCTGCCCGTGGCAGGGCTGGAACGGGATGCGCTTCAAGGTCTCTTCCAGCCCAAACCATTCTGGGATCCCCTGGGTGAAACAGGACAGAGCTGTGGGAGCCTCACCCTGCCCTGTCCCCTCAGGTGTCGTGCCTGGAGACCGTGTGGGTGTCCAAGTCCAACGTGGTGCAGCGGCGCGGGCGCGCCGGGCGCTGCCAGTCGGGCTTTGCCTATCACCTGTTCCCGCGCAGCCGCCTGGACAAGATGCCCACCTACCAGGTGCCCGAGATCCTGCGCACGCCCCTGGAGAACCTGGTGGTGCAGGCCAAGATCCACATGCCAGAGAAAACGGTGAGCACAGCACTGAGGGCGCCGGGCAGGGTTCATGGAGCCCCAGGAGCAGGAAGAACCCAGGAGTGCTGGTTGCTGCAGTTCTTGCTTTGCTAAACGTGGTGCTGCCCAGGGAAGTTCAGAAAGGAAGTGTGTACATCCCTGAGGTTACAGAGTGTGGCTGGAAGTTTGAAGGAATGGAGAGGGCTGAGCTCATATCCCTGGAGGCAAACAAAAAGGGAATTAATTGTGCTGCAGTCTGGGTTCCCAAGGGCACTCACACCTGTATGGGAAACAGGCTCACTTTTTCCCTTTTCCCTTCCCCTGCTGTGTTGCAGGCAGTTGAATTTCTCTCCAAGGCTCTGGACAGCCCTGACATCAAAGCTGTGGATGAAGCCGTGATCTTGCTGCAGGAGATTGGTGAGTTAATTCTGTGTCCAGGAAACATGTTTGCTCTTCACTGTGGGAAGTGGGACTTGGCACAGGCTGCTGCTATGGGGCAGAATGGGCAGGATTGTCTCTGCATGGGGATAGCAGTTGACAGTGACTTTCCCAAACCTCGTGCCCTGTGCTGTTTTATTTCCCACGCTGCTTTGTTTAAAAATTTGGGATAATTTTCCAAGGTAAAAAAAAAATAAAGGGGAAGCAACAGAAAGAAGTTGTCTGGTGATTTGGAGTTCAGAGGTGGGTTACAGAAGGAAGGGAAGGGGTGATCTGGAGTTCAGGGCTGGGCCTTGTTGCTGGTCCTGTGGCTGTGACCTAAGCTCAGTTAGACCTGGGGGGTTCTGGGTGCTCATTGCAGGCCCCTGTCCGTGTGCCTCTTCTGGAGGTCACCCCAGCCCTTCCCAGCCCTGGCAGTTCCCAAACCCCCTGTTCTGGCTGCTCTGGGGGTGATGGATGTGCCACGTGGGTGTGTCTCCTGCAGGAGTGCTGGACCAGCGGGAAGCCCTGACCACGCTGGGCAAACGGCTGGCCCAGATCTCCACGGACCCTCGGCTGGCCAAGGCCATCGTCCTGGCCTCCATCTACCGCTGCCTGCACCCCCTGCTGGTGATCGTGTCGTGCCTGACGCGGGACCCCTTCAGCAGCAGCCTGCAGAACCGCGCCGAGGTGGACAAGGTGAGGATTCCCCGGCACAGGGCGGGAGCAGGGCTGGGGCTGCCCGTGCCTCACGGTGTCCCTGTCCCAGGCCAAGGCCGTGCTGAGCCGGGAGAGCGGCAGTGACCACCTGGCCTTCGTGCGGGCGGTGGCGGGCTGGGAGGAGGTGCTGCGGCGCAGGGACAGCCGTGCCAGGGACAACTACCTGCAGGACTACTACCTGTATGGGCCCAGCCTGCGCTTCATCAACGGTGAGTTCGGGCCGTCCTGCCCCTCCCCTGGCCCCGGGGCTGCTGCACAGATGTGACACGGGCACAAATGGGGCTGGTGACCACGGGACCGGGCAGGGTCTGGCTTTGGCCCAGGTCCCTGCTGAGGTGACTCATTCCATGGGGGGAAGGAGAGGGTGAATCTCATCCCTGGGGTTGTCTCCTCCCTCCAGGCCTTGTCAAGCAGTTCTCTGAGAACCTCTACGAAGCCTTCCTGGTGTCGTCCCCGTCCGACTGTACCATGCCCTCGTCCGTGTGTAACCAGTACAGTGAGGAGGAGGAGCTGGTCAAGGGCGTCCTCATGGCCGGCCTCTACCCCAACCTCATCCAGGTACTGGCACTGCCATTGCTCTCTGGGGATGGCTGTCACAGCAGGTGGCACTGGGAGGTGCTGAGGTGTCAGAGGAGCTTCTGCTCTCTTTGGAGTGAGTGTCCACGCCAGGCGTCCTGCCCTGGGCTCTGGCCTGTGCTCCAGTGCTGTCCCTGATCCCCACTCATGAGGAGTGGCCACCCTGGCTTGTGTGGGTCCATGCTTAGGTTCTCCTCACTTGGTTTGGGAGCCATTGAAGTGGCATTTTTCTCCTGTTGGCTGCCTGAGGTGCCATCTTCCTCCTGTTGTCTGCGGTGGCACTGGGTGACTGCCAGGTGTGGTCACCTCAGGAACGCGCTCCTGGGCGTGGTGGGACATCATCCCCCTGCCCCTGTCAGAGGTGGCTGTGACTGTCAGGGCCGCTGCCGGTGCAGGTGTGTGACAGTCCCCTCCCGTGGCAGGTGAGGCAAGGCAAGGTGACGCGCCAGGGGAAGTTCAAGCCCAACAGTTACGCGTACCGGACCAAGGCCGGCACCGTGCTGCTGCACAAGTCCACCATCAACAGGTGGGTGACGGGGTCGGGGGTCCCACGGGGCAGGGGCCGTGTGGGGCCCGGCTGGGCTGACACAGCTGCTCCTGCAGGGAGGCCTCCAAGCTCTACAGCCGCTGGCTCACCTACTTCATGGCCGTCAAGTCCAACGGCGGCGTCTTCGTGCGCGACTCGTCCCAGGTGCACCCGCTGGCCGTGCTGCTCATGACTGACACCGACATCCACGTGCGAGGTCAGTGCTCCCCGCCTGCTCCAGCTGCTCCCCAGCCCCTGCTTCCCAAGGCTCTCGCTGTGCTGGGGCCCTGGAGGTGATGGTTTGGGAGCTGCTGCTCTGCAGGAGACAAAGCCAGCCCCGGCAGGCTGAGCCTTAGGGCCGTGCCTGATCATCCTGGGGGAAGGAGCTGAGCTGGCAGGATGCCACTTGTCCCTGGGGATGTGTCCCTTCAACCTGTGGGGTTTTGGCAGTGCTGCAGTCGGTGTCTAGCCTGTGAGCTCAGTGGGGCTGTGCCATCAGCCACCTCCTGTGGGGAACTGGGAGGATCCCAGCGTGTGCTCAGAGCTGCCTGCCTTTTGTGGGAGCTGTCGGCCCACTTGATCCCCGGAGCGGGCTAAAACGAGTGTGGGGAGGAGAGGAGCTGCCTGGGGGCGGTGGAGGAGCCCCAGCAGCCCCACTCACACCCTGTCCCTCCCCCCAAGACGACGGCTGGCGAGCGACGGTGTCCCTGACGGACAGCGACCTGCTGGTGCTGGAGGGGGACTCGTACACCATCCGCCTGCTGCGCGACTTCCGCGTGTCCCTCTCCAAGATGGTGGAGACGTGCCTGTGCTACGAGATGGCCGCAATCCCCGGGGACCTGCACCACCAGCACAGCCAACTGCTCGACATCCTGGTGGATCTGCTCAAGGGCCCTCCCGGCAGCTTCGGCTCGTAGGCTTGGGAGCTGCGGCCTCGTGTGGGGACTTGTAATTTGTATAAAGATGTTCACAAATGTTTATTTAAATAAAGTTCTATTTATCCCTTGTGAAGTCATCTCTCTCCATCCTAGAAGATTAATGTTGTCTGAATCTCCTGCTGTCGGCTCCGTGCATGGTCACCGCGTGGGAAGAGCAGCGCAGTCCCGCCGGGAATGGACTGGGAGTGCCGAGGGACGCCGGCTCCGTGGACGCCCACCCGCCTCCTCCGCCTGTCCCTGACAGGGAACAAGGACACGGCTGCTGCTGCGGGCCCTCCTCTGCCCCCTCCCCACGGGGCCGGGCTGGAGCCGCTCCGGGGCCAGAGCTGCTCCGGGCTCAAGAGGAGGACGGATGTCCCGGCTGTGCCAGGATCGTGGATCCCGCGGCTCCGGCAGGGAGGGGATCGCCGATCGTCGTCTCTTCACGTGGAGGAAGCCCCGGGAGCACCGGATGGAGATGGAGAGGAATTCCACGCGGGATCCGAGGGGCCCTGCCGGCCCCAGCGCAGTCGTGGCGTCCGAGTGTGAGATGTGACTCGTCCTTCCCAACCTGCCTGTACTTCTCGTCCTCTTGCGTTGTTCCTATGATTTTTTTTTTTTTAAAAATTCCTGTTCTCCCCACGTGGAGGAGGCCGGATCCCTGTCCCTTGTGCAACACAGGACGTGATTGTAGCTGCCAGGCTGCCTGTGAGCGCCGCTCCTGCGGGAAGCCAGGAGCAGAGGCACAAAATCCTTTGTTTTCTATGAACAGGGACCATATTTCTGTGGAAGGAGGATTGCAACAGGCACAGCACTCACTGAGGAATCTGGAGTTTAATCCCAGCTTTGCCTTGGATTCTCTGTCCGAAGAAGACAGTGACCTACCTCACAGGGCTGTTGTGAGGGTCGGGGTTTGTAACGGGAGCCCTCGGGCCCAGGGCTGTGCCCCCCGGGGCCTGCGCTCCTTTCTTTTTATTCCCATTTCTTACGCTCTTTGTACCTGCAGCCGGGAATGGGAGCGAGGCCGTTTCCATGGCACTGGGGCTCCTGCCCCGCGCCCCCCGGGGCCACCCTTTGGTTCTCCCAGTTCTACCATTTAAGTTACTGCTCATGGGCTTTTCAGGCTCTGTGGCTGTGCCAGCACAAGGCCCGGGGGGGCCCTTCCGAGGCTCCGCTGTCCCCGGCCGTGGGGACGCCGGCGCGGGGCCCTTGGAGTCCTGCAGCCTGGGGTCACTCCAAACTGCTCATCTTCATTTCACTTGCTTGAGGTTGTCACTATTATTTGACCAGTGTTTGTTTCTTTTGGCCTGTATAATGGGCAGTATGGTTTTCCCTTCCAGCAGGTTTAAAAAAAAAAAAAAAAGAAAAAAGAAAAAAAAAAAGACAAAAAGTGCCCAGAGTAAAGAGCCTAAATGGTTCCGAACTAGTGTGATATTGGGATACTTCCGTGGCTGTTACGTGATACTGGATCTTTTTACAACATAGATTAAAGACAATAAAAAGGGATAGAGTAGGAACTGCCTCTGTCCTCTTCATTCTTTTTTACTGTTTTTTTTTCTGCAAAGTTTGGAATTCTGTGCCTTTCCCTGGGAAGGGAAGAGCAGCAACAGCAGCTTCTCTGCTGGGAGCGGTGCAGAGCTGCCCTGGGGCTGTGGGGGAGTGAGGGGCTGCAGGGCTGTGCTGTGCCCCCATATTGACCCCAGCCACCCCAAGGGGACGGTGCCTGTGGGCACAGTGGGCTGGCACTGAGGGAGGGCTGCTGGGGGAGATGTGTCCTGGTGCTGCTGCTGCTGCTGCCCAGAGAAATCAGCCCTGCGTGTCCCAGTGCCCAGAGTAAAGAGCCCAGTGTGTCCCAGTGCCCAGAGAAACCAGCCCAGCGCCCAATGAGCCCAGCGTGTCCCAGAGCTGCCCGTGTCTGGGGAACCGAGGCTGGCTGGAGCTGGGGGTGTTTGCACAGCAGCGCTCAGGGAGGGGCAGAGCAGCAGCTGCTCCGGGCACAGCCACCTGGAACGTGGCTGCCAGTCCTGCTCGGGGTCTCAGGTCAGGTCCAGGGTGGGAAAGTTTCCTTTATCTGTGTGTGGCCGGGGCCCCTCCCGGGAGGTGCTGGTACCCTCTGGCTGTGCCAGCTGTTCCAGCTGTGCCATGGGCACCGAGGCCCCCGTGTCAGCCCAAAGCCCCCTCCCCTCTGAGCCCAGGCTGGAGGAGCAAAGCCAGGGATGGGAATTCTCCTGTGGCTGAAATCAGACGCCCAAATTCCTCCAGCCCCTTCCTTAGCGCTCTGCCAGCACCGCATCAGGACTGTGCCAGCGCCCCCCGCCCGGCCCCTCCCGGCCCCGCCCGGCCCACAGAGTCACACCAGCCCGAGGAGGAACATCTAGAAGCTTTATTTCAACCCTTTACAATAGTAAGAATCACAACATCAAGTCAGGAAATGTTGCTAAGGAGACGACGCTCTCACAGCCCCCGGGGAGGGGAGACACAAAGGCAGAAGCACCCGAAGGGTTCCCCCGGACCCCCAGAGCTGTTGTCTCACACCGAGCACTGACCTCCCCTCCCCAGCCCTCGCCTCCCCCAGCACGGCGCAGGGACGGCGGAGTCTCCCCCTCCTCGGGCACCCCCTGCAGAAAAATCCTATGACACGAAATAATAAGAACACGTCACATTTAGAGAACACGTCACGCGCTGCTCACGCCTCACAACAGCCCGGTGAGGTAAAAATTGAATCCCCCCCACCTTTGCAGGCGGGGAAACTGAGGCAGAGAGGTTGAGTGGCTTCCCGAGGCCACGGAGGGAGCCAAGGGCCGGGATCACCCCCCGGGCTGCTGCGCCCCGAGCCCTCCCCGGCCGCCCCGGCCCCGGCCCCTGCCGCCTCCTCGCTCCTGACTCGGTCTCTGCGTTCCGGGGCAGCGGGAGCTGCGGGGGCTGCGCTGGGACGGGGGAGCCGCGAGTGCGATCTCGGCCGGCGGGAGCCGTGCGAGGAGGGCGGAAGGCGAACGCTGCCTGGGGCAGGGAGGAGGGAGAGCCGGAGCCCCTCAGAGCCCTTTCCACGCTGCTGCTGCTGCTGCTGCTGCCGCCCGGAGCCTCGTCCGCCCACCCGCCGGCTCCGCTCGGCCTTGGGGAAACTCCTCCCGAGCCTGGGGCTCAGGGCAGCCCCGTCACCCCGAGGACGCCACCGACACCAAGCTCCAAGAGAACTAGAAATTCTGCCTAAACACAAACACGGAGGGTCCCGGGGCCCCTCTCGCACACCGACACTACGCGGGGACAACGCGAGGGGCAGCGTAGGAAACTACATTCAGTTTGCGGCCGGGAGCCGGGCAGGAGCCACGCGCGGGGGCGGCCGCGGCTTCGAGCGCACAAACTCTGTTACTTGAATGTCGTTGTTTAACAGTGAAGAGCCCAAAGGAACTGTATGTGCCACTGATATGCCGGGAGGCGTCGGAGGAAGCCCAGCCCCGCCGGGATGGAGCTCGCCGCCGGCCCTGCCCCGGCCCCGCCGCTTCCCCAGCGCCCCTCGGGCAGCTCAGCCCCGCCGCGGCTCCGCTCGCCTCGCCCTGAGCTCGGCAAAGGCCTTTGCTGATCCTGCCCAGCCCAGAGCCCCCAGCGCGGCCGGAGCCGGGGCCCCGGCGCCAGCTAGGGACAGGAACGTGTACATTCAACTTGCATCTCATTCAGAGCACAACTCCCGTTCTCCCCCCGGATTTCTGCCTCCGGCCCTCGATGGAGCCACCGGCGCCCGCAGCCCCTTCCCAGCGCGGCCCCCCCAGCAGCGTTTCAGGTCTCAGCACTGCCCAGCCCATCCCACCTCTCCAGACAGGAAACCAAAGTCATTCCCACCACACACGGCTCCTTCCCAAGCCTAGCAATATGTACAGCTGCTTCCTCGAAATAAAATAAAATAAAAAAAGAAATCCGTATTAAAACTGAAGCTGTCCTAGAAACACCACGGCAAACTAAGTGTATCTGGATTTAGTTCGTCAGCTAAACACAGGCACGACAAGTGTTAGAGAAGTGGCACAGAAGCACAGGCCGGGGGCTCAGCTGGTTGGGGCAGGGACAGCCGGGGCACCGCGCCCGGCCAGGGCCGCCCAGTGCTCGGAAATGGGGAAATCCCAGGAAAAGCAGCGCAGGGAGAAGGTGACGTCGCTGTCCCTTGGCAGCGGGGCAGGGCTTGTTTGCTTTTTGCAATCTCAGAAGATAAAGTGCAATGTTGCCACTCGCCTTCCCCTCCTGCAGTCCCTGAACGGGGGCACACGGCTGCCTCCCTTTGCCCCGGGCCTCACCTGGGCACCCCGGGAATCTTATCCCGGGGTATCCCAGGGAATCTTATCCCGGGGTATCCCAGAACCTCATCCTGGGGCATCCCAGGCCACCACAGGCCTGGGGTGGCCCAGGCAGAGCAGCAAGAGGAACGCGACATCTCAGCCTCCACCTCCTCTTTGGTTGCCCGCGAACATCTCCGGCTGCCGCCCATCGGCACAAACGCTGCTCCCGAGCCGGTGAGCCCCGAGCTCGGCTCCAGCCCGTGCCGAGGCCACCCTGGCTGCTCACAGGCCGGGAACCGGGAGGCTCCAGGCCGGGAACCAGGCTCCAGGCTCACCGTCCTGCCGAGGGGCTCACCCTGCTCCTCTCCTCTCCTTCAATTTTTTTCCCTCAATTCAAGTGTTGAAAAAAAACAAAAAAATCAACCAAACCAAAGGCAAGGCTGCCAAAGCTGAAGCTGGTGTGTAGAATTTAGCAGTAAAGAAAGAAGGAAGCGTCACGGGAGGGCAGTGATATATACCGGGATGCAGGGAACGAGCAGCGGCTCCGGGGAGCGGGGCCGGCTCCAGCTCCTCCCGCCGGCTGCTCCGGGACACGCCGGGGACACACGGGGACACACGGGGAGGGCAGGGAGCGACGGCACGGCCGCCTTCCCCGGCAGGGATCACAGGGATGTGGAGGGGATGGAGAGGTGGGGAGGAGGAGGAGGAGAAGGAAGAGAAGGAGGAAGAGGAAGGGAAGCATCGGGAGGTCTCTGGGTATATATAACCGCCCCTTTCAGGTGCAAATCTGCATCGCTCGTTTAGAATTTGTATTCAGATGAAAAAGCACTTATGAAACTACCAGACGACTTTGATGCAAACTAGTACATTTTAATGCCATTTTATTAGAAACCATGCAAACTTTAATATAAAAAATACAAGTGCAATAAGAATCTTGTGTGTAAATACAGATTCCGAGTTATCGTGTCGTTGTCGGCTTCCCAAAGAAACACTCCCACAAGCACGAGAAGCTGCAGGCTTCCCTCTGTCCCCTCCTGGAGCAGCCCCCCTTAGCACACGCCTGGTTCAGTTCTCTTTGATCCCAGTGTTTTCTTATTCTGCTTTTTTTTTTTTTGTTTGTTTTTCTTTAAATTAGTTCGACCACCCAAGAACACTTTTAGTTTTCTTTTGTTTTGATTTATTTACACTTTCGTCTCTTTTCTTTAGTGTCATTTGAAACGAGGAGCTCCAAGAGTGGTTAAAATCTCCTTCCTCAGTCAGAGCTGCAACTCCCTGGCACCAACCCCGCCCCGCTGCCCCGCCGAGGGCTCCGGCTCCGCCCGGGATGAGCGCTGCCCCTGCCCAGCTCATCCCGGCATCGCTCGGCTCCCCCATCCTCTGTCAGCCCTAAAACCACACACCCCACGCGTCCCCCACACTCCCCACACCCCCACGGACCTGCTGCAGCCTCGGAACTCCCGGCCTGCGCCCTCCTGCCCCCGCCGCGGCCTCCTGCTCCCTGCAGCCCCGGGAGAAACGGGAGAAATCCCAGGGCTCGCTCGTGCCGTTAATAAATAAACCACCTTTGCAGAAGGCACCCCGGGGAGGGCTCGCGAGCATCAATTAACACATCTCGAGCATCAATTAACACGCCTCGAGGTCAACACAGGCTTCACCTGAGCTCTCACAGCAAGTTTGCCCTTTTACACATTCCTGTGCCTTTCGTTCCAGACATGGCTTAATCCCATGAACTCGCTCCATCGTTTTAAAATATGCAAAAGAAAACCCAAAAAACCCAAACAACAACAAAGAAGTTACAACGGCTGGATATGTCAGTAAGAAGCCAGCACGGCAGCAGCGGTTAAATGTCCCTAACTCTCCTACGGGTCGGAAAAGAAGGAAAGAGAAAAGGAAACTTAGCACGGGTTCGAACAACATAAATCATCAACACTTCGTCACAAAGAATAAAAGGTTCAAGTCAACAGTTAAAACAGCCTAACGAGTGTGGAGGGGATTTATCAGCATCCCACAGGCGGCAGAAACTGAAGCGGCGAGGAGGGAAAGGGGTTAAAAAAAAGAGACAGAAAGAAAGATCACAGCTTATCCCTGTTAACTCGGCCCGGCCCCAGCCCGCAGCGCACCCGCGGGGCTCGGCTCTGCCCCGCCCGGGCCGCTCCCAACGCGACACCGCCACAGCGACACTCGAGAGTCCCCCCAGGCCGGCGGGACGGGCACGGAGAGCGAGGGCAGCCCCTGGCCGGCCCCGAGGGACCCCCCAGCCCGGCCCGCGGAACATCGTCCCCATCCCACCTAAAGGCAGAGCCGGGTTAAGAGAGCCAAGCTGGGGTCCGGGGCGCGGAGCGGGGCCGGGGGTCACAAGCCTTGCTGGGAGGGCGCGGCCGGCGGCGGTGACGGGGACGCGGCGGAGCCCAGGCTGGCGCTGGCGGAGCCCGGGCTGGCGCTGGCGGAGGTGCTACGCCGGGGGCGGGTGCTGCTGGAAAGGGTGGGGGGTTTGGAGACGACGATTTCCGCTCCGTGGTCTGTTCGAGCCTTGGCCTTCGCACGGAACGTCAGCTTGTGAGACTCAATCTGCAGCGACACAAGGGCAGGGGACAAGGGGACACGGGGGAGAGGAGGAGACAAGGGACAAAGGAGGGGGAATGGAAGACGATACCATAATGTCATCATTAGATGCCTGGAAGATAAAAGGCAATTTTCTGTATTAAAAGCAAGGCACGACAACCCCGCAGACGTCGCTACCAGCGGTCGGGGGGCTGCGGTGGCAGCGACGCCGCCGTGCCCGGGACTGCCGGGCTCCCTCCCCCCGGCTCCGGGCGGGGCCCGCCGGCACTTACTTGTTTCTTGGATGTGAGTGTCGAGGCTCTGCATTTCCCTTTGGTCGGCGGTGCTGAGGGCGGCCAGCGCCGGCCCCACGCCGTTCTCCCGCAGCGCGGGGGCCGCGGGCAGCGCGCCCGGCCCCGGCCCCGCTCCGTTCTGCGGCGGGAGCTGCGCCGGCTCCGCGCCGCTCTCCGCCTACAACGACAACCGCGGGCACGGGTCAGCAGCGCGGCTGGGGAAGGTGATGGCAGCGGGAATCTCCGCTCCTGGGACAGCAAATCCGACCCCGGAGCTCCTCCGAGTGCCCTCGGGGCCTGGAGCTCAGCCCTGCTCCCCAATGGACAGCCTGGCACAGGGGCCAGGGAATGCCAAGGACAAATCCCGCTGTTCTGGGGCCGAGGGCTGGCGTGGGGTCACTGCTGTGACACTGGATCATGACCTGGGGACGCCCAGAGCAGCTGTGGCCGCCCCTGGATTGCTGGAACTGTCCAAGGCCAGGTTGGACATTTGGGTTTGGAGCAGCCTGGGACAGTGGGAGGTGTCCCTGCCATGGCAGGGGTGGCACTGGATGATCTCAAGGTCCCTTCCATCCCAAACCACTCCAGCATTCCGTGTTTCCAACACCTGCTGGGTCCCAGCCCGGGAAGGCCAAGGTCCCACAAGGAGCCCCTTTTCCCTGGATGCTGAGCTGGGAACCAGGACTGTGACCAGAGGGGATCCCACCGTGCCCTGATGTCACTGCAGAGCTGCTCAGCCCACCTGGGCTCAGGCCTTGGAGTGGCCCTGGGGGAGAGCTGAGCCCTCCTGGCCCTGGAGAGGAGCCTGCTGCCCTGGGGGATCTGCTGGGAAAGGCACTGGGACAGCACCAACCCTGTCACCAGTGTCACCACAGCCAGCCACGGACAGGGGGAAACACTCCAAAATCAGACTAAATCTGAGCAGGTGACATTCTGGAACTTGGGGGACAGCACCAGTCACCAGCAAACAGCACCAGTGTACAGGCCAGATGCTCCAGTTCACTGGAATTCTGTTACAGAAAGTTCCAGATCCCTCCCAACGCAGCAGCAGCTTCTCCAGCTCCTTCCAGCTTTCCCTGAGCCACGATTTGCCAGGATGGAGTTTCCAGACAGGGCAGGAGACAGGAGAATCCTGAGCAGTGGCCATCCCCTCTGCCCCTTGGGACTGTCACTGCTGCTTTCCAGTCCCCCAGGGCTCAACACAACAGCTCCAGCACAACCCTGAGTGAGCCCTTCCTCCACACACACACAGAGCCTCAAGAGAACCAAGGCTGGGACAACAGGGGATCCCAGTGCCTGGAGGGGTTTCTCCTGTGCCTGCCTGTCCTGCTGGCAGCTCTGAGGCTGCTCCCAGAGGGGTTTTCTCTGCTTCCAGAGCCAGCAGCCCATTTACAAACAGCATCCTCTCACACCTCACATTTGGAGAGGGATTTTTTCCTGAGGGCCTGGAGTGAGAGGACATGGGGGAATGGCCTTAGGCTGAAGGAGAGCAGGGTTAGATGGGATCTTGGGAAGGAGGTCTTCCTTGGGAGGGTGGGCAGGCCCTGGCACAGGGTGCCCAGAGCAGCTGTGGCTGCCCCTGGATCCCTGACAGTGCCCAAGGCCAGGTTGGACAGGGCTTGGAACACCCTGGGACAGTGGGAGGTGTCCCTGCCATGGCAGGGATGTCACTACATGATCCTTGAGGTCCCTTCCAGCGACTCCCTGAGCACAATTCCCATCTCTCTGGGGTTGTGCCAGGCCCACATGTCCCTCAGGGAAGGGAATGTCCCCTCCCTGAGCACAGATGTCCCATTGCTGCAGCCAGACCTGGAACAGTTTGTGTTCCCGTGGGAGAAGGGATGAATCACAGCCATGAGAGCTGGGCTCTGTTCTCTCCTCACACACACAGGGCTGAAGGACTGGGCTGGACAGTTCCCTTCCATGATTCCATAATTGCTCCCAAGACTCCCAGCACAGAGCATGTGGATCTCACCAGTTTTCACTGGGGTGGAGGCCCCTGCCAGCCCCTGTGCTGGGCTCACAGCTGGGAGTGACCCCTGCTCCCAGGTTCCAGGAGGAAGGATGGGGATGGGCGCCGCCAGCCCTGGGAATGCCCAGCAGGGTCAGGCACCCCCAGGTGGGCCCATCTCCTTTCCAGCCATCCCCACCCTGGGCTCCAGCCCCACTCCTGGGGGGCACAGCAGAGGCCCCAGAAGGCAGGAACAGGCTGTGGTGGAGGAGCTGCACTTCAGGCAGAGCAGGAGAAGGACAAGGACTGGATCAAACCCATTCCCTGGACGTGCCAGAGCCCTCACTCACCTTGACGGCTCCTCCGGCCGGCGCGTGCCCCACGTTGTCCAGGGATCCCACCTTGGCCTGGGCCTTCTCCTTGAAGTTCAGCTTCTGGTTCTCGATTTTGACATCTCCTCCCCCTGCAGGGACACGGAGCAGGGCTGAGTTTGGGGCAGCCCCCAGCAGTCCCACCCAGGTGTTCCCATCCCAGCCCCACTGGAGCTGCTGGGGACCCTCTGGAGGAGGGACAGGACAAGTTCCACAGTCACTGGCTCAGCCTCTCCCCAGGGAAGGTTTTGGTTTCAAGCTGGAAGACCAGAGCTGGTGATTTCCAGCCGTGCCAGCAAACAGGGCCCTGGGGAATGCTGCACATCCAGCCAGACAGGAGAGATCCTCCCTGGATCTGCTCCTGAGGCTGCCTCCTCCACCAGAGGTGTGACATGCCAGCCCTCACAAGGCTGACTCCTACTGCTCCTGTCCCTGTCCCTGCCCAGGCCTCTCCAGCTCAGCCATCTGTGCATTCAGCAGTGCCAGGACACCTCCTGCTGCTCTGTCCCTGCCTTCCTGCCCTCCTCATCCCTTCCCCTGGGATCCCTGGGCACCCCTGCCTGCCTGGACAGCCCCTCCCTGGCACACACCCCACCTGCAGGAACACTGCAGCCCCAGGAGAAGGTGGAGGGCAGAAAAAGAGCTGCAGAATTTTAGCAAGAAATTCCAGAATGGAATAGATTCCAGAACGCTGCAGTACCCATTAACCACAGGATACAGGATCCTGGAATGGGCTGGATTAGGAGGGACCTTAAGGATCATCCAGTGCCACCCCTGCCATGGCAGGGACACCTTCCACTGTCCCAGGCTGCTCCAAGCCCTGTCCAGCCTGGCCTGGGACACTGCCAGGGATCCAGGGGCAGCCACAGCTGCTCTGGGCACCCTGTGCCAGGGCCTCCCCACCCTCCCAGGGAACAATTCCTTCCCAATATCCCATCTATCCCTGCCCTCTGGCAGTGGGAAGTCATTCCTCTAGTCCTGGCATTCCAGGCCTTTGGAAATTGTCTCCCCATCTTTCTTGGCTTCCTTCAGGTCCTGGATGGTCACCCCAAAACCTTCTCTTCTGCAGGCTGAACAATTCCAACTCTCTCAGCCTTTCCTCCCAGGGGAAATGTTCCATCCCTCTGATCATAGTGGTGCCTCCTTTACTGACAAATCAGTCTGTACACAAACCCATAGATTGGAATCCTGGATCTTAAGGATGATTCCAACCCCCCTGCATGGACAGGGCCACCTTTCCCTGGCTGCAGTCATATCCCAGCAGCTTCTCCAAAGCCCAGCTCAAGTCTTGCTAAGCCCAGCTTTGCCTCCCAGCGACATCACTAAACCCTCAGCCCCCCTGTGCAAGCCTGGCACGGCCCAGGGTGGAAACCAAGAGATGTGGTCCAACAAGGCCAGTGAAACCCTCGGGGAGGCGCTGGCAGGGTGGCAGTGCCCTCAGCAGGCCTGGACAAGGGCAGGATTGTCACTCCCAGCTCGTTATTTCCGAGCGCTGAGCTTGCTGAGGTCGCGGCCGTGGCAGCGCGTTCCCAACGCTCGGAGCGAGGGGCTCCTGCAGGAGGGAACTGCTCTAACCTGGCAGCCTGGGGTGGCTCAGGGGACTCCCAGAGGGGACAAAGAGCAACAAAGAGTAGCCTGTGGTGCTTGTTCCCAGCCCTGGGCACTGAACTCTGGCCCTCGTGCGCGGGCCGTGCCGGCGGCAGCGTTCCCAGCCGAGGGCACCGAACTGAGCATCCCTCAGGCCAAGGCAGGGGCCTCCAGCCCCAAGACCTGGGGCTGGGCACAGGCTGGAGAGAAACCTGAGATTCCCAGGAACTGGGGCAGACAAACTGCTGTGTTCTCAGTGGGGAGCAGGAATTCCCACACACTCATCCCAGGAAATTCACCATTTCATGTGAGGCAGGAGCTGCCGTGGGCTCGAGGCTAAAAGGACCTTGTATGTGCTCTGAAGAGCTGGAGGGAATTTCCTTTATCCTTCCGTGTTCCATGAACACCCTGGGATGTTCTGAGTGCCCCAAAGCCCTCTGTGAGCATGGATAAAGCTTCCTGGAATGATCATGGAAGCATCCATGTTCTCCTTCTCAAATGAGCAGGACAAGCAGAAACAGTCAAAGCTGTAGATTCTCTTCACAGGCAAGAGGACATCCCACATCTCCTAATCCCCCTCTCTGCTCATGGAACGACCAGGAATTGTGGGAGAAGCATTTTTAGGAATTTCCAGAAGCACTGGGAACACCCCCTGAAAGCAACAAACCCCTTAAACTATTCCAGTCCCAATCCAGGACTGTGTTTAAGGGACAGAACTTACAGACAAATGAGGAAATGGTAAAATTCCTACCTGGCTTATGCTTGATATTCGCTTTAGATCCACACTTGGAGGACACTTTGGAAAGGTCAACTTTCTTGTTCTGGATCTGCACCTGCAGAGACAAAAAGCAGCAGCTGAGCACAGAGAAACCTCTGCAGACTGTGGAGGCCAAAGGGCACCTCAAGCTGTGCTTTGTGAGCCTGTGCCCCTGTTCTCCCACGTTTTTCCTCCTGCAGATTCCCAGGAATCCTTCCCGGGCATTCTGGCAGCCCTGGGGTCACTGAGCCAGGGGGGTGAAATGAGGGACAGGGCTGAGAGCAGGGAGCAGGACAGGGACAGGGCCAAGCTCAGGGCACAGCCATGGGATATGGAAACCCTGGGGACAGGAACAATAAAAACCAACCCTGCTGCCACAGTCCCCACACAGCTCCTGCCCAGCCTGGGGACAGCCATGGCCTGGGCAGTGCCACCAGACCTGGGGTCACCTCACAGAGCCCCTGCTGCAGGGCCAGGGCTGTGCTCTACACCATCATGTCCAGCCTGGAGAGGAGAAGCTCCAGGGAGAGCTCAGAGCCCCTGCCAGGGCCTGAAGGGGCTCCAGGAGAGCTGGAGAGGGACTGGGGACAAGGGCTGGAGGGACAGGACACAGGGAATGGCTCCCACTGCCAGAGGGCAGGGATGGATGGGAGATTGGGAATTGGGAATTCCTGGCTGGGAATTCCTGGCAGCTGTGGCTGCCCCTGGATCCCTGGCAGTGCCCAAGGCCAGGCTGGACAGGGCTTGGAGCAGCCTTGGGACAGTGGGAGGTGTCCCTGCCGTGGCAGGGGTGGCACTGGGTCATCCTTAAGGTCTCTCCACTCAGACCAGTCTGGAATTCCCTGAGGGATCGTGGTGCCCACATGGAATGCACTGCTCCAGGAACCCATCCCACTCTGAGAGCAAGGCCAGTGGTGAGAGCAGCCACCAGCTGGAACCTGCAGGCTCAGAAGTTCTGCTCCAGGTCAGTTCACAGAGGAAATCCAAGGATTTCCTTTTGAACAGGACAAGAATTCCTTGGCCCACCAGCTACTCTGGGAGTTTATCCTGAGTGTTCTCAGGATAATTTGCCAAAACTCTCCCTAGGGAAGCAGGGATGCTCCTGCTCTGTGTGCACAGGGAGGAGTGCCAGGACGGTGCCCAGGACAGCACAGCTCAGCCTCCTGCCACAGCCCCGTGTCCCCAGCTCAGTGACACCCTCGAAAATCACTCACAGACCCTGATCCCATTTTCTCAGGGGTTGTGAGTAAAGTTGCTACAGCTTTAATCACCAGTCCTTGCTTGCTCAGAACTGAGATTTATTTCACAGAATGCACTTTGAAATCCTGTTTCCAGCTGTGATCCTGACCTGAGACCCAAACTGTCCCACGTTGGAAGGGTCTGTTTGGGGGACTTCTGGCAGCAGCTGGGTTTGCACCTTGGGACTGCACTCAGAGAGCCAAACACAGACTCTGGTGCCAGAAATAAACTTTGGGAGTTTGACAGAGGCTCAGGTGGGGGAGTACAAGCCTCAACTCTTGTTAGCTTTTCTGTCTCTGACCACTTCCCAAAGCCGAAGGACAGGGAAACACACGGACACAAATTCCCTTCAGACCTTCACCACCACAGACATTGCCTGCACTTTGTAAAATCCACCTCTGTTACTGCCTTCTCTGAACAGAAAGGTTGGTCAAAGGTTGGACTCCATGGTCCTGGAGAGCTTTTCCAACCACAGTGGTTCTGAGAGTGGGAAATATTAAACAAAAATATTAAACAAAAAACATTTTCCCCAGGAAACTGAACCCTGTTTGTGTTGAGGTGTTTCTGGTGAGTGTAAGGTGAGCAGGAACAACAGCTTCTGCTTTTGGGCTTCTGGGGAATCTTGGCATGGAGAAGAAATTCTCTCCTTGGATAGAGGCCAAAATGGGCACCTGAACAGAGACCCAGCCTGGAGCTGCCTGGGGCAGGGGAAGGTGTCTCTGCCCATGGCAGGGGTGGAACTGGATGAGCTTTCAGGTCCTTTCCAACCCAAACCATTCCATGTCCATCAGTTCTTCCAGAGCAACTCTAAAGCTGAGTCAGGAATTGTTTCTAAACCACAACACTCTTGCCCACAGGACTGCTAAAAGCTCTAACTGAAGGCACAGACCAAAATAGACCTTCCAGACAGACCCACCTGGGAATTCAACACGGGGAATTCTATCAGAAGTGATCACCACAACTACCTGAGCAAGAAAACATCTTGGAAGAGGTCACTAAGGTCACAGTGCTCCAAAGGGAGTGGGAAGATACAAAAACGAATAAAAGAAAATGATTTTTTTGGGAAGACAGACTGAGCCCTCACATCCACCACCCTGCCTGTGCTGGAGGGCTGGGAATGCTTGCCCTGGAGCTGCTCTGGGAGCATTTGGAACCTGGAAATGAGCTTTTGCCTCTGAAAATGCAGAATGAAGAGCTGCTTAAGTGGTTGAGCAAGGAGCAAAACTGCAGTGGTGAAAGGAGAGTGTGGGAGAGGGAAAGAGAAGCAGAAAGCAGGGACACAGCTGTCCCCAGGGCTGGGAATGCCTGGCACTGAGGAGGGAAGGACAGGATGGTGACTCATGAACAGAAGGACACTTCAGTGACGCAGTTCATCAGGCAAGGAAAGATCCCCCACATTTCAGCCCCATTTCTGGTAGCCTGAAAGAACAGGAAAGGCCCCTGTGAGGCTCCTGAAAGGCTGAACAAGGTAAAGGTGGCAAAACTGAAGTGGTTTATAAAATACAGCTCCTTGGAGTGCTTGGACAGGGAAATGCCACCAGCTGCTCCAGAAGCTGTCACCAGAGTGGCCAAAAGCACTTCTGTCACAAACCCTGGGACAGGCTGGGGGACAGGAGGAACAGGCAGCAGGAACAGAAACAGGGCTCAAAACCACCCTGAGGGCTCCCCACTGACACCAGCTCAACACCAGCATTTCCAGATACCCTGGGTGAGCATTTCCATGGGAAACACTCCCACAAACATGGTGTAAATCATGGGAACAGCCAAGTGAGAGCCACAAATCCCCAGACAGGAGGGCAGCAGGGATGTGGGAAGGCAGCAGGGATGTGGGAAGGCAGCCTGGGTTCAGTGGCACAGCTGTGGCTTCAGCCTCTGTCTCTGGCCACCTTGGCAACCAACCTGGAGGGAACCAGTTGTTAAGAACCCACATTTGGTTGCCACTTGCTAAGATTTGTCATGTAGAGGTTCAGGCAGTGGGACACGGATTTCCCAGCAAAAGTGGCCCCCAGGTGGCTCCACAGCCAGGTCCTGGGCAGGGTTTGTGTCACTGGACCAGACTGACCAGACACCCTGGCCACCTCACCAGATTGGGAACCCAGGATATTTAAACACCTCTGGAAAAAACTTCCTTGGGCTCAAGTTCCTTCAGTGTGTTTGGAACCTCCCAAACTTTGCATTCCTGAGCCTGTCCTGTGCCAGGAGCCCAGCCCAGCTTTGTCAGGGCAGCACAGGCCTGCCCCAGTGAAATGAGCCCCCACACCATGCTCATGCCCTCCCAGGCTGTAGGGTCTGGACGGTTAACCTGGGTTGTCTGGCAGACACCTGGAGCATCCAGCACCCCAAACCAAGCTGCAGACACCACCAGATTAACTTTCTATTTTAATAAGCTCAGCTTTGCTGCCAGAGATACCAGCAGCCTTTAAATTTAGAAATTAATCACAGCTCAAAGGTTAAGTCCCCGAGTCTTTGCCTGCTCCAAGGTCCCTTTTATGAAACAAGAAGAGGGTGAGTGTGGCTCCAGCTGGCCCTGTGAGCCAGGGGAGAGTAACAGGCACCTCCAGGCCATAATGCTTCTGCTCTGGGAAATCCAAGCTCCAGGGGAGGTCAGGCAGTGAGGAGGTGCCCAGGGAACTCCCAGTGAGTTCAGCCCCAGGATCCCCACCCCAGTGTGGCCACGGCCAGCCCAGAGAGCAGGGACAGCCCAGGTGGAGCTGTGTACTGAAACAAAACACACACCTTCAGCCTGGCAGAGAGAAAATGCAACAATCCTCCAGGCTGAGCTGTCTCCAGCAGCCCCGGGGCTCTGCCACAGCTTCTGCCTCCAGCAGAGCATTCCTGAGGCCGACACACCCCGCACAGCACCAGAGGAGGAGGTAGCACACACACAGCTTGCCCACACCCATACTTACATTCCCACCTCCAGGGACATGCTTAATATTGTCCTTGGAACCACACTTGGACTGAACATGGCTGTAGTTCGCTTTTTTGGAGACTATCTGGACCTGGAACGTCACAGAACGGAAAACAACACAAGGGAAGAGGACTGGTTAGAGCTGTCATCCAGCAGGAGGCCGAGGGGGCTCGTGGAGCAACGGGGACCGTGTGGGACTGGACCCAGTGCCGGGGGAAGCCACCGAGGAGCAGAGTGACAGAAAGTGAAGGGCGGGACAGGCTGCACGGACAGAGTTAGTGCCGGGCTGGGAGCACCGCGGAGAACGCGCCCGGGGACCCTGCTGAGCCTGCGTGGGATAATGGGATCCATGGGAATCCATGGGATGGGATAATGGGATGGGATGGGATAACGGGATAATGGGATGGGATGGGATCCATGGGATGGGATCCATGGGATGGGATGGGGTAACGGGATAATGGGATGGGATGGGATCCATGGGATGGGATCCATGGGATGGGATGGGATAACGGGATGGGATCCATGGGATGGGATAATGGGATGGGATCCATGGGATGGGATCATGAGATGGGATCCATGGATGGGATTCATGGGATGGGATCCATGGATGGGTTTCATGGGATGGGATCCATGGATGGGTTTCATGGGATGGGATCCATGGATGGGTTTCATGGGATGGGATCCATGGATGGGTTTCATGGGATGGGATCCATGGATGGGTTTCATGGGATGGGATCCATGGATGGGTTTCATGGGATGGGATCCATGGATGGGTTTCATGGGATGGGATCCATGGATGGGTTTCATGGGATGGGATCCATGGATGGGTTTCATGGGATGGGATCCATGGATGGGTTTCATGGGATGGGATCCATGGATGGGTTTCATGGGATGGGATCCATGGATGGGTTTCATGGGATGGGATCCATGGATGGGATAATGGGATGGGATGGGATGCATGGGATGGGATCCATAGGATAGGATAATGGGATGCATGGGATGGGATGGGATAATGGNGGGATCCATGGATGGGATAATGGGATGGGATTCATGGGATGGGATCCATGGATGGGATAATGGGATGGGATGGATCCATGGGATGGGATGGGATCCATGGGATGGGATAATGGGATGGGATGGGATAATGGGATGGGACTGCCCATGGCCCTGGAAACTTCCCTAGAGCAGGGGGAGCCAGCCCAGAGGGATGGGATGGGACTGCCCACAGCCCTGGAAACCTCTGTGGAGCAGGAGAGCCAGCCCAGAGGGATGGGACTCTCCATGCCCCAGGAAGGCTCCTGGGAGGCTTCCAGTGAGAGCTGCCCCAGAGCAGGGAGAGCCAGCCCTTGGAGCCACCATTCCCAGCAGGCTGTGAGCTGCTCCATGGCCACAGCTGGACTGGCTCCAGCCCTGGCTAACGTCCCTCCAAACCCCTGGGCAGTGAGGCTGTGTGTGAGAAACGTTCTTCTGTTGAAGGTGGTCACACCTTCAGTGGAATGATCTCAGATGAGTCTTAGGTCAATGAACTTGTTTCTCCTTCACACTGACTCATGTTTAAGGGTGTGAGAATGTGGTTGGTGGTGGTTTGGCAGTGCTGGGGGATGGTTGGGACTCCATGATCTCAGAGGGCTTCTCCAGCCTCAATGATTCTGTGATTTTTAAATACAAGAGGAGTGGCTTAGGTGAGCTCTACTCACAGCAGTAACTGTGTTAGACACCAGTGTTTACAAGGGTTAGTTACAACACAGGTTTAGTCTGGAGTTATTGACCACAGCACAAGCAGGCCCCAGCCGGATCCTGATTTCTACAAGAGGTGACAAACCTGGAGCACCCAACACTGTCACTTGGGCAGGTTCCCCAGAGCTCCTCAGCCAGCTCAGAAAGGCTGGATTCAGGGAACAGCAGCTCTGGGAATGCACCTGTGCCATGGAGTGTGGGGTGGTTCACTGGCTCCCTAGAGGTACAAATCCTGTTCACTCCTGCCTGATAATATTGGAATTAAACTCTGGCACTCCCACCTCACGCCATCCACTTGTATTTTGGAGTAACCTATCCAATGGTGATGGCCTAAGGCTTGGAGTTACAGAGTTTTGGTACAACTGGGTTGGGAATATTGCAGGAAAGGTGTGAATTCCTTCGTATTCTGCAGTCCTAAAAGCAGCAGCTGTGAACTCAACCTCTCTGCCTCGTTACAAACTGGTTCTGTGTGTGAAGAACTGGCTTTAAGGGGAACCCCCTGACTCAAAGTTAAGCCTGTATTAACCTGGAAGTGAAACAGGAGGACTGTGCTCTGGAAACCTTCCCAGCAGGAGTGGAGAAGGTCCCTCCCTGGAGGAGTTTCCCTGGGAACATCTCGGGGTGCCCAGGACAGAACGGGAAGTGTCTGTGCGAGGGACAGTGCCACTGACAGGAGAGAGCAGGACAGCTGGAGAGGAGGGACAGTGACTCAAAATGGAAACGTTTTCCTTCGTGTCCCCCAGAGAAAAGTGTGAAAGGAACTCACTTTCCCATTGGGCTGTTTGGGGACCCCCTCTTTTGCTGGGGCAGCTTTAGGAGCCACTCTAGTGCCCGCGCTGGGCGCAGACCTGGGCGCGGCGGCGGCTGACTCTGGCCTTTTCTCTACTTTCCCCTGGATGGAGACAAAGGGATGATTTCAACCAGCAAAAGCAGCACTGTGGGCAGTGGGACACACGGATAAACCTGGGCCAGCAGGTGACCCAGGACAACTCCTTGCATGCTCTTAATTCCCAGGCCCAGGATAATCCCGTGCCCAGGCACGGTGACACCGAGGCTGGCAGGGCACAGCATCGCCCAGCCCTGGGTGCAGCGGGCACCCTGAGCAGGATTCAGTTCTCAAAAAGCTCCTGGTGCCCTTCCTCATGATCCAAGTGATCCCAGGATACTGATCCTGCCAAAAAAAATCCAACCAAATCCCTGGGGAAGCCAACAGCAGGCCCAGCTCCTTCACAGGGAGGGCGTGGTGCAGATGTGGGAGGCAAAGACACCCAGGGCTGGTCTGGGGCTCTGGGAGCTCTGCTGGGTACACACCCCGTGCTCCCAGCTCAGATCCCCACCCAGACACACTGCACTCAGCCTTTGAGCTCAACAGCCCTTTCAGTTTTTACCTACCAAAAGGCAGCTGCACCCAGAGGGTCCAGCTGAGCAGAAAATGGAAGGAAAATTTACAGGTTTCACAAAAATCCAGCAACTACCTGAGAATATCCATTGTTTAGATGTACCATATAATATGATACATCTAAATATCATAGTCTAGATGCAGGGAAGTGCAGCACAACCTGCATTTTGGAGGGGGGGGCTCAGCATAAATCTTGTATTTCGGTAACCTACAGATCAGTGAACAAAAAAAAAACCCCAACACTACAACATTCTGAGCCTCTAAAAACAGCTCAGTGCAAACAAGACTACAAAAAGGACAATTAGCTTAACAAGGCAATTGTTGGGATTTAATAACTCCGTGCAAATATTTAGAAAATTAAGGCCAGTGCAATGAAATGCAAACTACGGTCCCTCGAGCTGACACAGCGAGGGCTGTGCTGGGCTGCTGCACAGCCAGGACACTGCTGACTCTGAGGAGAAATCCATGCTGCATCGATGCTGTCTGGGACACACAGCACCCAGCCACGAGTGCCCTTGACTTTAATGTGCCTGAGAGCAGATTTAAGGCTCCCAGCATGGGACGTGCTCCCTGGGCAGCAGATGAAAAGTTCTGGCCCGGGTTATTTGGCACCACGGAGCTGCAGCGAAGAGAAGTGGAAAGAGATCTGTGTCCCACTGTGGGGGGGAGATCACAACCCTGGGGCTGCTGCTGACACACGTGGCCGGGCCCAGGCTGGGCTTATACAACAGCTAAATGAGGTTCTGTGTCTGCACAGCCAGGCTGTCCTTGCTCAGCACCTCTCCCCACACCTTCATCCCTCCCATGGCACGTGCTGATGGTGGAAGTGCCAGCTAAGAGCACTCTGAGGCAGTGAGAGCCCCAGGTTTTATCTCTGGTGGTGCTTTTTCAGCACTACCCTTTCCTCATGGCCATCACGGGCCGTCCCAAAAGACTCATTCCACGTCAGCTTCAGGCCTGGCAAGTTGGGCATGGGAAAGGTGCTGTGGAACTTGCTCCTGAATCCAGATTTCCCTCATCCTAGTGCACTATTCCACCATCTGTATCGCTCAGCACACTCAGTTCCTCCACTCAAAGGCTAAGAGCTGGAATACAGGCAAGATTCTGAGCCTTCCTCACGGTGTTTCTGTGGCGGGCCCTACGGCAGGAGAGCAGCTCTGCATTCCTGCACGTGTTCAGGGAGTGGATCCCGCCCCGCGCCCAAGCAGGAACCCAGCGAGGAGCTCTGCAGAGCGTGCTGAGAGAGCAGTGAGGACACAGCCACCAGCCCCACAGAGCCCCATGGAGCCCCACAGAGCCCCACAGAGCCTCACAGAGCCCCTCAGAGCCCCACGGAACCCCGCAGAGCCCCAAAGAGACCTACAGAGCCCTGCAGAGCCCAGCACCACACGGAGCAGAGCCCACCACGCCCCACACGGAGCAGAGGTCACCATCCCTCACCAGGACTCCCCACACGGAGCAGAGCCCAGCTTCCCTCCCTCGCACACCCCTCAGGGAGCAGAGCTCACCTTCCTTCCCCCAGACACCCCTCACTGTTCCCTCCCCCGGGTGTCCCTCAGGGAGGAGAGCCCATCCTCCCTCCCCGGGTGTCCCACATGGAGGAGAGCTCATCCTCCCTCCCCCGGACGCCCCTCACGGAGCGGATCCCGCCTTCCCTCCCTGGGTGTCCCTCAGGGAGCAGAGCCCCCCTTCCCTCCCCCGGACATCCCCTCAGGGAGCAGAGCCCACCTTCCCTCCCCGGGTGTCCCACATGGAGGAGAGCTCATCTTCCCTCCCTGGGTGTCCCTCAGGGAGTGGATCCCACCTTCTCTCCCCCGGACGTCCCCTCAGGGAACAGAGCCCACCTTCCCTCCCCCGGACATCCCCTCAGGGAGCAGAGCCCACCTTCCCTCCCCCGGACGTCCCCTCAGGGAGCAGAGCCCACCTTCCCTCCCCCGGGCTGGTGCTTGATGTTGTCGGTGGAGCCGATTTTGGAGCGCACGTTCTTCAGGTCGGGGTTGGAGGCGCTGCTGGGCGGGCGCGGCGCTCTGGTGGCGGTGGTGCTGGCGGCGGCGGTGCCGGCTTTGCTGCCGGCCTTGGCCGTGGTTTTCTTGGCGTCCGCCGACACCGTGGAGGCCGTGGCGGCTTTGGGGGCAGCGCTTTTGGGCTTGGGCCGGCTGGCGGCCGCCCCGGGCACGCTGGGAGCGCTGGAGGCCGCCGTGGAAGGAGTGGTGGCACTGCTCTTGGTGGCATTGCCGGGAGCGCTCTTGGGGCGGCTGGGATCCGCTGTGGGGCGGAAGGGAAGGGGGAAAACGGGGGTCAGGGCCTGTTCCACAAAGTGCCTCGGTCACACAGCCCCAGCCTGGCCTGGGACCTTAAAGATCACCTCGTCCCTGACATGAAGGGACACCTTCCACTGTCCCCAGGGTGCTCCAAGCCTGGCCTGGGACACCCCCATGCCCAGAGGTGTACAGGGACCCCCTTAATGACCCCAGCCCCAGAGAGAGAAAGGGGATTTGATTCAGATCAGACCGAGGAAACAGCTCCCAGTGAGTTCAGCCCCAAGATCCCCACCCGAGTTTGGCCACGGCCAGCCCAGAGAGCAGGGACAGCCCAGGTGTAGCTGTACACTGAAACAAAACACACACATTCAGCCTGGCAGCCCGAGAGAAAATGCAATAATCCTCCAGGCTGAGTTGTCTCCAGCAGCCCCAGGGTTCTGTGCCTCCCCATGCTGTGCCAGAGGAGGTTTAGTTGGATATTGGGAAAATCCCTTCCCCAAAAGGGCTTTCCAGCCCTGGCCCAGCTGCCCAGGACAGTGGTGGAGTCCCCATCCCTGGAGGGATTTAACATCCCTGTGCATGTGGCACTTGGGGACATGGTCAGCGGTGGCCTTGGCAGTGCTGGGTGAGCCCATGGTCCTGCAGGGTTTTCCCAGGAAGGATTTATTTCCCTGAGTCCACGGCGAGGTGGAAAGCGAGCGGTTACCTGAGGGAGACTTCGCAAGGGTTTTCTTGGCGTCTGCCGGCTTCGCGTCCGTCTTGATGGCTGCCAACACAAACACAGCGCTCAGGGGAGGATCCCTGCAGCACCCAGCCCTGGAGTCAGCCCAGGGATTACCTGCCCCGCGTGAGCACCTGCCCGGGGAGCTCCTGCTGGCACCAAAACCCCCTCGGGTTCTGCAGCCAAAGCACCAATTCATGGCGAGGGATTCTCGTTCGGTGACACCGCACACCTGGGGATGGGCTGCATTTTGTTCCTCCTCACATCAACTTCCTGAATCTGACAGCACTCACTGGGAGTATTTTAATCCTGCCTCACCTTCATTTCTTAAAAAAAACCCCCAACCAAGCAAAAAAAAACCCACACCAAAACCTTTAAAAAGTAACTAAAGCAGCCCCACGTTTGTCCTTGCCCAACCTTGCTCTCATTGCCAGACCAGTCCTACCCTGTGCCAATTTTCTTGCACAGGAGTCATCGCACATATTTTGGCTCCTGTTTTAATTGTATAAACCCAAAAATCAATCCCTAAACTGAGCTGCCTTTGGGCAAAGCCCAACGATCATGACCTGATTACACTGCGCAGAGGACACTCGACACCAGGGATGCAGCCACACTTCTCCAGGCTTGGAGAAAACCAAACACCACACTGATCAAGGCAAAAAACCACGGACTGAAAAAGCAGAAATGGAACTTTTTCTAAGACACTCTTTGATCATGAAATTGTAGAGTTTTTCCCTATCAGTGATGAGCAAGTTTGGGTAAAATCTGCTTCATTTCAACAGCCAAAGGAAGGCAACATAGAAAAAAAAGTAATAAATGATAAAGACCCAAGTTAGAAATTAGGAAAACCCTCATATTTTAATATTTAATATCCATTAAGCCTCAGATTTTTAGATACACTCCAGCAGCTGTCAGGGTCTTTTATGGAATATCAATACCAAAAAGACCAAGGGGAAGAGGCAGATAACTACGGGCCAAGTTAAGTCTGGATCATTCCACCCTGACTTTGCTAAAAGCATTCAATTAAACACCCCAGATAAGATTCCAGCTAATGAGGTGAAACCCATTTGGATAATTTAATAAGGCCTAAAGGATGGATACATAATTAATAGCAAACACTTCAAACAAGGGGCTGGCAAACCAACCTAAATTCATTCCTGGAGACCACAACTTTAATTGGGGAAACTGCACGGACAGAACAGAGTCAGGTTTATGTAAAAGGCAAAGGAATATTATGTTACATTAATATACAGAGAGATGCTGTGTCTGCTGGTGTCAGTGGGGAGCCAAATGCTGAACACTTCTGTGGTGAAAACCCAGACAAAGCCCCTGGGACAACGGGCTGTGGGGACAGACTTTGATCTGTGCCTGATCTGAAGGGCTGAGCGTGGTCTTGTACAAACATTGAAGTCATTTCCACAGGGAGGGGGATGAAAACTAATGAGAAAATAAAATTAGACATCAAAATATCAAGCCCCACGTAACCCACGGCTCTGTTTTAGCAGAGAAAACGACTGACCTGAAAATACCTGAAAAAGTGAAACTATATAATGTCAACCCTGGCCTTTACACACGCATTTCATGTGGGACAATGACTGAAACTTGATGGCAGCTCAAGTTTCTGGCAGGAGAAAAGCACCAGCAGCTGTCCTGAAAGAGCATCTGCAGCCACAAACACCAAACTCATTCTCTGGCTCAACACTGTGGGATGAGAAACTAAATCCATGGAATCACTGTGGCTGGAAAAGCCCTGCAGGATCATCCAGTCCAGCTGCTCCCCAGCACTGACCACGTCCCCAGGTGTCACCTCCACGTGGCTCTGCAATCTCTCTGGGATGGGGACTCCCTGCACAGCCCACTCCAATGCCTGACAACCCTTCCTAGGAAAGGATTTTCCCAATTTTCACCCTGAGCCTCCCCTGGCCCAGCCTGAGGCCGTTCCCTCTCCTCCTGTCCCTGTTCCCTGGGAGCAGAGCCCGACCCCCCTGGCTGTCCCCTCCCCTAAAGGAACTGATCAGAGCTGTGACCCCAAAGGCTCCAGGTGTCCCCACACACATCTCACCCAAACCAAACCCAACCCAACCAAACCCTGAGCACTGGCACAAGGTGGCACCTCCCATCACTGGGACACCCCATGGTGACAACTGGGGGTTGCTGGGCACTGCCTGTAGGTTTGAGCAGGGTTGGGGGTTGCTCTGCTGGGTGTGGGGGCTTTTTAGAGAAGAATTTGGGGAGTAAGATGGAAGGGTGCTGCACCATCAGCAAGAAGCAGAGTTGCTCTTTCCCCACACTCCTGGGGCTCTCCACCAAAGGTGAAGGTTTTGGGAGACCCCAGGGGCCAGGAGGAGGCTCGGACAGGGCTGGGGCTGAGGGTCCCATGGGCACAGCATATCCCCCTGCCAGGGCCAGCTGCTGAGCTGGGGGAGCTGTGACCTCTCGAGGTTCTGGCTCTTTTGGGAGGTGACAGCTCCTGCTGAGCTCTCCTGTGGTTCCCACAGGAGGAACCCACTTGTGGTTCCCTTGAGGCCCCAGGGCACCATCCACCCTCTGTCCCACCTCACCCAGAACAAACAGGACCCTCTGCTCTCCCCACTCCTGCCTTCTCTGTCCATTTCCAGATGCAGACAGGGAGGCTGAGCCTCCCCATGGAGTCCCTCCAGCTGACCTCATCCTCCCTCACCCGCGGGGCTCTGCTCTGGCAGGGTCCCACCACGTTCCCAGTGCCACAGCCTCTTCCTGTGCCCATCCTGCCTCTTGGAACACCCTCCCCGCAGCTCTGCATCGCTGCCTCCGTCTCTTTTCACATGGCAGCAGCAAACACTCCTTTGTTTGTGGCTCCGTTTGGGCAGGAGGAACGAACCCAACTCATTAGAACAGATCCCGCGTTCCCGGGCTCCAGTTTGCCTCCAAGACCACACAAAATGAGTTTGAGCAGGACGCCCACGGGATCAGACGGGATACGTGGCTCTCAGAATGTGCAACACCTTCTCTGCACTTGATTAATTAGATTTTTCTCCCAGAACACAAAGTCTGGGATGTCCACCAGGACAAATCCATCCCAACGCGCCTAAAACGTGACAATTGTCACCTAAAATGTGACAATTGCTTTGGGAAAGCTGGGATATGAATCCCTGCTTTGGGATTCAGACCAACCTGTGTCATTTTACACGTTTATTGATGAATTCTGCCGCTGAGGCCCGGTCATTTGAAAAGACTTGAGAAGACTTAACTCTCATTTTATCTGATGTTCAATCCCTTGAGCTCCATTAAAAGGAGTGAGAACAGCATTAGTTCATCTGAAACACTGCTCAGGTTTCCTGCTGAACTCATGGGAAGTTCCCTCTTTAGCAACAGTACGAGTGGAACAGAGTTTTTGGATGAAGCTGATGTGATTTCAGCTCCAAATTCTTCCTGCTCTACTAAAAAAAACCTCTACTCCTGCTCTTCTGCTCAACCCTTTTTGGATCTCACACACCGGTTCAGGCATTTCAAGTCCTTGTCCGAAGATTTGCTTTCCCGAGCTTTCACTTAGTGTTTATTCTGTTCCTATGGTAAAACAGAGAGAGGGAATAGAACGGCCCCTCTTAAATCAAGTGTGTCCAGCAACTGAATTAACCCTGGATCACACAGAGCTGATCCAGGTCGGCCCTGGAGGCGATCTGGAAGGAAAACATCTGAGCTGCTGTCACAATCCAGACAATGACAGAGCGCCTTTGAACCCTTCCAGAGGTGGGGACTCCTCCCCAGGAGGAAAGGGCTGGACAGCCCTTTCCACGAAGGAATGTGGAGTATCCCTCCTGCCAGGGAGCTGTGCAGAGCCCCTGGTGCTGCTCAGACAGGGCCTTGCTGAAGGACTGCAGGACAGATTCCCGAGGGGAAAAAGGGAAGGAGCACTCACAGCTCGGCCTCTTGGGAGGAGTGGCCGCCGTGGTTTTGGCAGCAGCTGCTGCCGTCACCGGCGACGGCGCCGTGGTCCTGGGAGCAGCGGAGGAGCTCCTGGAAGGAGTTTTAGGAGTGGTGGAGGATGGAGCCTTGGAGAGGGAGGTTTTCTTCTCCGCGGGCTTCGCGTCGGCGACCTGAAAACGGAGCAGGCGGCGTCAGAAGGGCCGGAACGGCGGCGGCGGCAAAGCGTGAAGGGAAGTGCCAAAAAAAGGCTGAAAGGAACAGAAATCGCTGGAATTCTGAAACACTTAATTAAGCCTGGCACTGCTGGAAGGTTATAATGCAATTAAAATATAATTAAGACGTGCAGAAGCGGGTGACGGTGCGGAGGGCAGGACACGGAGCACGGACCCTGCGGAGGAGCAGGTCCCACCCAGGCCTGGCTCAGCTTTCATGTGTGGAGGCCTCTCCAGCTGGGAAGGAGGTTTGGATTTCTGGATAAAATGGAACCATCAGAACAACCAGCAATGCTCCTGGGAGAGGTTCCCATCCTCCAAGAGCAGGAATGCTGCTCCCTAAGCTGGAATTTGTTAAAACACTGGGGAGAGGAAAATCGGGTGTCCGTGGCTCATCCCTCACTTGGAAAACTCTTTCCTGCTGTCCCTGCTCAGCCACTTGTTTGTCAACTGCCTGATCTCTGAAATATGAAAATACTGAATTCATGCAGGGGAATAAATCTTATTTGATCAAAAAGGGATTCAGAATGATACAAAAACTTGAACCAAACCAAAGTCATCAGCTCCGAGAAAAGCGCAGATTTACACCTGGGCTTTCATTTGCCTTCTGTTATTTTTACTTTGTTCTAAAAGACACTCAAATGCAGCAATTTGAGCTTAATACAGCAGGAGTGCTGGTGTTCAGCCACCAGTGAAAGCTTCTGAAATAGAGTTTGATGTTCCCTTTTAAACTTGAATTCCTCTCTAAGATCACAAGTTAACACAGGGAACATTCAAGGGACACCTCCCATTCCTAACACACATTCCCTGCTTCTCTGGAAGATGCAACACTGCCCATGAACCCTCTCTTTTGGGGAATTACAGATCTCCAAGGTTTTCTAAGTGTTATCAATCCTCTCTGTGCAGTTCTGCAGTGACCAGACATCATAAAATGACCACGGGTGGCAAATACGGAGCATTCACATGGATTTGTTTTTCCTCAATATTCGTATCAAAGCTCTCCAGTCAGGTTTCCCATGTTCTTGGATTTAGGAGTATGTCTGGATTTAGGAGTTGTATACAGAAGGAATTCCTGGCTGGGAGGGTGGGCAGGCCCTGGCACAGGGTGCTTGGAGCAGCCTGGGACAGTGGAAGGTTTGTCCCTGCCGTGGCAGGGTTGGTATGGGATGGCCTTTAAGGTCTGGGATCCCTGACTCCTGGCAGCTCATCGGGCCAACCTCAGCACCCCACTCAGCTGTAATTCTCCTCCGTGGTGACACAACTCAGCGCCAGGGACACGATGCCATCCCTGGGAAGCTGCTCCCAACACCCTGGATGCCATTCCTGATCCCAGCCCAGCACGGGAATTCCGTCCTGCCTCGTGGGTGAGGGCTGGCAGTGTCCCCTGCCAGCGAGCCCTGGGCCCTCCCCAGGGCCAGGCACTTCTTACCTTTGGTTTAGTCTCTTTTGGAGTTAAGGTGGAGGGACGGGTGCTGCTGGTGCCGGGGCGTTTGGAGGCGCTGCCTGGAGCAGGAGCTGCAGTTGGGCTCGTGGGTTTTTTGTTTGGGGTGGCCGAGCTCGGCCGCTTGGGGCTGGTGGTGGCCGAGGGCTTGGCTTTCGCCGCCGCCGCCTTGGGAGTGCAGGTGGATGCAGCAGGAGGCTTTAGGGTTGGGCCAAAAAGCAAAATCCGGGATAAAACCAAAGAAACACAACAAAAAATAGCGCATTGTAAACCAAAACATTGAGCTGCAACAACAGAAAAGTGAGGTTTTTAAAGGAAAATAATAATAATAATAATAATAATAATAATAATAATAATCTTTCTGTTTTCTGAGCGCAACGAAGCCCGAAATGCAGCAGCCTCTGGGGCTTGGGGGGTGGATCTGCCATTCAATTCCAAACCAAGGGGATTTATCTCAGCAGCATCAAAAGCAACAGAAGGAAAGGCTGGTAAAGCTGGATTAGTAATTGGGTGCTCCTGGCATCCAGAGCTACGTGCAATCCACGGGCCGTGGCTTTCCAATTATGGGCACACAGGGATTGCGAGCTCCAAATCCCCATGGGATCAGCTCCCGTGGTCACACGGGCACGGCCTCGAGGGGACAGAGCCCCTGGCCCCCCCCCCAGCCCTCCTGGGGACACTCGGGGGGACTTTGCTGCTCCAAAGCTCCTCAGCAGGACTCTGCACACAGAGAAACATGCTCTGAACAACTCACAGAGCATCGCTGAGCACAGGTGGTACTTACTACACCTTTACTACGTGAAAACTACTGCTGCAATCACCAACACCAACCAGGGAATTCACTGAAATCAAATTTCCACACTTTTATCCAAGTCTGCCACAGGCTGGGCCGCTGGCAGCTCCAAACTGGATGTGTTTGCTCAAGTGGCAGCTCAGAAAACAGAAATTGGGGCTGGCACAGCTGAGGAAGCAGAAAAAAAGCTGGCAAATGAAACCCAGGGAAGCAGAGATGCCAAACAGGGAACAGCTCCTACCTTGGTCTTCTTCTCGGGGCTGGGAGGGAGCTCCTTGTTGGGAGGAGCTGTGATGTCGTTCCCACTCACGGCCTCGGCTGCTTTGGCCTCCTCTGGTTTGGCTGGGGGAAGGAAGGAAGGAAGGGAGATTTGTAAGTTTAAGCTTCTTTTTTCTTTTGTTTTTAAAGATGTATTTTTTAGTTCACGGTTATTCAACACAGCAGCACAGGTTGGTGTTAGTGGGAAATTTCCTAATCCCCCAGAATACCTGCAGGAAGGAAGATTTTCCCTGACACAGGACAGGGTCATCCAGGTGCTGTTAGATTCTGATTTCTCACGTTATCCCAGCCAGGGAAAAGCCAGACAGCAGGTGAAGGAAACCTGTGGTTTCATTTAAACAGCAAATCTTCTCATCCTTCAAGTTGTGACAATAAATTGTTGGAATGTTAATGGTCAAGTTCTGACCTCTTCCAGGTTATACACTTTTCCTGGAGTGGGGTCCTGTTCCCAACTATCCCTATTGTTAAAGCTGTTCCTGCTCAACCTTCCTTCTGCCCACATCCACAGCTGGAGCCCTCAGGGAGCAGGGAGGATTCCCTGAATCCTGAAGGGAGCAACAGGAAAGGTCACACAGGTGACAGATCCCAGCCCTGGATCCAACAGCAGCAGGACCTGGAGCTGCTGGAGGGATCCAGAGATCCTGCTCCAGGGCTGGAGCCAGGCTGGGAGAGCTGGGAATGTTCCCCTAGAGAGGAGAAGCTCCATGGAGAGCTCAGAGCCCCTGGCAGGGCCTGAAGGGGCTCCAGGAGAGCTGGAGAGGGACTGGGGACAAGGGGTGGAGGGACAGGACACAGGGAATGGCTTTAGCTGAAGAGAAAACATTTAGATTGTTTGTGAAGAGGAAATTCCTGGCTGGGAGGGTGGAAAAGCCCTGGCACAGGGTGCCCAGAGCAGCTGTGGCTGCCCCTGGATCCCTGGCAGTGCCCAAGGCCAGGTTGGACAGGGCTTGGATCACCCTGGGACAGTGGGAGCTGTCCCTGCCCATGGCAGGAATGGTCCCTAATGCCCCTTTCCACCCAAACCATCCCAAGACTCGCACGAGAGCAGGAACATGGAGATCCCACTGTGGCCGAGGGGATCACACTGAGCCCTCACTGCAGCTGTTACAGCACAAAGCTCACATGCAGTGCCAAGAAGTGCCACTTTTCCCTGTGATTGCTCATTTTGGCCATTGTCACCCGAGTTGTGGCACTGGGTGGGGACAGTGAACACCCCCAGGCTGTTCTCCAAGGAGAGCAGCACCACCTCCTCTGAAAACCCACAACCCAAAGCAGTGTCCAGCCACAGCAGCACCAGCACCTCCCTCCAGCCCAACAAAAACCTTCATTTAGGAGCAGTTCACCCACATTTCCTCCCCAGATCCCTGAAATCCCTCAGCACCAGGGGATCAAGCAAGCAGCAGCTTCCCTAAAAATCACTCCCAAGCCCTCCTTCCCCCACGGTGCAGCTGCACAGCCACACTGCCCCGGGCTCGTCTGAATTTCAGGCAGCATCCTGTGCCAAGAGCCCAGCACAAATTCCTGCATCTCCCCTGTCATCTGGGGATTCAAATCCAGCCTGATCCGTGTTGGACGCTGCTTTTTCTAACCCTGCGACAGATTGTGACAAGCCCAGGGTAACAATTCCAGCAGCAAACAGCCTGTTCCCCACATCCTTTGGAAATGACTCGTTCTGTTCCTCGTTTTCCTGCTCGTCAGACTTGACAGGAGCGTCCCAGAGGACGGTTCAGTCCTGCTACAAGCCAGGGAAATAAAATCACCCCGTGCCTGCCGCTCAGCACAGTATGGGGTTGTTGTTTTTTGCGCTCTGACTCCAGGAGAAGCTCAGGATAAGCCTTTTTTTTCCCCCTAAATTGGTTTGACCCCTTCCTACCCATCTGCCTTTCCAGTTCTGCAGCACTGGGCTGAGCATCCTGGGCACATACAAGAGGCCTGTGAAGGCAAAGCAGGAATGTAGAGGTTGAACACCTGTCTTAATGCAAAATTCTTCGGAATTGTGTCCGTTCACCTGGAAAACCCGTTTTTATGGCAGCTGATCTGTGTTGGCTCCTCTCTGCCTGATTTTCCTCCCCTGCACATTTCAATAAACCTTTATCTTCTCCCTGTCAGTTCCACCCACAGCAATGCCAGCAGCAGCAGTTGTCAGCAGTTCCCTCTCCTGCCCATTCCCTTCTCCCTGCTCCTTGCAAAGGCTTCATCTGGAATCCGACCAGTCTCAAATATCCCTGACATCAAGGTGACTTCCCGGCTGGTGGAAGCTGCTGTCACTAATTATTTCAGCTAATTCAGCACCAACGTTAAACCTCTGGCTGATGAGGGCTGGCAGCACCCATGCCATGAATTCCCAGGATCAGGGAGTGCTCCTCAAATCCCACAACATCCAAAGGTTTGGGATCTGAACTCCAGCAGCTCCCAAGTTCCTGAACCAACAACATGAGTTTCATGCTGCTTAATAGAAGGTGAATAAAAAACAGGACAGGACACAGGGAATGGCTTCCCAGTGCCAGAGGGCAGGGATAGGTGGATATTGGGAAGGAATTCTCCTCTGTGAGGGTGGGGAGGGGCTGGGATGGAATTCCCAGAGCAGCTGTGGCTGCCCCTGGATCCCTGGCAGTGCCCAAGGCCAGGTTGGACACTTGGAGCAGCCTGGGACAGTGGGAGGTGTCCCTGCCATGGCAGGGGTGGCACTGGATGGGCTTTAAGGTCCCTCCAACCCAAACCATTCTGGGGTTATGATATTATTATTATTATTATTATTATTATTATTATTATATTAAAATTCAGGGGAACTGGGTAGAGAACTTCCCTACTTGAGGAGCTGTAATTCAGGCTCCATCTCTGACAGACATTCCAGACACAACCCAGCCCCATCCCCCAGGGGTTACAGGAGGCTGGGTTTGGGGTTTAACACTCATTTGTCCTGTGCTCATCAGGACATTTGCTCTCATTCATGGTTTAATTACGAGGGTGTTCTCGGAGCGGAGAACTGGGACCGTTTCCTACATTACAGGGAATATTCAGGAGAAGCTGCCAAACCTTAATCAAATTTGTTCATTAGGCTGCGAGAATTATTTCGGGGACTTTTCAGTTTGCTTGCTCCCCCCTCCCCAGGCACAGCAAGAACCCCCTGAGTGATATTTGAAAGGCATTTTTGTCGGAGCCGCTGTGCCCCGAGCCGGCTCCTCGTGCTGCTGAGTCAGCGCCACAAGGGGACGGCTCCCGAGGGAAAGGGGCTTCAAGGGGACAGGGAAGGACATTCCCATCTGGCATCTGATCCCTCCGAGGCACAGCCCTGCCATCAGGAGTGTTCTCTGCACTGCTGCTCTCTGTGATGGCAGCACATCCATCCTCGTCCCCTTTCCTCGCCGTTCCTGACTCGCTGCACGTTCCTCACGCTGAAAATCCAAACTTCTTGCGATGTCTCGACCATTTCCAAGAGCAGCAATGCAAGAAATGGTTCCTGTCACTGGTGAAGCTCTGGCACAGATCCCTGGAAGTGCCCAAGGTTGGACACTGGGGCTGGGAGCAGCCTGGGACAGTGGAAGATGTCCCTGCCCATGGCAGGGGTGACACTGGGTGGGCTTTGAGGTCCCTCCCAACCCAAACCAGCCTGGAATTCTGTATTTAAGTGCACCGGTGAGAACAAATGACTGCACAGTAACCCCTAAACTCACAAACTCCAGGATTTTGTTTGGGGTTTTACAAACCCCAGTGAGGAAGGAGGAAACTCCTAAATGGCCTCGGGTCTCCTGTAACAGCAACACCCAGAGTCCTCCAGAGACATCCCTGGGCTCAAACTCCACAGCATTCCCTGGAAAAACCCCACCCCAGTGGGGATGGAATTCAGAAAGAGAGAGAGAGAACAAAAGAAAAAAAACTCTGTACATTCATAAATCCTAATGTTTGAAAGAGGGAATGCTCAGGTGAAATATATGGAATAAATGGAAAAACTCTGGTGAGAGTGTGTAAAAACCCCAAACAAAATCCTGGAGTTTGTGAGTTTAGGGGTTGTTGTGGAGTAATTTATCCCCACTGCTGCATTTAAATACAGAATTCCAGGCTGGTTTGGGTTGGGAGGGACCTCAAAGCCCATCCCACGGGGCTCCATCACCTCTTACTGGCCCCATGGCCAGTTCCAAGGCTCCCCAGGCCCATTCCCAGCTCTCAGGGCTCCTGTGAGCACTCCACACCACACTCATCCCACGTGGATCCACCCATGCTGGAGTGCCTGGGACAGTGTGAGCCTGGCCAACCCAAGGCTGAGCTGCAGCACACTCGGCCAAGGCCACCCACAGAGCCCAAAGCACCAAAACTACGTCTGCCAAAGCCCCACCAAAGCCAACCAGTTCAAAAACCCGATTTTAAAATCCATTTGTCTGCAGAAACCAGGTGCTTGCCATGGTTGGATGAAGGACCTGGTGAACAACACCACGTGGGGTTTGGATAGAGCTGGGGTCAGAGGGAACAAGACTCAGAATAAATCAGCAGTGGTGATTTTTTTCAGAATAAACAGCAATAACGAGATGATCTGTGCCAAAACTACATCCAGAAAGGTAAGATTTAACTCCTTGTGCTAAAAGTGAAGGGCAGTCTTCCCACAGATGTGGAAAATGGCAAGTTTAACTCAGAGGCTTGCCCTGTTCCAGCAGAGTGAGGCACCAAACCCCCCTAATGAGGCATCTGTGCCCCCCAGAGCCAAGGCTGGGCTGGTGACACACAGGGACAGCTCCTGCAGGGACACTCAGCCCGGCCTGGGGTGCTGGCAGCCACCTGGAATGGGAACTCTGGGGCCTGAGGACACTCTGAACGTGTTTGAGCCTTAAACTCTCACTTCTCTACTGGCTGCCCCTCTCCTGGTGGTTCCCACCTGCAGCTCAGGGACCTTTAGAGGAGATAAAACCTGATCCAGCACAAAGTGAGAGAGGCAATGGCTTTAAGAGGCTTTTTCTCCAAAAAGAACAGAATAGACCAGCTCCTTTATGAGCTGTGGGAAGGCCAAAGGTGCCCCCAAGGCTCAGCAGGGAGCACTTTGTCCCTTATTCCCTTAAACCTTCCCACTTGGGACACTGAGTCTCTCCCCAAAGGTTCCTGCACAGCTCCAGCACAGCCCAGCAGAACATCCCAGGGAGCCCTGGAGCACATCCTGCAAGTCAGCCAAGGGATTGCTGAGCTTGGAAAAGCCCCCCCAGACCATGGAGTCCAGCTGTCCCCCCAGCACTGCCAAGGCCACCAGTGTCCCATGTCCCCAAGGGCCACAGCCATGGGGCTGTTACATCCCCCCAGCCATGGGGACCTGGGCCAGGGCTGGAGAGCACTTTTGGGGAAGAAGTGGGAATGGTTTCCACTGCCAGAGGGCAGGGCTGGATGGGAGATTGGGCAGGAATTGATCCCTGGGAGGGTGGGGAGTGTTCCCTGGCACAGCTGTGGCTGCCCCTGGATCCCTGAAGTGTCCCAAGGCCAGGCTGGACAGGGCTTGGAGCAGCCTGGGATAGTGGGAGGTGTCCCTGCCAGGGCAGGGGTTAGGAATGGAATGAGCTTTAAGGTCCCTTCCAGCCCAAACCCAAACCCAAACCATCCTGTGACTCAGCAGTCCAGCTGCAGGGACACCCCTCAGGTGACACAGGAACACTGAGCAGTCCCAGGCTGGAGGGAGCCCAAAGAGACTCCCAAAAATCCATCCTGGAGACACTCCCAGCTGGCAGGGACACACCTGGCTGGCCCTGGAACAGGAACTCAGGCCTTTGGGCCGGGGTTAAACCAGCCCAGCCTCAGTGAGTCCTGTCACAGCTGCAGACAGGGGCTGCTCACCATGCCCACAGCTCCTCCCTGGAGCCAAATCCTGGTTATGGGTAACTGGAAATAGAATTCCTCACCAGAAGGAGAAAAAACCCATCCCACCCACTCCTCCAAGAAACACCTCTCTGCCCATCCTGTGAATTCCAGGCAGGAAAGCACAGCCTGTCCAGCACATCCCACTGGAGTAACAGGACAAGGCAGGTGGGAAGGGATGAGGGGAGGTCATTTACCCCAATCCCCCACTCCAGACTGCTCAGGGTGGGTTCAGTTTTATTCTGAGCATCTCCAGCGATGGAGATCCCACATCTGGGGGCTTCTCCTCCAACATCTGATCACCCTCCCGGGAAAATAAAGCTAAAAGCTCACAGCTCCCAAATTCCTGGCAGAAGCTGTTTCACAGCTTTGCTGAAATCTCTCTCTCACAAGTCACCCAGCCTGGTTTGCTTTCAGCTGCTGCTGCTATTTTCGTTTGCTGACCCACATTCTCATCCTGGAAAAACAGAACTGCCTCCCCTTGTTCACAACTTCCCTGTCATTGATGACTTTTGAGACAGCAACCACAACCACCTCCCTTCTCCCTGTTCCCTCTTCCAGGCTGAGGAGTGTCCTCTGGCCACTCCCGTGTGAGCTCCTCCATGACAATGTTTTATTTATCACACTCCTCATTCCAGAGAGCCTCTGCAGGACGAGGGGTTTGGATTAGGACTCAAAGGCAAGCACATGGAATCATGGAAACATGGAATCATGGAATGCCAGAATGGTTTGGGATGGAGAGACCATGAAGATCATCAAGCCCTGCCATGGGCAGGGACACCTCCCACTGTCCCACTGCTCCAAGCTCCATCCAAGCTGCCCTTGGACACTTCAGAGACACTTCCCAGCTGCTCCCCACCCTCACGACCAAGACTTTTTTCCATGTATCTCCACCTGACCTTTCCCTCTTTCAAACATTAGGATTTACAAATGGACAAGATTTTTTTTTTTCTTTTGTTCTCTCTCTTTCTGAATTCCTACAACTCCACTTGGCACACAAAAGCCTCCTTCTGCCACCTCCACCCTACAAATCCAGTGCCCTGGAGTCCCAGCTCGTGTGGGGTGCTGCTGAGCTGAAGCCAGGAGGGAGCAAACACAAACCCAGAGCCCTTCACCTTCAGTTTGGTGTAACAGCTCTCACAAAAGCTGCAACTGTGAGTGAGAAAACCCCAACGGGCACGAGATCTGAAAAGCTTTGCTGTCTGTACTCCCTGAAGGAGTAAAATGAGGCAACAGCCCTTACAGAAACGCACCCAGGAGGATCTTTTTAAAGCTGAACCGTGTGCCTGCACTGTTTTATAAATCACAGAACTCGGCAGCAAAGCCTGTGAGCAGCTGCTCCTCAAACTCCAACCAGCAGCTTGGGCAAGAGCAAGCACTCCCAAAAATCCACCCTCTATGTCAAAAGAAGACCCTGGTGGAACCTGCCTTGGGCTCCTCTCCAAAGGCCAGAATGTTCCTGTTTTGTGGCACCAGGGTGGGCAAAGGCTGGATCTGGAGCCCCACTCTGATTTTTGGGACTCTTGCACCTCGTGTCCCATGGGGAGGGTGCTGGGCCCTGCCCAGGCTCCCCAGGGAATGGGAACATTCCCAGTCCTGCCAGAGCTCCAGGAGCCTTTGGACACCCAGGGATGCCCAAGGTGGGATTTGGGGGTGTCTGTGCAGGGCCAGGGGTGGATCAGTGATCCCTGTGGGTCCCTCCTGCCTCAGGATATTCCAGTTTTTTCTGTGACTCCTCTCTCCCTCTACTAAACCATTCCCACGGATATTTGGGACTGTATCCCCTCAATGCTGTCCCTGTGAAGAGGCAGTGGCTCTGTGTGCCAGCTCCCTGTGTCACCTGCCCTGCCTGCAGCCCAACGTGAACCAGGCCAGGCATCATCCCCAGATCCCCAGCGAGGGATATTCAGGCGGGCTAAGCTGAACTAAAACATCATTCAATGAAACAGCTCCATAATTCTCCTCGGGATTAGAGTCATCAGCTGAAAATCCATTAAAGAGAAATAGATTAAGCAATAAGGCAATGACCATCCCTGCCTTTACTCTCCCTCTGGAACGTAAACAACCCCTGGGACAAAAACCTGCCCCCGTGGAACCAGAGAGGCACCATCTCCCTCCTCATCCATCAGCTCCCCCAAGGAGCAGCTGCAGCCCAAAAAACCACCCTCAAATAAAGCCCTTTTGGCTCTTACAGCAAAGTCTCTCCAAATCTTCGTTTGGGCAGCAAGGCAGCCCTGAGCTGCTTCCTCCTCCCCAGAAAAGGCAAAACCAACATCTCCTGCTTGACCCAAATACAGAGGGCTCAGCATTTGATTTGGCAACAAACGCCACTCAGCCAAACACGTGCATTTCCCCTCGTTATTAGGAATTGAGAATAAAGCAGATGTCCTCTTCGCCTGCATCTGTAAACCTAAGGCTCCAGGATTGCTGAGACTCTATTTTTAACCCCAGCAAGGGAAATCCTAAATCAGAGCAACCCTAAAGTGCCTGTTTATCCAACAGGGCACGAACTGGAACTGAGCAGTAACACCTCCCCACCCGAGTGACCAAACCAGCAAAACCACACCTGAACTGGAGCTGCCTCGGGCAGGATACCCAGAGAGGAGCAGGGAAGAACCAGGGCCCAAATTCCTGTTCCAGGCTGGCCCCAAAGCTGCTCTGAATGTTGGTGAGACCTCAGGGAATCTCCAGGTGGCCAAAATGAGCTTGGGCAGTGCTTGGGCCAGGGGACACCCAGGGTATTGACATGGAATTCAGAGATTCCCAGACTGGTTTGGGTTGGGAGGGACCTTAAAGCTCCAGTGCCATGGGCAGGGACACCTCCCACTGTCCCAGGGTGATCCAACCTGGCCTTGGGCACCTCCAGGGATCCAGGGGCAGCCACAGCTGCTTTGGGAATCCCATCCCAGCCAGGAATTCCCATTTCCCAATCTCCCATCCAGCCCTGCCCTCTGGCACTGGAAGCCATCCCCTGTGTCCTGTCTCTCCAGGCCTGTGCCCAAAGTCCCTTTTTCAGCTTTTCAGTGTCTGAAGGCCTAAAACTGCTGTTCCACACTGCTCAAAATGCAAAACAAACACAATCCTGTCCTGGAACACTCCAGCACAAAGGTGCCACTAGTGATCCAACGAATTCCAGTGAGGTTCCTCAGCATCCCCCAATTCCAACCAGGCAAAGAGCAGCTGCAGTAATTTCTCTTTTCTCCCCTGTTATACCCATGATTTCCTGTGGTAAGGAACCTGCCAGCCCCCAGCCCCAGTGTTGGTTCCTCACAGGCAGCTGGGCTGGAATTCCTAATCCCACTTAAATCAGTGCAATCCTGAGGCCAGGGCTCTCACAGCCTCACTGCTGCTGGGAATCTTGGGCTCTGTGCTCATTTAAACCACAGTGTTCTGCTGATAAAAATATCCTTCAGGAGACTGGGGAGTTATGCTGGACTTTATGGGTTATAAAGAGTTGGAAACCCAGGGTGGTTTCCTGATGCAAACACCGAGCTGGTGTTGGGTGTGACAGACCCAAGGTGCAATTTCTGGTGTTTCAGAGCAGAAAACATTTCGGGGAGATGCCAAGGAGGTGAGGGAAGGCAGGAGGTGAAGGACACCACTGATGGCAGTGACACCCCTGGAGGTGACACTGGGTACAAATAAATGTCAATAAATCACACAACACAACAAACCTGTCCCTAGTGCTGGGAACAACACGGCCACTTGTCCAGAGAGATCTGATTCCTGAGGAACTGAGGGAGCTGGGCAGGTCCTGGGGCTCAGCCCTGATCAGGACTAATCTGGGTGAAAATACCCACCCTGATCACACCAGGGGTTTGACCAGGAGTGCCTTCAGGGCAGTTTTTAGAAGGAAATTCAACTAAAATTAAATTAAAATTAAACTAAATGTGTCATCACCAGATGAGCTTTAAGGTCCCTTCCAATCAAACCATCCTGAGATTCTGTGATCACACCAACACCCACCAGTCTGCAAGGAGGAAAAAAATTATGTACAACTCTACTAATTCTTTCTAGAATTAGTTAAAAGAACACAAGAGGAGCAGATATTGAGCAAAAAAAAAATTCCCACAACCCCGGGTGGGCAGAACCAAGAAAGTCTGCTTTAAGTGGAGGTACCATACAAGGGATTGGGATCAGGTTGCACAATTCTTTAAAGGATTTTTTAGGACGAAAAAAGGTGCAAGTGACAGAATTTGTTACCCCAGAGGTCGGGGTGAGCAGAGAGAGCAGGCAGAAAAGGAAAAGGATTGACAAAAAGCAGGAAAAACCTCCTTCTGTGAGATCCAATGGATCCACTGACCACTTGGCCTCGTGACAGGGTGGGGACCTGCAAGGTGAGTGCCAAGATGAGGCTGATCAGGATGTCAGGACAGGGAGCTGAGCTCTGAATGAAACACAGATTTAGCATCAGCTCCACCCTGCAGCCAGCACTGCCTGCTCAGGGGAGTTATTTTTACTGTAACCACCTCTCTGCTGATTAACAGGGCAGAGGGACGAATCCTCAGCACGGAAAGTTTGAAAGCTTTTCAGGAACATCTGAGGAATTTCTGCCTGGTTTCTCTTGCATTCTGAAAAATCTTCTAAACTGCACATAGAGAAAACATTTAGTTGCATTTACTGCTCTGTCTGCTTCCAAGAGAGGATAAATCCAGTGATTAAAAGAGTAAAAACTACAAAGAGCAGAAAATAAGTTTTAAAATTCTATGATATTCATGCCTGTGAGAGTTCTGCCAGCTCAGTTATCTCCGTATCAGCTCACCCAGACCCGTGGTTGCAAGGGCAACAAACAAGCTTTTATAACAAAGACTGTGAGAGCAAAAATTTTAAACCAAATGCTAAAAAAACCCTTGGCAATCTGAATAAACCATCTGCAAAACACAACCCAGCCAGAACACTGGGAGCACTCCCATCTCAGTGACCTTTCCATCACTGATGCTCAGCCCCTCCGGGGAAAACATGTCAATCCACTTCGGATGAGGTTTGAAATGTTTGTCTGATTTAAAGATCCCACAGAGCTGTGCTTTCACACAGCTGCCCCTTGAGCTGGACAGAACTCACCCAGCCAAGCCAAACTGGGGCTCCCAGTTTGCCCAAAATATGGACTTTGATTTGTCCTGTAGTTAAACCTTGGTGTCAGGGCAGGTGTCGGCAAATCCCACCACTCCCCAAAAAACTGGGGCATGGAAAGTGTCAGCAAAACCCTAAAACTGTGACATGAAAGGTGTCATCAAACCCCAAAAAACCTGGGACACGAAAGATGTCAGCAAACCCCCAAAAATCTGTGATGTGAAAGGTGCTGGCAAACCCCTTCACCCCGAGAACTCTGTGACACGAGAGCTGTGCACAAATACATCATTTCTGGGGTTTTTCTGCTCCACATTTGCTGCCAGCATCTCTTTACTCCTGCCACGTTTCAGCTCCCAAGACAACTGATGACCCTCTGATGTTTAGGCACAAAACCAAGCCCAGGTGACCACGGAACACGAGGGTCTGACCTGAGCCCAAGGGGACATCCCCAGCTGTCCCTGTGACCTCCCTGGGACCACCACGGGGCAGCCAGTGGCTCCCACCTGCCCTGCCAGGAGCTGCCAGCTCTGCTCAGGCTCCGAGGAGCCAGGGCTGCCCTCCTGAGGTGCTGCCACCACCACGGTCACCGCTTCAGTCACAGCTGAAAAACAAACTCATTAAAATCTGTCCCTCGAGCCAAACCGTGAGGAACCAGGGAACACTGAGAGGATGGAAAGGGAAGCATCTCCCCATCCTCAACACTGGAAGTGTCCAAGGCCAGGCTGGACAGGGCTTGGAGCAACCTGGGAGAGTGAAAAGTGTCCCTGCCCATGGCAGGGGGTGGCACTGGGTGGGCTTTGAGGTCCTTCCAAACCCTGGGATTCTGTGGCTCAGTGACAAGGTGAGCCACGTTGGCACATCACAGAGGGGAGCTCGTACCGCCCAAACCTTGCTCCACAGCTCCCCAGCCACGAGATTGGAAACTGAAGCATCTTAGAGAAATAATTAGAGAAAGCAGAACTCTTAATTAGGCCCAGCAGTGATGAGGAGCTCCGGCTGAAGGGCGATGCCCGGAGCCAGGGCAGCCAGAGCCGCCTGAGTGACCATGGGGTGTCACTCACACACCACAAACCCGGAGGAGAACGGCTCCGTGGCTGTGTGAGCACAGCCCCTCGGGGACTGCCCTGCCCGGCTCACAGGGCTCAGCTCACCCCGAGAGTTTTGGGGCTCCCCCCGAGGAGCTCACCCCTCTGCACACCCGGGTTTTACCCTCCCCTCCCTCCACAACGTGACAGTTTCCATTCTCCCCCAGTCCTCCGAAGGTCTGAGGGACCAGCTGGCTACAAAAGGATGCAAAAAAAAAAAAAAAAATTTCTCCTGCAAATCTTTTGTCTTTATCCCCTGACACGTTTTCTCTCCTCTCGTTAACGCGGGCGGCGGACAAAGCACAAACACCGTCGGCGCATCCAAAATCTGGGGGAAAAAAAGCAGGTTTATTGCTGGCTGGGGCTGGCAAAGGGGGACACTGAGATGTTGTTCCAGGCGGGAGAACAAAGATTAACCACTCACTCTTGTCACAGATTTGAAATCCGGGAAGAGTGACCTCATGCACCACAGCGCTATTGAAACAACAAACCCCACGGAACACAACAAGCTGCTATTGACCCTTGGGACGGGAACGGCTCCATTCCAACGGGGGGGTTTTGGGAACGAGCTTCCAGAAAGTGACAGGGAAATTCCGCTTTGAATTTCAGCACCGGCGAGAGCTTAACTCCGTAAATCATTCCGCTCGTCACTCTTGTGCTCCCCTCTAACACAAACGGCAAAAGGTGCCAGAGGCTTACGGGAAAAGCACAATCCCGCAGATTCTCTTGGCAGGGGCTGAAAGGTTTTAACTTTGCTATCACCCCCGCTCTCACAATGCAGCTCGTGATCAGGGGGTACCTCTGCTCGGGGGAGGTGTGGCAGGAGGGTACCGAGGGGACACCCGTGGATGCCACGGATCTGAAAACCCACTGCTCAAGTTTAGGATCCCGAGGAGCCACTGACAGCCGCTGCTGCCGCACCAGATGCCGTGCAGCCAGCCAGGCAATTAATTTTTCCCCCCTTTTCCCTCCGTTTTTATCTGTGTAAAAACCCATCCTTTGTTCTGAGTGCCGGTCCCCAGGTGCGCCCTCCCCGCGCCTCCCGAGTGACACCCGGGCACTCCCCGGCTCCTGTCCGCTCGCCGCCCGCGGAGGTAAAAATTAGTAACATACCATCACGTGGTAAATCTCCTTGCTTGGGAGACGGAGAGCTCTGCACATTGCTGACCTCGATTTCTTTCCTTTCCAAGGGAGCCGTTTTGCCGGGCTCCGGCTCGGCGCCTTTGCTTTTGGGAGCCTCGAGCGCCGGCGCTCCATCGGTGCCGTTCCTCTTGTCCCTCTTGCCCGCCGCCTCCTGCCGCTCTTTGTCCTGGCCGCCGAGCTCGGGGATCTGCTCCAGCTTGCTGTGGAACACGCTCGGGCTGCCCAGCTCTTTCTTGAGCGAGTTGCTGCCGCCGTTCCAGTCGTCTCGCTTCTTGGCGGCCGGCTCCTCCGGCGGCGGGGCCGGGGGCTGCGCGCCGGGGCCGGGGCTCGGCGGGGCGGCGGCGCCGGGCACCCCCGCCTGCTCCTCCGCCACCGTCAGTGACCTCTTCATGGGGCCGCTGGGCTTGCCGGCCGTGGGGCTGCGGCTCTGGGTCAGGCTGCTATTAGGAGAGAGCAGCCCAGTGGCGACGTCTTCTCTAAGCACCGGCTCAGGGTATTTATCGGCCAGGTTAAGGGTTAGGGGCACCGACAAGTGAGAGCACTCTGACATCGCACGCCTCATCGCCTTCCTCTGGTGGGCAGCCCTGGCCAGCAAACTGCCCTCAGAGCCCAGCTGCTCCTCCATCTCCTCCTCCATCTCGGGGCTCTCGCTCAGGTCACTGCTCCTGGACTCGTCCTGGGCCAGCTCCACGGTGGTGGTCGGAGGGGCTGCTTTGGGGGACGCCAGCCCGCTCTGCCCGTAGCCGTCATTAACCACCCCGAGGACACAATAGCCGGGGGCTCCATCTTTTTTCTGGGCAGCTTCTTTAGAGCCCGACTCGTTGGGCAGGATAGGGTGGAAATTGGGGTTCCAGACGCTGATTTCCTGCTCCTTCATGTATTTGCCCGGATCGCTCTCCGACACGGATAGATGGGGCAGCTTTGGCTCTGCCTGGCATTTGCTCTCCGTGCCAGCCTTACCCACGGCTTTCTCTTGGTCGGTGATGGCTCCATTTTTCCCCAGCCCAGGAGCGGGTTTTTCGGCTGCCGCCTGTCCCACGCGGAAATCGGTGGCTTTCGGGTTCCCCAAGTTCCCTTCCCCAGAAGGAAACGCTTCCGAAATCAAGGACCAGCTCTCAAGGTGACCTGCAGCCGCCTGGTATTTCTTGCCCGGCACCTCGATTTCTCTTTTGTCTTTCTGAGCTATTTTTAGCTCTTTGTCTAGTTTCCCCTCGAAGAAGCAGAGCTTGTCCTCATCCGTGAAACCGGCGCTCTTCACCAGCCCGTCCTTTATCGGTCCCCCCGAGTTCACGTTCAAGCCGATCTCGTTGAGCTTCCCCTCCGTCCTCTGCCACTCGAACTCGGTTTTGCCGAAGTCTTTGGGGGACTCCATGCGGCGGAACGATGCCGGGAAGCTCTCGGGGCTCTTGCCCTTGCCCAGCGGGCTGTACTCGGCCAGCGGGGCCGGCTGCTGCTCGGACAGGGACATCGCGGCGGCTCCGCTGCTGCAGCGCTCGGCGCGCCGGGCTCGCTGCCGTGACGACACGGCGTGCCCCCGGTGTTCGTGACAAACCCCGTCCTCCCCACCCCCTGCGCCGTCGTCTCCACTCGCCGCAGCCAGCCACTGGTTCAAAAGAAAGCGGCAGGTTGCATCCTTTTGTGGAGGATCCTTCAGGAATTCACTTGGGGAAGGCGAGAGCGCGGCCCCGGGCTGAGGCTGCCGCGGGTTTAATCGGCTCAGGGGAAGGCTTGTTCTGCCGGCGGCTTTTGGGGGGTCCCGACGAGTTTGGGGGGGATTTCGGCCTCTCCTCTTGCTCTGCCGAACTCTGCCGTGATCGATGCTTTTATCAGCATCGATTCCTGCTGATGAGCCGCTCCGAGAACGCGCAGGAGCCAAGATCAGCA
>VXBN01010325.1:0-49571 GCA_013397395.1 Sinosuthora webbiana
ATAAAACAAAGTAAAAATAAAAACTGAAATGAAAATTAAGTTACATTAAACAGATAAAATTAAATAAACGAAAAAAAACTAGCCAAATAAAAACGTTACAATAAATGAAAAATAATAAAATTAAGTTCAAAATAACCAGAGAAAACAACGAAATTGAATAATGAAATAAAGCAAGGCAGAAAACAGCGAGTACAAAAAGCGGAGCCCGTGTGCCGTGGTACCGCCGGGCGATGCCGTGACTCGGATTCGAACCGAGGTTGCTGCGGCCACAACGCAGAGTACTAACCACTATACGATCACGGCGCGCTACCGGGGCTCTGGGCGGGCGGGGCGGCGCGGCGGCTGTTGTTGGTGGCGATGGTGACGTGCGGCGGGGCCGGGCCGCTCCCGAAGTCCTGTGAGTGTCTCATGCGGGGCTGGGGGCTCTCGCCCAGGCGCGGCGAGGGAGGTTACACCAGCGCCGCACCCGCAGCTTTCCCGCTTTCCCCCTTTGTCACCCACATACTGACCTCCGCCATCGTGTACTCTCCCCTCCCCAGCCCTGGCCAGCTTTAGCTGCGGGATTGGCCAAAATCCACAGGCAGAAGGCGTGGAGCTGGCACGGAGAGTGGTGTGTTTACGGGCAGCGTGTGGCACGTGGTGCCCGGAGTGCCCGTGATGGCCTGCCTGCCCCGTGGTATCATTAATCACCGATGTCTGAACTGATTCCTGCCAACCTTGGTTTGCCACCCTTGGAGCCACATCACTTCACCGCTCCCTGTGCAAACAAAGAGCGTGAGGTACCAGTAGAGTGCACAAACCCGGGCATGCAATTCCCATCATCCCGGGAGAAAAGGTGGTTTCCAACACACAGTGCAAGGGGACACTTTTGTTGGCTTACACGCCGTCCTTCTCAAGGGCCAGAGGACACGACTTCACGCCACTGAAGCTTTGGACGCCACGTGTGCCCCACTCTGGTTTCCTTTGGGAAACATTTCCTGGGGTGGGGTAAGAGTTTGATTTCTACTTTCATTATCTCTCCTCAAGGCTCGTTCTGCCTGGGAGGAAAGTCTCCCGGCTGACCTTTCTTTGGATGGCACGGTGCCCTGCACGGCCACGCCACTGGGCCCCCCCGCACGCCCGGGTGTGAGCCCCGGGAGGAGCCGGGGCGGCCCCGGCGCCGCAGTGCCCAGCCCAGCTCTTTGGACCGAGCTGTTAATGGGTAACCGGGCACGGGACCGGGAGCTGCGGGGCCGGCGGGGCTGGCGGGTGAGTGCTGGGGGACGGCGGGTGCCAGGGCGGGAGAGCCGTGGGGACACGGAGGGCACGAGGCCACCGGGGGATGAGGCCACCGGGGGTGTGAGAGCGTGGAGTGCAGGGACACGGGGCAGAGGGTCCCGTGGCCACGCTGCTCCAGAGCCTGCGGGGGACACCAGGAACAGGAGTGCGTGGGGACACCGGTACACGGGGAGCACTGGGGGCACCCCTCTGCTCCCTCCCTCATTATCTGCCCGTCCATGTAGTCCCACTCCTGAGGGGATGGCAGCCAATGAGACTGCACCAAAACAAGAGACTTTGGGTCTGGTGGGGCTAGGGACAAGGAGGTCCTGGGAGGCACCGAGCCTGAGATGGGGGCACAGCCAGGAACCTGGGGTGGTCCTGGAACTCTGTGAGATCCTGGAGGGGTCACTGAGACCAGATGGGTTCTGGGGAGTGTTCTTGAAGTGGTGGTGGACTTGGGGAGGGGGGTCCTCCTGATCTCTGCCAGGGCCCTGTAGAGACATCCCTGAGCACCAGAAGTCCCAGTGATGATGGAGGCCCTGGAAGGGGGTGTGAGGTCCTGGGTTCCCACCATGGCCCTGGGTGCTGCCCTGCTGCTGAAGAGCCATGAACCCAGGGACACATGGGGGCCAGCACACCCCAGTGGCTCCCCATGGTGGCTCTGCTGGCCTGTGGAGCCCTGGCCACACCACCTTCAGCTGTCATGAGGCCCCATGATGAGGGGGGTGTTCTCCAAAACTCCCCCCCTTCACCTGTTGCATTTGGAGCTGAGTCTTTCCCTTCAGTGGACACTGTGAGAAACTGTTGATGACCCTGGAATCTCCTTCTCTGCACAGACCTCTACAATTCTCCTCAAAGCAAAGACAACATCTTACTGCCTCTGTCCTCACACAGAAGTGCTTCTATATTTGACCGGTGCCTTGCCTGTGATTCTCTGCTCTTCCCTCATCCTTCTCCAGGTAGAGGAACCGGGAGGGTGTCCAAATGGGATGATGCTGCAAGGGTTCCTGCCCTGGCATAACACTGGTTCTTCTGGGTTTGCTGGACCAGTTCTCCCAGTATGATTCTCCTTTAGGACCAGCCCCTATGCAAACTATCAGTCATTCTTACCTGTTGTTCCTTCACTGTGTTATTATCAGCATGAAAGGACCTTCTTCCTCATCTTACTTGGTTGTACCAAGGCCTTTGGATGAGGAAGGATGCTTTTTGAAAAATACCTCTTGCAAAGGGGCTCACAGAGGCTGGTGGACACTGCCACCAACTTGGAGGAGGAGTACCAGCACTCCCTGCTGCATATAGTCCTCTCCTATAATTCCTTGGAAGCACAGAAGAGTAAAGACCTCTCCAGAGTTACAGGAGAATAAGGAATTCTGCACCCCAGCACCATGGCCTGAGGACCTCATAGGATGGTCCCTTGATGTGCTGGGGCAGGACCTGCTCTGAATACTGACTGCAAGAGGCCTTATCCTCTCAGAGACCCAAAACTGAAAAGCAGAGTGGGACATTTGAGCTTCCCAGAGGTGATTCCATTTTTCTCTCCCCAGCCAGAATTGGGGCCTCTCAGTGCTGTTTCCCATATGCACTGAGGCAAAGGAACTTCTGGAGATGGAAGGAAACCAGATAACCCTGGACAGCCTTGAGAAGGGTACAGATAACCCAGCTTTCACCTCTGAGGTAAGTTCCCTTCCCTTCCCTTCCCTTCCCTCTGGAGTACAGGGTGCTCCAGTTAATGATGTTTTCCAGGGAGAGGAGAGACACTATGAGGAATGTGGTGGCCCACTCAGTGAGAGCCAAGAGGAGAGAAGAAAAGGGAAAGGGAGATTCTCCTCCTACTGCAGGTGGGATGATCTGCACAGAAGTGTGAGCTCTGCCAGAGACAAACCTGATTTGGGAGCAGAGTAGGGTGGTATTGAGCACATGGGGGGGGCAGTGTCTGATGGCTCTGAGTGGCCTTGTAGGGTGCCACTGGCAGGTCTCTGTCCCCACAGCAGGTGATGTTGAGCATGCTGGGGTTTCTCATCATGGCCCAGCTGTACCACCTCCTGCTGTTGGAAGTGCCCAGCGGGAGCCATGGTCATGGCCTGGCTCTGGTGGGCTGGCTGCAGCTGCAGTAGTTTGGCTTGGGCTGATCTTTCACATCCATCTTCTGTGTCTCTCATGCCTCTTGCATGTGACTCTCGCCAGGAAGGCCCTGCAGCCAGCATCCAAAGCAAAGCATTTCTGCAAGGCTCATGCCAAGGCATTGAGAAGAGTCGTCCTGGGGCTCCTTGGAGTAGGTGAGGACTTCCTGTCACTGGGACTCCACATCCCCACCCTTTTGGCTGGCTGTGCCTCCAAACTCCACTTACTGAACACTGTCAAGTGTGTGGAGGTTGTATGCACTGCCAGCAGCCACACTGCCCCCTCCTCACCCCACCACTGCTGCCCAGTTCTATCTTCACCTCACTCTCCCCTGCCCTTTCTCTACCTGCCCAAAGGGCTTACTGAGCCCCTTCTGCTCCCTGCTGGGGTGGTGCTTTTAAAGTCTCCTCACGCAAAGATGGGATCCTCAAGGGTGGCCAGGGAAGGACATTGGGAGGAAATGAACCTCATGGTTGGCCCCAGTGAGTTATGAACCCGTGATCCTACAGCCTTGATGTTTCTGACTCCCTTCTCCAGCCTACCTGTGCTACTTCATTGCGGCCTGTTACCTCAACTTCCAGCGAGCCCTTGCCTTGGTGGTCATAACTGCCGTGGTTGCCTTCTTCATCTGCTGGGACATCTTCAAGAAGCACTGTGGGGCAAAGGTTCTGCTGCTCCTCCGCCCTGTTGGGAATTGCTTCCAAAAGTGCTGGCCATGGCTGAAATGGTGAGTCAGGAGAAGGCAGGGCCAGATCCCTCCCAGCACCTGTTTTCCCTCCCATGGCTCTGCCAGCACAAGCACAGCTGATGGCATCAGGCTGTGCTCTAGTGCTGTGCTGGCACCTCACAAATGGTGAGAATGGCCCAGCCTGGGAACCACTTAAAAACCATTGCAGAAATGTCTTGCTGCTCTGCCTCAGTAATGTGGTGGCTGGTCACACCCCTTGCTTGTGCCTGAGCCCCAGGTTTCTTCAGATACGTGGACCTTACCATGGCAATTCCATCAAAATCGGCTCCTGCCCTTCATGACCTTCTCTCCCTAAGGGGACATCATCTTGCTGACAGTCTGGGGTTTCTTCTGCAGGCTCCTGTGGGTGGCCCTCCTGGCAGGCTTGATTGTGTGGCTGGTTTTGGACACTGGCAGAAACCCAGAGCAGCTCATCTCATTAGGTGGCTTCTGCTTTTTGGTGCTGTTCCTGTTTGCCTGCTCCAAGCACCACAGTGCGGTACGTGCTTCAGGTGTAACTTGACCATCAGTCCCCTTGCAGGAGGTGGCCACCCAGCACTGGAGAACATGCAGTTTGTTCCCCCTGGCATTCCCTTCTCTGGAGGAAGCAGAAGCCCAGCAGAGCTGGGCAGAGCTGGGTGCAGCCTGGGGAGCCGAACTGGTTGGGTGGATAGACCCCAAAGCTACCTCACTGCTCTTCTTCCCATTGCTCTCCTTCTACTTCCCACCCCAGGGCTCTCCTGCATTGCCTCTGTCCTGTTTTCTGGCATGTCCCTCATAGTGGGCCAGACCCAGAAACCCAGCACCAGACCCACACCAGGGCTTCAGATGCCTTGGGAGCCTTGGTCAGAAGTGATTGAAGTCCTGGTGGCTTCCAGCCCAAACTGCTGCAATGCTTTGGGCAGTCCCTCCATCCTGCTCTTCCAAAGGGTTATTCAACAGTTTCAGTCTGGCAGGTCTGGTTTTTGACCAGACCAAAGGTCTTTGCGCTTGTATCCCAGGTCAGCCTGGCAGGTTATGTTCCATCCAATTCTAGAGTCTCACCAACTCATTTCTGGCTGTCACCAACCAACATTTGTCCATTTCTGTGACACTTTATTGGTCTCCCCATGATCTTCACCCAGGACAGTGTGTGGTGTTTGTCACGTGCTGCTGTTGCAGCAGCTGGAAACCAGCAGGGGAAGCCTGTAGGCCTTGAAAACATTTCAGCTCCTGCTCTGCTTTTTGTCCCCAGGTGTCCTGGAGAGCCGTTTTCTGGGGTCTTGGTTTGGAGTTCTTACTCGGACTCTTTGTCCTCCGAACAACTCCTGGCACCCAAGCTTTCCAGTGGCTGGGAGACCAGATCCAGGTACTGCATCTACTCATCCCATCCTGTGCTTGTAACCCTGACATTACCAGGAAAAGAAGAGTGTGGCATGGGGCGGGGATTGCATGCTCACAATTTTGTTCAGGACTGGAGGGAAGCCAGCTCTTCCCTGGTTTTCTGCAGCAGCCCAGAGCCCTCAGTGTGCTCTTCTTTCCAGGCTGTAGCAGAGCCCTGTGGTTTTGGGACAGCCCACCAGTATCCCCATCTTAGATCTCAGAGGGTCATTCTCTGGTGTGCAGTGAAGTGAGCTGTGGGACTGGGGGCACAGCCCCTCACTAGGCAGAATGAGATGTCAGGGAAGGACCTGATGGAGATCTCTGTTCTACCTGTGTCATTTCTTCCCTTGCAGTACTTCCTGAGCTACACCACAGCTGGCTCCAGCTTTGTCTTTGGGAACACACTCATTGAAGAAGTCTTTGCCTTCCAGGTCAGCCAAGGAACGGGGCATGGGGAGGTTTTCTTCTGTTCTGCCTCTTTCCTGGGTCCTGGAGAGCAGAGAGCTAAATGCAGCCAGATCTGCTGTGGTAGAGCTCAACCATCTAAGAGGTGGATCTCCCTAAGCTGTGTATACACCTGTGGACTTCCTCAGTGCCATGGAGGATTTGCACTGGTCCCTGTCCCTCCTGCCAGCCTGGCTGAGTGTTGTGGCACCCCAGTAGTGTGGGCTGGCTGTGCAGTACCACACCATGCCCAGCCTGGTGCCCACGGGTGCTGGGATGTGTGGCTCAGCTCTGCTTTAACCCTGTGCCTTGCCTGCAGACCCTGCCCATCATTGTTTTCTTCAGCTGTGTGATGTCCATCCTCTACTACCTCGGTGTCATGCAGTGGCTTATTCTCAAGGTAAGGCCTCACTCCTTGATCTGGGATGGCAGGGGAAAGGAGAAGAACCTGTTGTGTTCTCTGTCTACTGTGGTCAGCTGAGAGATGTCCCAGGAAAATTGCTATGGTACTTATTTGGGGGGATTTGTCCTGCTTAAAAGAATAGACACAAGCCCCATCTTTCTAGCCCCTTCTCAGAATGCCAAAAAACCTGAACCTTCGAGCTGGTGTTTCCACCTGGACTGGAGGTGCTTCCCAGGATCACCTCCATGCAGGGGCCAAACAGTGCTTGGCTTCATGGGTATGGTGACAGGGTGTCAGGAGTCTCTGTCAACACGGTGGCCTTGTCTTTCCCCAGATCTCCTGGCTGCTCCAAGTCTCAATGGGCACCACTCCCACTGAGACTCTCAGTGTGGCAGGGAACATTTTTGTGGGACAGGTAAGGTCCTGGGCAGCAGATCCAGCTCCTCAGTGCTTGCAGCTGAGCCTGCCCTGGAGAAAGGGTCTTCTCCCTCCCTATGAGACCTGTGGCCCTGTATGGCTCCATCCCAAGGACAGCAGGGTTTTCTCTTCCACAGACCGAAGCCCCACTGCTCATCCGCCCATACCTTGCAGACATGACCCTGTCAGAGATCCATGCCGTGATGACTGGTGGCTTCTCCACCATTGCAGGCAGCGTGATGGGTGCCTACATATCCTTTGGGGTGAGTGCACAAGCATTTGGAGCCACACGCTCCCTGCTACGGGGTACTGACATGCAAGAACTGCCCTGGACTTGATGAGAGAAGACCCCCAGCAGGTGCCTCATGATCCCCTTCTATAAGCAGGATGAGAGCAGGGTGTCCAGACTTACCTTGTCCCAAAGACACCTCATCCAGCCCCACCTTTGCTGGCTTGGCCAGAACCCTAGAGCTCTGCCAGGTAGAGGGCAGTGCTGTGGGACCCTTACCTTGTGTCACTGCACAGCAAGCAGGGCAAATCCCACAGAATCATGGGATAATATAGCCTGGAAAGACTCTCTGGGGGGGGGTCTCTGGTCCATCCTCCTGCCAACTGAGGTTATGGCAACTGAGGGGATGCCCAGGGCCTTGTCCAGGTTGGTGGTGAACATCCCATGGATGGAGATCTTCCCCAAAGTCTCTGGTTTCCCCCAGAAATCTTGTGCCTCAGACACAAGAAACAACTTTTCCTTATATCCAACTGAAACTGTGATTCTCACCTTTTCACTGGCTGTCACTGAGCAATGTCTCCCCTCCAACCCCCTTTTAAATAGAAACAGCAATATCCACCCCCCTCCCTGTTTTCTCCCAACAGAACAATCCCTGCTCCTCCAGCATTGCCTGGGCACTGCTGGCACCAAGCCCCTAGGGATGCCCTCTCCAGTTCATCAGTGCTCTGAATAAACCTTCCCCTTAACCTGCTGCCTGAGCTCCTGCTATTTAAACATTAATTAGTCTCCTTAAATGGGGAATCAAAGGTGGAAGGTCAGAGAAATGAGATGTTGCCAGGGAAGGGGTGAGGCTGGGAGCTTGGCCCTTCATCAGCAGGTAGAAGTTAACAGTGTTATCCATCCTATTGCTCTGATACTGGTAAAAAGGAACAAGGAAGCGACAAGAACCATTATGATTAACATCACCAAGGCTACAATCACTGCAGCTCCAGCAGATGCCTCCATCCAGGCAAGCTGCCCCATATGCACAGCTGCTCAGATAGGAAAACCAGCCAATTTTCCCACCTTGAGCAAGTGGAGAGGCCTGAACTGCTCTGAGTGTCACTGGCTGATGCCAGCCATGTACTGGGATGCCCTGGGGTGGCAGGTTATGGGGCACAGCCTTGCACAAAGGTGCCTATGCCTCTGGTCTGCACATTGCAGATAGATGCAGCATCACTGATCGCAGCTTCTGTGATGGCTGCGCCCTGTGCCCTCGCCATGGCCAAACTTGTCTACCCTGAAGTGGAGGAGTCCAAGTTCAAGGGCAAAGCAAGCATCCGCCTCGCCAAAGGGTGAGTGTGAGGAGAGGGGCAGTGGAGTGGGCCTGCATGAGTTCTCCTGCTGCAGGGAAGTAGGGGGGCACAAGTGGACACTGCAGGTGGCCCAAGGCCAGGAGAGCCTGTGGTGTTCACACATCCATGGAGTGAGCGCTGACCTGGCATGGGGGGTGCCCAGCCAGATGAGTACATTGTGGTCTTTTTCCATACAGGGAAGAGCGGAACATCCTGGAAGCTGCCAGCAACGGGGCTGCCACCTCTGTGGGGCTTGTGGCCAACATTGCAGCCAACCTCATCGCCTTCTTGGCTGTGCTGGAGTTCATCAATGCTGCCCTCCGCTGGATCGGGCAGATGGTAGACATCGAGGGTCTTACCTTCCAGGTATCCCCAAGAGCTGGTTTGAGCTGCCAGATCCTGCATCCCCCACCCATCCCCACCTTTGCCTGCTGCCTCAATGGGCTGCTGAGACCCGTGCTGGGTTTTTGGCATATCCTGGCAGCGGATGTCCAATGTGGGGACTGTGCAGATCAGCTCTGAGTCGTTCCCTTCTGGGATGCTTTTCCCAGGTGATCTGCTCCTATGTCCTCATGCCTCTGGCCTTTCTCATGGGGGCAGACTGGGCAGATTCACCGGTGGTGGCTGAGCTCCTGGGGATCAAGATCTTCCTGAACGAGTTTGTGGCGTACCAGCAGCTGGCCACGTACAAGAAGAACCGTCTGATGGGCCTGGAGGAGTGGGATGGGAACCGGAAGCAGTGGATATCTGTGAGGGGCACCACTACCCTGCCAGGCACAGGGCAGGGATAGAGCCAGCCAGAATGGGGCATGGGACCCGGCCAGGCAGACAGGTGGGGGGCTGGCAGAGGATCATAGAACCATTTAGTTTGGAAAAGTCCTCTAAGATCATTGAACCAGGATGGTGGTGCTGGGAGTGGGCGGGCACCTATGTCCAGCTAGACTTGGATGTTTGCTAATGACTGGGTGTGGAAGGAGTCAGTGAAGACCTTTCCCATTTATCCTGCTCCTTGATGGGACAGATCATGGTGCTACAGGGCCCCTTGTCCCTCCAGCCCAGCCTCTTCCAGGGAGAGCCTTCATCCTTGCTCCCAAAAATAGCCAACAGAGAAGGGTTGGGGTGGGGAACTTCCCTCTATCATGTCTGTCTGGGAGCTCCAACGTGGTGCTCAGATCTGGGGCTGCTCCTGGGCAGAGGTGACCATGCCATGCTGCTGTGCCCTCCAGGAGCGCGCCGAGAGCATCACCACCTTTGCCCTCTGTGGATTTGCCAACCTCAGCTCCATTGGCATCACTCTGGGAGGCCTGGGTAAGTGTGACCTATGTCCTGAGTACCTTGGCACTCAGCGAGTGGGTTCCTGGGTCAGAGAGCAAGAGCTCAGCTGAGGCAGGAAGAATTTGCTGCCCTCAAGCCTCCATGTTCAGTCTCTGCCAGATAAAAAGCAGGATTTGCACGAGGTGACCCGGATGATTTTGCACTGCACCCATGGGCAAGAGCATATGCATGTCCTCTCAAGCCTGGGTGTCACCCAGCCACAGGGGAAAGAGCAGAGAGACTCCAGTGCTGGGAGTGCTCAGAGCTCTGGTGCATCACCCATAGGTGCAGGGCGGGCACAGTGCTCTGCCAGGATGGGCAGACAATACACTGGGTGCTGGTTGGGATCACCACATCCTCCAGATAGCAGGAGTTGGGGTGGGCAGGGCACTATGTGGCAGAGCCAGCTCAGGACTGAGGACACGTTACTATCTGTCCCCCACCCACTGTAGAGCCAGAGCAAGGATCTGACTCACCCCAGTGTCTATTTGCCCCCACAGCTTCCATGGTGCCCCAGCGCAAGGGTGATCTTGCCTCCGTGGTGCTGCGGGCCCTGCTCACTGGCATCTGCGTCTCCCTGCTCAATGCCTGCCTGGCAGGTAGGTCTCTGCCCGCTGCCAGCAGGGCCAGAGAGATCCAGGGAAGCACAGGCACAGGGCTGAAGATCCCATAAATGCAGTGTTCAAGGATGGAGGTGGCTGGCCTGTCCCCCCATGGCTCTGCCAGAGCCTTCAAGCCCTGCTCTCCCCTCATGGCTCTGCCAAGGGCAGCCCAAGCCCAATGAGGGCTCATGGGGCCCCCCATCCTTCTCTGGGCTGGAACATTTCAAAGGCAACTTTTGAAGTATTGCAAGGGGCTCCCTAAAGTCTTGGGGGGTGAGGTAGGATGGTTCACGGGACCTGCACAGTCCCAGGTATAGCATTTGCAAGCAAATATAGTCAAGGTGTCGGACTTGTGAACAGGCATGGGGTACAGGACTCACAGCTTGCTTGGGGTATGGAATTTGGATCCATGGTACCTCTTAAGTCCCAATAGGAGACCTTGTCCCCCAGGTCTCCTCCATGTGCCAACACAGGTGGGTGACTGCGCAATGTTCTTCGGCACCACCAACTTCAACTCGACCAGCTACACTATGTACACCTGCTGTAAGCAGCTCTTTGCCAGGTGAGTGTGAAGGACCCCGGAGCCATCTGGCCCTGCCCAAGGACCCAAGTGGTGGGGCAGCAGCTTGTCCTGACCCTGTGTCTCTCCTTCCAGCTCAGTGCTCCAGAATGGGACTCTCTCCTTCACGGGATCCTGGGCTGAGCAGGCAGAGAGCATGCTCTGGCTCAGAGAGTGCTGCATGTACTACAACCACACATCCTGTGCAGGGACAATCTAGAACTGGGGGAACACCAGGGCCTACAAGGCCTATCCCCAAAGGTACAAAAACCCCAACAGAAACCTGAGCATTTGGTCTTCTCCACTCATGCTGATGGAAGCTGCATACACCTTGCAACCTGCAGCCTTAGGTGCTGGCCCCGTGGACACAAGGGAGCAGCTCCCAAATAAATTATGGCAACCCTTGTGTGCTTGCCCTCAGACCCCTTCTGGCCCCTGACTATGGCTGTCCCACACAGCAAAAGGTCCTTTGCTGGGGCTGCACCCCATGCCCACTGCAGACCTTGCAAGCTGAGCGCCAGTCTGCTGCCAGCCTTAGGCTCTGGCCCCAACTCCCCTCCTCTCCCCCACAGGGCATGGATGGGGTAAAGCCAGTGCTCGAAGATGTTTTTCTCCCAAACACAAAGCCAACGCATCCCACTGGGTGCACCTCTCCCAGAGCAACCACAGTGCCAGGGAACAGGCCAGTCCTTGCTTTATTGCACTTGAGAGCACCCAGTTGCCAACGCAGCCACATTATGTACATTGGTATTTTACAGTTACCCAACGACAAAGGACCAGGAGCCCAGAGCATGCCATGCTCCCAACCTGGCTCCTTCCCTCCATTAGGCTGCACTGAGCCACTGCCTGGGACGCCACCCTGCAGGGTGGTGTCACTGGCACCCAGCACCCTCCTGCAACGCCCTGAGGAAGGGGATGCTCTGCAGGGTGACGGAGCAGACAGCTCCTCTGGCTGTCCATCACTGCCTCGAGCCAGGGGTAGCAGGATTTGGAGTGGGTACCGCCAGCTGTTGCTGCAGTCCAGCATGTGCCAAGCAGAGGTGATGCTGAGCACCAGATTGTGCAGTGTGGCTAGGGCATACAGGGTCTAGGTGTGGCACGGGGGCAAGGAGGGCAAGTCGTGTGGGCTAGACACCCCCACATGCCAAGGCAGAGTTTGGTATGGAGGGGAAGTTGCTCCTTTGCCCTGCTCCCAGGTATCCCATGTGAGGTAGAGCATCCTTACCGTAGCACTGGCCACCATCCAGAGCAGCACAGCCACCCTCAGCAGCCACCCAGCAATGGGGTGGGAGACTTCCCTGGGAAGCAAGCAACAGCAAGGGTGCAAAATCCCATCCCTGTGCAGCTGCTGGTACCAGTGCAAACACCCCGCCCTGGAACCAGCCAACATCCCAGAGCCCCACACCATAGAGGAGCCCTGCAGCGACTGCTGGAACCCTCTGCAGGAAAAAGGGTGTGCCAGGGCACAGGGGACTGCCTGGGCACTGGTGGGGTTCTCATCCTTGACAGCACTGGCAAAGCTTGGCCCTGGGGACACAGAGAGGGACATGAGGTGCTGGGAGTCAGGAGGGTCCAGGACTCCCAGTTTGCTGAGGAGCCAGGCAAGGACACGGTGCCTGCAAAGCCCAAGGGAGAAGCTCTACCCCTGCCTGAAGGAAGGCCTACGGAAAGTTGAGAGAGGAAAGCGAGTCCGAGCGTGTAGAGGCACATGGCTCCACAGGCTCCAGCTGAGAGGTACTGGGAGGTGGCCTGTGGCTCACAGCCCCTGCAGCCCTGGCCCAGCTGCTCACAATTAGCACACACCACACAATGCAAACGCTGCAGGCCAGGCAGGTGCCCCATGGAGAAGGCCACTGCCAGGGTCTCCCTGTCCCACACTGGTCACATGCTGGGCCCAGGTTGGGAGCCAGAGGACGAATCTCAGCTGCAGCAGCTCTGACTACTGTGGGCAGCTAGCTCTGTTGCTCTCTCCTGACCTGGGTTTGCAGGCTGTTGGGGCCTCCCCTGCTTCTGCAGCTCTCCGGGAGCTCTTCGGGCTCACAGAAGCCTTGCGGGTGCCCTGAGGACTTGTCAGCACCTTCTTCTGGAGCTGGGGGCTGGACTGGGCAGACTTCCTGCCCAGGCACGGACTCTTGGAGCCCTTGGGCTTGACTGGCTCCAGCATCTTCAGGCCCAGGATGCTGCAGTAATGATTGCACTTGTGAGTGGCCGGGAACTGCTCCAGCAGGGAGGGGAAGCAGCTCTCCTTCAGCCCCTGGTACCTGCCAACAGAGTTTACCCTCAACTCCTGCTTTGCACCAGGAGATGTCCCGCAAGAGCAGGGAGGTGAGGATGGTGCCTGACCATGTTTATCACCATTGCCCTTGTCAGGTAAGCTGCAGAGCTGGGGACAGCCAGGGCACCCTACTCCAGAGCTGGAAGTCACTCACCCTTTCAGGTTGGTAGCGATCCGCACGTTGGTCAACTTCCAGCCCACTCCTGTAATTTATGAGGACAATCAGTCTCTGTCCAAAGAAGGACAAGCCACCAGAACCAAGGGCAGGTCATTGCCCTGGGTAGAGGGTTCCATGGCATGGGGAAGAGAGAGAGGCAGGAGGGTAAGCCTGAGGCTTTTCTCCCTTTCCCAGGCTGGAGGGTGGTGAGGGGCCATGGGCACCACACAGGAGATCCCTTTACCTTCCATGTCAGTCACAAGGATGTTTCCGTTTGTCCACTGGTAAACCCAGTGCTGGAAGGTGCAGCATTTGAGCACAATCTCCGAGGTGCCTCGTGCCACCAAGCTGCCATCCCTCTCAGTGACACAGTACTGCTCGCAGGGCCTGCCGAGGTCCTCCTCCATTGTGGCGTAAGGGATGTTGTTGGCCGGACGATAAATCAGGTACAGAGGAATTATCCTGTGTGGGAGTTCACAGACAATGTCAGCATGGTGACCTCTCCCTCCTCTGCAACTGGAGATTTACACCACAGTCTGCAACCCTGACTTTTGCCTTCCTGCCAATACCCCTTTATTTGTGGGAGTGGAGTGCATTGCCTTTGGGATGCCCCATCACCCACAGGAAATCTTCCCACTGTCCCCTGCAATGCTCTGCCAGGGCATCAAGCCAGTGGAGCTGCAGCACATCACTTACTCAGGCACCGCTCCAAAATCAGGGACGGCTCGTGCCTCAGCAGCAAAGATCTTGCAATACTCACGGCTGGAGTTTTGGACTTTACATTCCTGGAAGTACAAACAGAAGAGTCAAGAACCTGTCCCATCTTGCACCAATGCCTCCCTGGGACTACTGCCAATTGTTTCCCTGTCCTAGTGGTCAAAGAGTGATGGGAAAGTCCTGAGCAGCTCCACATTGCTCAGATGGAAGAGCTGAAGCCAAGAATGGCAAGGACATGTCCAGCCCCCTGGCTAGACCACTCCAGAGCATTCCAAAAGTGGAAGGAAATAGCAAAAGTGGGCACAGATCTGGGGACTGTCTGGGGGCCAACTCACACACAGGTGGCAAAGGTCAGAGGGAGAAAGGTGGATGGTGGTCCACAAGGATGCCCACCTGGATGGTGATATCATAGTTCTTCTCAATGAGGCTGTTCTCATTCTTGGTCCCAAAGACGATGAAATTGTGCACTTTGATGATGCAGGTGCGGCCGGACTCAAAGACAGGCTCCAGGCCATAAATGGCTCTGGCACAGCAGGCTTTGCGCAGGAAACCAGCTCCCACTTCCATGTCCTCGCTCACCACGCGCCCGAAGAGCTTATCCCCCCAGTAGCCTGCATCAGCCAGACCCTTGGCAAACACCATGGGTGTCATCTCGATCTCCTCTCCAACTGGTGGGGGGAAGAGCTGGTGAGGAGGGGACAACATGGGCACGTCCTGCTTCTGCCCCAGAGCTGCCTGCCCCACACAGCAAGGGGCAGAGTTACAGCTCATCACGTGGCCCTTACCTTCAATCTCTTCTCGCAGGATAAATCCTGACAACACTAGAGAAGACAGAAACCAAAGAGGTGTCAAGGTCCTGCAAGGATCCCATCCCTTGCCCCATGCGCTTACACAGCTAGGGATCACAGGTTAGGGTGGTGGGAATCAATTGGCGCACAGAGGCAGAAGCACCTCACAGAGGTGGTGTTACAGAATGTGCCAAGGCTCCCCCACTGCAGCCTGGCACCAAGCCTTCTCCACACCACCCCATGGCACACCCAGGAAGCTGTGAGAGGGCTCCTCACCTTCTGGGCTGAGCAGGAAATCTGTGGAGTCGGTGCCATACTCGTTGCTGATCACACACCGATAGACTCCACAATCCTTCTGGGATGCCTGCACAACAGCCAAAGCTGCCTGGCTCTCATCACCAGCACTGGAAAAAAAATGGAGCATGGCCACATCCCCGTGTGGTGGTGGGAGGCCACATGGGAGCCCTGTGACAGGCACTGTGGGTGGGCAATGTACTGCCCTTTGGGGGATGGAAGAAGGCTACAAACTAAGCCATCCCAAGGGGCAGCCCTGCAGCTCCCCCCGCATGTCATGCCACCAGGAGTCCTGCCCTGTGGTTTGTACTAACAGAGATGCTTATCCTCCAGGCAGGCCCTGCAAAATCTAGCCGGGATTGGGCTACAGACTGATAAAGGTACTTGACCCTGAGTGAGCCTGGGTCAGGGCTTCACAGAGGGAAGAGGTGGGACCCTCATCCTGAGACCCGCTGGCTGAGCAGGCTCTGCTCTGGTCTGCTGGAAGGCAATGACCACTCCTGCCCGTCTGCCCCAGCTCAAATATCTGCCTCAGGAGAAAATTTCTGCCCCAGGGGACAATTTGTGCTCCGGATTCATCTAACTTACTGTCTGCCCATTATAAAGGGACAGGGGACACCAACGGCATCAGGCAAATCCTAACTGATGTGGATGATGTCCATATGGAAATTCTCTGGGCTTGAGAACAAGTTGCTCTCCATAGTAGACCCAAAGGATACAACCAGCTGTCTGAATATGTTCTCCCTGTGTAAGGGCAGTCCCAAGGGTAGAGAGGGCACAGCCAGAGCTGCTTTCTCCCAGCAGTTGTTGCATGGAAGACCTTCCCAGCACTGCTGGAAGGCTGCCACCCTCACATGGATCCTTTGGGGTCCCAGTCTTGCAGTTCACACCCAGCTCTTGATTTCTGTGATGGGCATAACACCTTCTCTGCCCTCCCCAGGGTTTGGGTACCCAAAGCAGACACTCCAGAGGGAGCATCAATAAGATAAATTTGGCAGCAGCTCCCCATCTGGGCAATCCTTCCCTCCGTGAGCACTGATATGATGACACAGTACACATTGTACTGTGCCATGCACTGAGCTTCCCATGCTGCCTTAGCAAGAGGGGCACCTTCACCCAGTCAAGACAAAGAGCGGGATGTAACAGGTGACAAGGACTGCGCTGCTCCGGAGCCGACAGGTTACCTTCTTTGGGCTTCAGCTACAGGGATCTCGTCCTTGTACCACGTCAGCTTAGAATCACTCAGTATATTGAAGAACTGGCACCAAAGTTTCAGGTTTCCTGATGCATCAGAAAATTGTTCTGCCCTGATCTTACGGACCACCTGTGGAGCTAAGGACAGGGTGCAAAGAGATGGGTGGTGAGACACAGAGTGCTGGCCACAGCTCTGGGGACAGGCCAGCCCATGCCCACGCTGCTGCTCAAGGCTTTGGGTATCACGTGTGTCAGCATGTGTAACACTGCCTTCCCAAGGAAGGTCTCAGAGCTCCACTGCGATAAGTAGATGGGATTCAAGTGGTACAAATTTGTTCAGCAGTGCAGCACTGCAATACCCTGTGAGGCTTGGTCAGAGGAAAGGCAGAAAAACACTATGGAATATTGGAGGAAACACTATGGAATACTGGAGGAAACATTCATCTACTGAAGTAGGGATTTATCACGGTTACCCTTACTTTGCAAGAGAGCTGATTCCTATGAGAGTATCACCGGGTTCCTTCAAACCCCAGGATTATGCCTTTTTTAATGCGATGCCACAAGGAATCAAATTAGCATTGACCACAGATGTGGAAGAGGAGTGTGTGCCCTGTGATGCCCACTGAATCATGGAATCACAGTTTGGGTTTGAAGGGACTTTAAAGACCACCTAGTTCCAACCCTCTTGCCATGAGGAGGGACACTTTCCACTCGACCAGGTAGCTCAGGATCCCCAACCAGCATCAGGCTTGATGAGGACAGAACAGAGAGACCAAAACTAAGAGGATTCTATGATCCCTGGGGCTGGGGAAGCCCAGGCTGTGGAGACAGCCAGTGTCAGAGCTGCTGCCTCTTGCATTCCTCATCCCTCCCTGCATTGGGATAGAAGTCTCGGGGAACACTTTTGGCTTTCACACAGCCAAAGGCTGATGCTGAAAACCCTGCAAATGCACAAAACTCATGTGGCCCCAGCTGACTATCACTGGCTCCCTTTGTGGCAACAAGGGAATGCGCTTCATGGGGATTCTCTCTTCCCTCACCTTTAAATGGGTTATTTGTTTTCTGGGACTCTGCTGGCTGTGATTCTGGCTTAGCATCTCCAGGGACTTCTTTGTCACCACAGGTGTCACCTGCAGGCTCCTCATACAGCTTAGGAACCTCCAATGTGGCCATCTTCCTCATGAGGGTTGGAGAGCACTGCTCTGAGGGAGAGGATGGAGCCGGGGTGGGAGAAGGCAACAGGGATGCATTTTTCCTGGATTGCCTTGGTGAAACAGTTGGACTTCTTGGGTGCCCCAGGCTCTCCGGGGTTGCCTCTTCTTCCACCCCCACCTGTCTGGGTTTTGGCAGGTATATTTTGCGCCGGGCCCCCAAAGCAAGCTCTTCTGGTGTGGCACAAGGTAGCTCTGCCGGAGTGTCAGCAGGGCTCTCTTCAGAGTTCTCTGGAGACAAATCAGAAAGAGGAGGAGCTACTCCTGCTGTGGGCATGCTGCCCACCACAATGGAGGGTACTGAGAGCAGGGGTGGCCCCTCAGCCTCAGGAGCACCCCAGGTACGTCTCTTTGGTGGCACAGGCCTGCAAGCCAGCATCTCCTTGCTGGTAACAAATTCCTCGTTAATCATTCCTGTGATCCGTCTGGATGTCCTGGGGGTCAGAGGCAAGTTCTCTGCTGTCTGGAAGAGCTGGTTGTTTTCTACTTTTTCCAAAACTTTCCTTGAGGTGCGAGGGCTAAGGCCAGCAATGCCTATCTCTGGGATCACGCCTTCCCCTGCCTTTGGCTGCTCCTTGTCCCCAGAGTCAGTTTCCCCTTCTGTGGCATCCTTACTGCTATCTGACATTTTTAGAAGTAGCAGCAGGTAGTTCTTTAAGGAGGAAACCAGGTTTTTGTGCTGCATTTTCTCCTCCAAAGACATCTCCTGAGATCTCTCTGAGCCGGGCAGGACCTGCGGTACCTGTGGCTGAACCTTAGAGACTCCTTCCCAAGTCCCTGAAGATGCTGCTGGTTCCCGGCATGGAGCTGTGGCTGTCAGGATTCCTCCCTCCTTCCCTTGAGGTCCCATGGGCACTGGTTTGGCATTCTCCTCCTCTAACATGCTGCCTGAAAACATCTCTCGTGGGGCAGATCCACCTGTCGTCGTGATTTCCGTTTCTCCACTCGCAGGTGGCAGCAGCTGGGCTCCAGACGGGACTTCTCCTGCAGCACCTTCCATCCCTGGGCTTCCATTAGCTGCCAGTAGTGCCTCCCGAGCTACTGATGGCCTCACTGCAGGAGCAGGAAGTAGCTCTTCCTTGGCAAGAGGAACTGAAGAAGGAGCTGCCATTTCAGTGTTCTGATGGCCCACAGGTGTCCCTCCAGCCTCCCTGTGCACAGCCCCAAGGCATGGCTCAGCTGCATCACTCCCTCCTGTCCTCACACCAGGATGGCTCCCAGACAACTCTGCTCCTGCCTCTTTGCTCTTCCCATCCTTGAATGTCTGACATGGGATTTGTTCAAGAGGAGTGTTTTCTCCAGGTTCTGGAGGAGTCAATTTTTTTAGTAATGACCCTTCCTCACCTTGGCTTTTGTTCTCTTGATTTAACAGTCCTTGCTGAGCCTCTCTGTCCTCTGGAGCACGGGAATGTCTTTCTGCGTTTTTCCTGGGGGTTGGGTGCTCCTTGCCAGACTGTACATGATCTGGAGAAAGTGTTGGTGGCTTTGGTGGCTCCTGAGGTCTAAACCGAGGATTTGTCCTTATCACAGCCCCCCTGGTTTCCTGGCAAACAGGCACCTCTTTCCTGACCTCCTCTAGCTTACTAGCTTGCTGACTGGTCTCTTTGGTCGGACTGGACACTGGATGCTTTAGGTCACCAGGAGATTGCCCAACTCTTGCTGCAACCTAGTTTAAAAAAAAAAAAAAAAAGGAAATTAGCATCATGTTACTGCCTGGGTCTGTGCAGTCATACTTGTGGTCCACCTGTACCATATGGCACTGCCCAAATTCTTCCTGAATCATGGGAATTACCCTGATACCAGTGTTACTCTGTCATCCAGGGTCTGATGGTTTCACCATCATCCCACAGGAGTGGGTCCCACCTGTCAGGCTGCACAAAATGTTTCTTCTTTTAATCAGCTCCAGCCCTTCTGCCTTTCAACACCCTTGCTGTGCACAGAGGCAAGAGATCTGCCTTTCTAAATCATTCAGTGGCTTTTAATCCAATCTCCTCTGACTCAGCGCCTTCCCAAAGAGCAAAACTTGCCCATTTTCACCAGCCATTGCTGACACCTCGCATAATTCCCTTGATGGTTTTAAAGACTGAGTGCTCCCCTATCTCCACTGTGAGAGGGGCAGTTGGCATGTCACACACTATCAGGACAAGGCTGCCGAAATGATTTATAGAGAAACTGTACACCCTGACGTTATCAGCACTATTCAACCAGTCTGTTTCTCTGACGTTTGGGAAGCTCAAATGTTTCCAACCGCAGCTGCACCCAGCAAACGTGTCAGCAAGCTGCCTGCTGTGACAGCCAAGTTTTATCCCGAGGAGAGCTGCCCAAACCCTCCAGCCCCCATTTTTGCAGGGGAGGCAGTGATACCGTGGTACATGCTCTGCCTGGCTGATGCTCTCTCTGTGAGCATCACCAGGACAGTGGCACAGGGACAAGGTCCCCCCTTCCACTCTGGAGGATCTGCTGCTAAGGATCTTCTCCTGAGGTCACTGACTTGAGTGTTAAGCCCCCTAAAATTAACGCCATGGGAAAGGAAGGCTGTGGCACTTAGACCTCTATTTTGGGCTGCTTTTGCTTCATTTGGTACCTTGGGGAAAAGAGGAAAGCAGCATTCTCTCAGCATGCCCGTTCCCAACCAAATAAAGGAATCATAGAATGGTTTGTGTTAGACGGGACCTTAAAGCTCATCTTATTACCATCCCTGCTGTGGGCAGGGAACCTTCCACTAGACCAGGTTGCTCCAAGACCCGTCCAACCTGGCCTGGAACACTTCCAGGCATGGGGCAGCCACAGCTTCTCTGGGCAACCTGTGCCAGGAACTCACCACCCTCACAGGGAAGAATTTCTTCCCAATCTCCCATCTGACCCTGCCCTCTGACAGTGGAAAGACATTTCTCCTTGTCCTGTTACTCCATGTCCTTGTCCAAAGTCCCTCTCCAATTGTTACGGCAATATGAGTATTGAAGGGCTGGGGTGGGGGAAGCACCATTAAAGGCTGTTCCTATCCATAAAATTAAAGAAATATAATCAAATCATCAGTTTAAAATTTAGGCAAGAGTGATTACCATGCAAATCTAGTTTCTTCTCTGCTCTTATAGAGGAGGATGTCCAGAGCCTGGCTACAGTCTGGCATTTTGCTACAGATAAATCCAGCTCAGAAGAGAAGTCCTGAGCATAAGGCACAGCTATGTCCCAAAGCCAGGAAAACAGTCGTGCTATGACCTTTCTTGTTTAAGAATAAAAAAGAAAAAGACAACTAACCCCTGCCCTTGGGAATGAAAATATCCTGAAACATGCCTGGCATTGGCCTTAAACGGCTTTAAACCAGCTTATTTACTCTCACAAAAGCTTGAGGACTTTCCCCAGCAGCACCAAGCTGAAGCATTCAAATTCAAATCAGCAGCATTCCCTTTTGTCTCCTCAAAGGCATACCAGCTGACAAGTTACAGGTTTCCCTCTGTGAGTGCAGCTTTTAAAGAGAAAAAAATCTTGATGCCTGTCAAAGGCTCAGGGATGACAGCCCAAGCCTGGCCGCTGCACACCAGCATCTTTCCATGGTTTTTGAGAGGGAGAGGTGTTAAAATGAGCAGAGAGGAGAGAAACAAATGGCTTTGCCACGGGCTGGCCTGAACAGCAATAATTTCTGCAGCAGTATGTGATACTGGTGGGTCTACATGAAGGTGAGTTCACAGCATTGTGCAGCAGCAAGGCCAGAAACCAGGTGTGCACTGCATAACACAGCAAGTTCTTACCAACAAAGCTGCACCCACCAATGGCTAAAGAAATTTAAGAGAGGAAGAAAGGACATTTTTTTCCACTGGAGCACCCATCATCAGTCCCTTATGCACTGTGGATTTTTCCACATTCTGAAATATGTGAGCTACCTACCAAGCGAGAGGTGCTGCACCTGGAGCCTTGTCCGTACTGAAAGTGCGCACCTACCACAGCCCAATCTCCAAAACCTGATAGCACCTGCAAACTGGACTCAGAGAACCTTCTATAGCAGAAGGGGTCATTAAAGAAAAATGGGTGAAAATTGCCCGGTAGCTTCCAGTCTAATATTTTCATGGCAAATACTTCAGGTTAGGTGACAAAAATAGCAGTTGACTAAAAGATGCTCTGAGGGTCAGAAGCTGGTGCTGTGCCCCGGCACTTCACCACCACCACCACAATGAGTCTCTCGACAGAGTTCTTCCAACAGGGATAGGCCAAAAAATAGTCCAGACCTACTGTATACATGTTGCACTGTAAACAAAACTCGAGGCCCTGAGGGTGCAGCTCACATGGTAGCTCATCTGCATGTGGGGCTCCTTAACTAAAGCTCCCTTGTTAAACTGAACAGATGCCATCACAAGGCACGCACTCCCAACTATAAATACTCATTTAGTGCTCCCTGCCGACCTGATGTGAAAACATTTTGCATGAGGTCAGCCTGCCGATTAAACCCGAGAGCCCCAGGCCACCGAGACCAGCTGCTCAAATGGCCCCGACTTACATCTCTCACCACCTCAGCTGACATTTGCTTGGAGATGGGGTGGAAGCTCTGCTGTCTGAGCTCATAAAATCCAAAAAGCCCTTCTGGGTGCTTTCACCAGTGGAGACCTGCAGAGCCTCGGCAGCAGATCCCATGGTATACACGCAGCCTCCCAGGCCCAGTGACACAATACAAATGCGTAGCAGAGATATTTTCTTGTTGCCACCCCTGCATTGGCTGTTGTCTCTCCTAGTTACCTCTTTGTTTCCCTCCAACTTCTGTTCTTGCTGCTGGCCTCTCTGGCTGTCGGACAGCACAGGTCCTGATTCCAACACCTCAGAGGCCAATGGAGCATCCTCTGTCTGTCTGCTGACTGCCACAGGCTGCAGGGCAGCCTCAGTCCTGGCCTCGTCCTTGGCTCCCACCTCCTCCTTCCCTGCCACTGGCTTCACTTGCTTATCAAAATACATGTCCTTTAAAGAGAAGTACACGTCATCATTAGGTTTAATGTCCTCTTTCACAGCTTTCCCAGGCTCTTTGAGTTTTGGACTGGTTTCCACTTCTTGATCACTTGCTGCCCTCAAACGTGCATTCCTGCGTAAAGGGACAGGAGGAGCAAACCTGGGATTTGAAGATGGATTGGCCCTGTCTCTCCCGCTTTCTTCTCGCTTAGAAACTTCCTGTGTTGCTGCTGAAGGAGCCTCCACCTTCTTTTTCTTTTTAGCTGCAGAGTCTTTTGCCCCTGGCTTAGTTGCCAAGTCCTCCACTGTGTCATAGATGTACGTGAGAAAGCTGTTCCCGTTCTCCTCCCCACTTTCCAAAGTGGCATCTCCATTGGTGGTCACCTCTGCTTTCAGAGGTGCCACCCGTTTGTTTGGGAAGCCTGGCACTGCACTGAGTGGCTGCTCCTTTGTCTCAGCAATATCCTTGTGTAACCTGGACTGTGAATCCGCGACGTGCACTTTTGCTGCATCTTCCTTCTCCCATGAAGAGTCTCCTGATCGGAGATTCTGATCTCTAGCCAGCCTCCGCTTCCTCTGGAGCCGTTCAGGGCTCATTCCTTGCAACTTCTCCACTTCCACATTTTCTTTTCCTCGTTTCTTGCCCTGTTCTATTTCTTGCATCTTTTCTTCAGCTTTTCTCTTGATTTTGTCAAACCACCTCTGATGGATTTTGAACTCTGTCATGGTTCCCACTTCCAGCACACCTGAACAGGACACGATGCCTTTGTTATTTCTGGCTGAGGCCTGGTAAATGCCTGCATCCTCTTCTCGGCACCTGGAAAACAAAAGCTGTGTGTGAGACCTCCTAGCCTCCTTAGGATGCCCACTGAATGCACAGACATGCATGCTCTCCTACTTCTTGCTGCAGAGCCCAGAAGATGTGGCCCATGAGGTACCCACAGGACATCTGGAGGTCTTGGGCTGGCCTTCCTCCCTGGCTCTGCCTGCTCTCCGCACTAACAGACAAGCAAGTTTGGTGATTAATTTGTTCTAGCTCCACCCTGGGCTGTAACTCTGGTATGAGGGCTGATGGTGATGGAGGGGGAACACGCAGCACCAGGCTTCGCAACTGTTCTTGGACAGAGTCCTCTGCAGGATCTTTTCCTCTCATCTCTACACAGCCCACAGGACATTCCTGTTCTTCCTCTACCCTACTGTGTTACCTAAGTCTTCCCACCCCATGTCACAGGCACCAGCACAAGCACCTGCCTGCATCCTTACTGTCACCCCTTGAGGACACCTGACCCACAGAGGCCCCTGCTCCTGGAAGAGCCAGCCACTGATGGATATCTAGAGCACAGCTGGGGGAACAGAAAAGCTCAGGCTGGAAGCACAAGGATGGTGGGACTATCACCAACACTGATATTCTGCATCTTCACTCCGTGTCACACTTGTCTGACATCCTAAATCCAGGTGCAATGGCTCTATGCCTGCTGGGGACAAGGTATGCCTAGCTCTCCAGAAACCTGATTCCCTGGAACATCATCTTGGAGGCAGACAGTGCTTCCCCCTTGCTTACCTCTGTCAGCCCTAATGCTCAGCACTGGATGGTTCCAGAGAGAGTGACTTCTTCCCTTCCTTTTGCTTCCAGCATGGCAGCTATCCCTGGATAGAGTAATGGATCTCACACCAGTGTGACTGGGGAGCCACAGCTGGAGGGGAAGGGCCAGGGGTGAACTCACAGTGGGGAGCAGAAGGGGCCAGCCAAGTGTTTGTGGGGACATCACTGTTGACAGCTTATCCAGTCACTGAGAACACACTCAGAGCTCCCATCACCAAACCCAGCCACTCTCCAGCTCCTTTACTCACTTGTAGAGCTGCAGGGTGTGCCGGTTTCCATGACGGAATATCTCATACTTGGGTAAGCCACAATAGCGATCCATCTCTTCATCATCCTTGTACCACGTCACCTCTGGCTGTGGATACCCTGGGGAGGACATGGAAGGTACATCAGAAAGTGAAACACTCCTCCCAGGAGCACAGACAGCATGGTATCAGCAGCAAAACTATCTGGCACACCAGGACAGATGCTATTCTGGGCTCACCACATTCCTAAATTGCACAACAGAAACAGTGGAAACTTAATGGGCTTATCTCAGACTTTTATCACTCCTAGGAATAGGGCTATTTTTGTGAAAAAAATCCCAGTACTTCATTCCTGAACAGAGGGGAGTGGATCACACGCTCGTCTCCTGTAACATTGGTTGGGAGAAGGTGAGCATGCCATCACTTTTATGTGAAGAGGGATGTTTTGATGAGGCCAAGGCTATGGTTGGAGAACAGGCGTTCACCCCTCCATGGAGCTCTCAGCATTTTGCACAGTGTCACAGCCTGTAAGCTGATCCGAAACTTTCCACTGAACAGAAACAACCTTGATTGCATCACAGTCAGCTCAGTGTCCTACAAATGTCACTTGACAACAGATGTCACCTGCCTTTTCAGTAGAATGACATCATGATGTGTGTGACTGGCTGGCTGGCAGGCTGGGCATGCAGCCATGTTCTCCACCACTAGCAGAGGTGTTGGATCAGCATGTGAGTCCCACATGGACCAGTGCTAGCCACAGCCTTCACTGCTCACTGACAACAGCTCTAATTCAGATTAAGTGCAGTCTTCATGCAAGGATTGTTCAAGCCAGCAGCCAGCAGGGGTTCCTGCACTTCACTGAGGGCTCACCACCCAGCCAAGCCGACCCCCAGGGCATGGGATGAAAGTTTCAATGATCACATCATGCCTCTGCTACATGGGATGAAAGTTTCAATGATCACATCATGCCTCGGCTACAGTCCACTGCTCAGGAGCTTATCTGCTGCAAACATCCCTGTAGGGACCAAAGGAAAGAGTCCAGCATGCTCCTCAACTCCACCAGACCCCAAGGATCAGAATGTAGCAAGAGTCAGCTCCCATGAACATCCCATGAACATATGGGCTGATGAGGGCTTTCCAGAAATATCCAAAGTGTCCCAAACCAATGGCTCTGGAGTAATGAGAAAGCAGGGACAAGGTGCTCTCTGGATACTTCCCAGGTTTCAAGGCTAACCAAGGACCTCAAACGTCCTCCATGCACCAGCCAAAGATGTTGTCAGCCCATAGCAATGCCTGAGCCTAGCTTACTCCCGCTCTCATGAACGTCCTAGAGCAGGACTGAGAGTCCAGAAGCAGAGACTCATCAGCAGGAATTAACCCAGGTTTTGGCCACTCCAATATGCCTTTGCCTAGAAAAGCAGAATATGCCAAATCTCCTCCTGTACTGCTTTGGCTCCCCTGTCCCCACCCCTTGCTTGTGGTGGCTCCTCAGTGTCCACTGGCTCCTCAAGGGATTTAGCCCACTGGGACGAGACAGAGCTGGGAAGATAAGTCTCAGTAGCTTTTCTTTCCTTTTCCCTATGAGAAGCATCCAGCCCCATAGCACAGACACCTCACAGACTGGATTTCACTCTGTTCTTCCTCCCTAAGGTCTCTTACTCCACACAGCTCCAGCATCCCCCTTCTCCATCCTCACTGTCCACACATCTCCCACATGCTTTGCTGCCTCAATCCCCTCCCAATGCTGCCATCAGCAGCTTTGGCTTTCTGTTGGGTAGTGACTAGTTTCTCCTCTTTTACAGGAAACCAACCCATGAACACCCTTCCTGCAAGGCTCTCTGTCCTCCCCCTCTGCCCCACTCTTGTCACAGCCTGTTCCTTGCTGCTTTTCTGACATCCCCCAAACCAGTTTCTAGAGACATGCAAAGCCCTCAGTTACCTGTGGCTGAAGAAAATGAGCCCTGAAATGGGAACTAGAGAAAGCCATGAGAGCATTCCAGTGATGGGATCATCAGGGATTGACGCTGCTGCTTATATTTTTCATAAAATGTTAACTACTGGCAGCAGGAGCCTGGGCTGAATGAGCCTGTGGTGAATTCTTTCTGCTCCAGAGATGATGAACAAAACAATTTCCATAAACATGCTCACACTGCCCAGACCAATCCAACCCTTCCCAAGGGCTGTTCTGCAAGCAAGACCTTCAGAAGGCCCCCACAGTCCATCTTGCAGGGAGCTGGCAGGTAGACTTTCCTGACACCCTCAGAAACAGCAATCACAGCCCTTCATTCTGGGAACTGCCAGCAGATAGTTTCCAAGAAGCCCTGTGATGTCCCGTCCCCACCCAACCCCGTGGCCTCCACAGCTGATTTCCATTCCCAGCTGACATCTGCCGGAAAGAGCTGAGATTTCCATAGCTATGCAGTGTCTCGAGGAAAGGCTTTTCCTCCTGCTAAGCTTAAACTCCCTTTGACCTGTAGCACTTGTGTCCTTGAGGCTGCCTGCTCCCTCTGAGGAGCTATGGCCCGGCTAGCCCAGTGCCAGGACCAGCTCACACTGCAAGCCCTAGCCTGCAGCCAAAGAGGGCTGCAGGGAAGTGCTGGCTGGAAGTCTGCTGGCAGGAGGATGCTGAAAGGCTTCCCACCTCCCACGCAGGTACAGTGGCCCCAGCTGCCTGTCCAAATACCATCCATCCCTTCCCAGGGGCTGTAATCAGAGCCAAGCAGTGGATGGAAAGATGCCTGTGCAAGGATGAGTCTCCCTGGCACGGGGAGGGGAGCTGCTGCTGATGCTGCTGACATCCATCTTTGGGCTGCTGAGTGAAAAAATTCCCCCGTTCTGGGGTGGAGGTGAAGAGGAGTCAGGCATCATTTCTGGCATGGTACATCCCCTGCAGGCACAGCATCCACAGCTTGTCCAGTGGGATGAGGTGGAACTGAGGGTTCCATCTGTGGGCATTGCCCTGCTGCAGGCACCAGATGCCCACCCTTAGCACGAGACACCCTGAGCAGCCACTCATGGACCTGCACTCGTCCCTCTGAAACCTGCCACTGCCACGGCCTCCCCGTGCAGCTGCTGCCCAGAGGGATTTGCCGGCAGCTGCGCCCCTGAAGCCCCCAGGCAGAGCCCCGCAGCTGCAGACAGAGTGGTGCCAAGCACTCCTGGGAGGAGAGCAGGCATCCGCTCCACACCTTCAGGATGTGTGTCTTCCAGCAGCATTGCTCCAGTGTGATGGCCAGCCACCACAGGATCCTGGAGACTTTTCAGAGCAAGGAGTTTTTTTTGTTTTCATGGAGATTGCCAGGTTTAGATCAAACATTCTTTTTCTGAAAACTGTCAAAATCTGAGAAGTCTTCAAAGCTTGGTGACTGTAACCAAAACAGTTCTTAAAATATTTATCCAAAACAGTTCTGAATATATCTATCCAAAATCACCCAGAAAAACCCTTTTTCAAGTCACTTTCTTCTTTTTTTTATGTTTTGGGGGCAGGGAAGTTTCAGTCTTCTGAAACTTGGGAAGGTGCTAAGAGTTTAGAACAATTAAATATCCACAGTTTCTGTTCTACACAAGCTACATGGAGTAGGGGCTTCAACAGTCTTGGGAATACAATTCATGGTAAGCTGTTACCCTTCCTGGCTTCATGGATTTAAACCCCTCCAGCACGCAAGGACAAGGAAGCTTCTAGCCATGCTGACAGAAGGGACAGATACTAAGAGCAGTAGCTCCCCAGCCACTGTGAGCAGTGCTCATTCACCATCCTTCCTTTGTCCTCCACCCTCAAGCCAAACCTCCTCATCTCCCAGCAGCCTACTCTCTGCTCTTGTAGTCACTATGCCACCCCCAAACCCCTCTTACAGCCCCTGCATGTCTCCAGACATTCTTCATCCAAGCACTTCAGTCTCATCCTTCAAACACTTCCCTCAGAGGGTCACCACAAATGCAGCAAGTGGAACTCCTTTAACCTGATTAAAAACAACATCCACTAAGCGCATGACCGTCTACTCACCCTACCCCAACTATCTTCCCCAAGCCATGGGCAGAGCCCTTTCCCCTCTGTACTCTGCAACAAGACCATGGAGGCAGTGATGGGATCAAGCTCCTGAGATGATGATTTGTGAAGCCAGATCAGAGGGGTTGAACTCGGCTAAGGAGGGCTGAAACAGCACTGAAGAGGCAGCTGTACAACAGTGGGCTGGTGCTGACATACAGTGGTCTTGGCTGTATCCAGCCGTCACCTGTCCTGGCTGGATTCACCCTCTAACAAGTAGCCAGAGACCTAGGCCCCTTCATCCAACTCCTCCCATTTCATCATCTGACATCTCTCCTTCCCAGGCAATGCTACACAGAAGCGACCAAAAAGCTGGAAAATCCTTGTGGCAGCACCTCCATGAAGGGCCACTCTGAAGAGAGAAGCTCAATATCCATGACCCTTGAGGCCCTGAACTCCAGACAGATCAACCAAGGAAAGCACTTGGTGCAGAGGATGTGGGATGAAGCTGCACAGTAAATGGAAATGTTCTTGTTTCCTTTTTCACATCTCTTAGAGAACAAAGGATGAAATTTATTTTGTCTGAAAAGAGATAACATCTCATAACTGATGCAGGATTTGACCCAAAAAATCAAATCAGACACAGCAGGGATACCAGTAGCAGGCAGAACTACGCATCAGGAGGAAAGAAAGGTTTGTGCCTCCACACACATAAATCTGCCTCTGCCTGACCTGCTTTTTACCTGCCTGCACCACTCGCCACATTCTGGAGATCGGTTCTTCAAACACTTGCATCTTTCTGTGTTCCTAGACAGGCCCAGCAAGTCCTAGTCCAAGTATTCCCAGATAAGGGACTAGCCTGTAACTCTCATTATTGGTCAAGAAGCAGAAAAAAAAATAGTAAGATGCTATTGTAGGTCACGTATCCATATTTGTGGCTTGACCGTCAAAACAGGAGCAGGTGACTGTCTGCCCTTTGCCTCCATCAGAGTGTCCCTGGATTCCAGCCACAGTGCTGGGACTGAACTGGTTCCACTCTGGTCACTGGCCAGGGATATCACTGCCGTTTCCTTGCTCCCAGCAACGCCTCCTAGTTGAACACAAACATCATGGGCAGGGCAAGATACCTGACCTACCAACCAGACTCTGCAGTCAGAGTATGCTTTCCACCTCCTGCCCCTCTCTCCCAAAGAGATCCCAAGCTCCAAAAGCAGTCCATAGGACCACATACAGGAGATGCCCATCTGGCAAAGGTGGTCCAAGGATGATTTTAAAACCATTTCCATGAAAATTTCTAAGTGCATAGAGACATCCCCCAACCTAGTTTACCAAGCACAAAAATATCATGACACATGCTGAAAGAGACTCATTGACAATTTCCTTCACTCGAGTAGGAAATAAGGCCAGTATCAGGTCAAGTTTTCTGCCTGGTGCAACACACCAAGAGATGGAATTTGTTAGAAGGAACCATCAACCTCAAAGGTGCAGCTGGTGAAGATTTAAGCCAGTGAGACAAGCCAGGATTTCTACTCTGGGTTTCCCAATTTACCTAAACATTTTCTCATCTCTGACACTTGCAGAATGGCACGTTTTATGGTACTACACAATTTATCAAGCTTTTGCTTTCAGAAAAATGAAATTGGGAAGAACCCTTCTAATGACTCCCAAATTAAGTGGTTTGGAGGCATCTTGTAGCAGCCCCCTTTGGCTCTAGAAGCAGTAAGAAGGGGTCTGCTGAAGTTAAGCTTCAATAAAATCAATACATCAGTTGTACGCCTTCAAGTTCAGAAGGTCAGCCTTCAGAACAAGGGAAGCCATAAGAGAAAAGCCAAGAATTAATAGCTGGCAGTTTTTGGAAGGACTGAGATTGTGTTTCCTTATTTCCAGCCTGTTTCTGGCAGCAAACCAGATTTCCTTAGAAAAGGTTTGGTCCTTGTGCCTAAGAGGCTCACTGGATATACTCTTCTAAAACTTACAAACTTGTTTCATGTCTCTCACTGAGTAATGTCTTGGAGTAATTAATACTAGTGAAGTCAGGAAGAATCATGGAGTTGTTAATAAGTACATGGAGAGAAGAGGTTTTAGAGTCTCCATATTTAAAGAACAAACTCTCATCAGCAAAGGAGCTACTTGCCTCTACACCAGTGTGCTGCTATGCCACAATGCCTTACCACCAGCCCTCTTTTTTGGCCACTCCCTCCTCCTCCTCCTCTTCTTGACTGAACCACTTCTGCCCAACGGGAGATTTTAGCTCATTGGGCAGTGACCAGTTTTTATTTCAATGTTGACAGACACAGAAGTTTATTACTGATACAAATTTAGATGTGTTCTAACCATCTACAGCCAGCAGTGTTGATTCCAGCACAACAGCCTTTGTCTTCAAAACTGCATGTTCCTGAGTTATGGAGTACAGGATTAGAGAAGCAGGGATTAGGACAATAAAATGTAGCTGGTCAAAGCAGTAACCAGCATATCCCACTTTATGATCTTTCATTTGCCTTGTTTGAGATGTTAGCTTACGCCTTTGCCTCTTTACACTCTCATGTGTTTTCCCACCTCCCTTAAATTGAAGCTAAAATCACCATGCAATTGCTGAACCTTTGCTTGGCATTCTAACAACAGTGGGCTTGTTATCCTTGTTATCACTTGCTGCAGAGTTTAACTGGCACAAGTCCAGCAGGTGAGGCAGGACCAGGTTATTCACTGAAGACACTGTTACCTGTCACTATGCACGTGAATTTAGCATCAGAGTCCTCGGACACAGCACGGGATTTGATAGTGGTTTCAAATAGTGGCTGTGTTTCCTCCGTCAGCTGAGAAATGATTGCGCAGAAGGTGCTCCTGGAAGATTCAAGAAGCATTTCTTAGAGATAAAAGCACCAGAAAAATCAAAGGGTCCACCTTGTGTCTCACTTCAGCAGCCTGTGTTCTTGTTGTCCATGCCCTCTTCCCTCCCATCATCCCTGTACTTGCTCACAAGTCCAGTCCAGTGTCAGGGCATTTGAATCATTTCTCCCTCCTAAGATGACTGTCAATTTAAAGTGAAATTTGGGAGCCATTCCCTTTGTCTTAGCCCTTATGGCTATCAGGGCAATGAATGTTGACCCATGTTGAATGAAGACCCATTTCAGCTCTTGATTATACCAAAACATCTCTTTGGCCAGCCAGCATGCTTAGAGCTCTGCCTAACGAAGACAATTCCCAGTTCTGAACCATAATTGTTTCAAGAGTTGTTCTGTTCACTGGAATTTTCTTTTATTTGTGAAGAATTTGTGTCATTTCAGGCCAAGTGTGAATTGAACATGTCTCTTGAACACAGCAGCCCTCTCAGAATGAAGAAAACCTGCCAGCTGTGGAACAGCTCACTGAGGAAGACCCGAGCGTGGCTAGGTTTCTGAACCCAGGAATTAGCTGGGAAGGAGTTCCCTGTTTAACCCCTTACTGCTGCAGGTAGGCACACACTCCCTGCTCCAGGGATTCAGGCTCTGACCCCGATGTTTGTGCTGGGACACATAAATAGGCAGAACCAACCTAACAGTGCAATCTATAATGCTCAAAAGCAGACCATGGATTCTCCAGGTATTTCAGCACTGTTCAATGAGTGCAATGGATCACCACATCCATCCAGCACTGCCAACCCTGCTGCAGCATCACTGGGAGAGATCCCAGAAAATCTGGGCTTTCTTAAATAAAGGGAAATTATTCAATTCCAAATTGGGTTTTCATTCAGATAATGCTGAGGCTCTTGGAAGGGAAGAGCTTCTGATTTAATTTTTCCCTCTGCAATTAAAACTACATATTTACAACAGGAGAGCGGATCCCAAGGTCTCAAGTGCAAAGACGTTGGGAGAAGCCGCTAACATTGCAAGAGAACTGGTAACTGGCAGCTCTATTTATATAATTTTCAGCAGTGAAAGACATTCCTTAAACAAGTGATCAGCTTCCAAAAACATGCAAGGGGTGGAACAAATGCCCAAATCACTCCTGACACAGCTCTACCGTGAGCAGAAGGGCTCAGTGTGTGTGAGGGCTCCATGAGGAGGACCCCAGCCTCACAAGCAGCCCCAGCTTGCAGGCAAGATGCTGTTGCTGCTGCCACTAATGCTCCACCTGCTAAGAAAGCAAAGTGGTTCAGGGCAAACAAAAAAAACCCACATTTAGCATGACGCAGCAAGGGAAGGTGCACTGACAGGGACTAAGCACACATGGCTGAAGGTGTCAGGAGAGCTACAGCCACAGCAACTGCCTGTTTCATCCACCTTGAAAACTTACCTGGAGGCTGCAATGTCATTATTTTCCCTCTGCCTTCTGCCAGAATGGGTTCATAAGAGATGCAAGGAGATGAATCCCTGAGTAACAACCCACTGGGACTCAGCAGGAGCCTCACCCAGCTCCCAGGCACCTTGTGTTGTATGAGGGTCAGGACAGGGGAAGCTCAGGATGTTGCAAACCTGATTCATCCACTGAATGAGGTTTATAACCATGGTCTGTTTCCAAACACGTGTGGGATGGTATAAAAATAACAGATTCCACAGCTCAGACTCTTTTCTGTGGAAATCAATGGTTACTAGGACACTGGCCCTGGAAAGCAACTCTTCACTTAACTGTGGGGCCAGGAATAGGCTGTGGCAGTCAAAAGATGTTTCAAACCAGAGCAACCTTTCCAAATTCCATTCCCAGGAAAAAAATGCCCATTTCCACGGAGCAAGGCAGACAATCCAGTACAAGGCAGTTACTGGTAGGGCTTTGATGCTCCCTTCAATACAGATCCCCCGCCCCATACCAGTAAATGCCTTTCAGATCCACATAAAGGAATTTCCCAAGCATCAACCAACACTTCATACCCCAGCAGGTGGGCAACCGGATCAGCATCTTATGATCAAGTGATGCACACACACATAGTGGCTCTTGGGATCCAGTTTAATCCCAGCACCATGCCACCAGCACCAGCAGGCAGCACCAGGAATAAGTCTGGTCCACTCAGTGCAAATCCCACAACAAGGTGAAATACATACAGCAAAGGCTACTGAATGGCTTTGGAAAGCAGCTGTGGTCAGCAGCTGGGGACTCCACAGGCTTGGCAGATGAATCAGAGACTTGCCCAATGACACTTGGCAGGAAGACTGGAAGGTCTGTTGAGTCTTTCAAAGAAACCATTGTGTTGGCCACAGCAGAATTTGAAGACTCCGGCACTGTGGGGCTCTCAGCTGACTCACTCCAGCTGCAAGGAGGCTTGTCCAATTCAAACTGCTTTCTAAACCAGTAATTCAGAGTATTCGAGGAACTGGACACAAAAACACTAGCCACTTTTTCTTTGGGCCTTCCTGGAGCTGCAGCTTTGGCGCAGAAAAAGCCCTGGAACCTAAAAGAGACCCCTGGCAATTCAGTAGCCTTTTCAATTAAAGAGGGATTTCCATACAAAAGCCTGCTGGAAAAGGAGAATTGAGAACTGTATTCCTCTAGTCATGATTTTCTTTTTCTGACTTTTTAGTTAGAAATCCCAGAGCTATAGAAGTGCTCTGGAGAGGCCTTTTCCCTCCACGGTCCTTCTTCTACCTGCCACTCCAGCAAACCAGAAATACTAACTGATTTCCAAATGTGTTCTTTTTCCAAAGGCAAAGTACAGCCATACAAGTGCACTTTGGGGCAGAGTCCAAGTGAATGAGGATGCCCACAACAATGGCAGGGGAAAGAAAATTTTTTCTCTGGATGCCTCAGGGAAGTCACATCCAATTTTTCATGTCTCTGTATGGAAGTCTCACTTTAATGTAAAGAAGTAGCTGAACACTCATCCTTCAGCTAAGAAAGAGGAATATTTCTTGCACCTTAATACAGGAATTATGATGAACATTTACTTTTCTTTCTGCAGTTCAAGCAAGTATTAGGGATCAAATCATGCAGAATGAGGCTGTTAGATCACTTCAGGGCTCTCGACTGATTAATTAATTAGTACCAAAGCATTACAGGTTAACCGTGTGCAGACAGATTCAGGAAAGTGTTTGGTCAGAGCAATTTAATGCAATGTAGTTTTACCTTCCTACACTGGAGGGAGAGAATCTGCTGCTTGATAAGCTAAGCAAAAAACAGCATAAAAACCATTAGAGAGAGAAGCACGGAAAGGAGCTGAAATAAACAAACCATTACAGAGACATATTAATGATGAGTCATTTTGCAGAGGTCAGAGTTCCTATTAAAAGAAGGTACAGCTGCCTTAGGCTGCCTGCCAGGACGAGCAAGCCGCATTGTCAATTGAAATCAAAGGCTGTAAAAATGAAACGGTCGCTAACCGCAGAGAATCAGTGTCAGGACATTTATACAAGTAGGTTTCCAAGAAGCAGCATCTTGAGCCTTTCATGCACCATCCGCAGCATTGTGCTTAAAGCAGGCAACTCCACCACAGGAGACGTCCAGTTAAACGCAGGCGGGAGTACGGATGAGACCAGCCCAATTCTCTGCTGGCAAGCAGGTGGCCTCAGCTGGGTGCCCTCTGTGCTTCCAAGGACAGCTCCTGGGAGAAGCTGAAAACTCTCTGATCGCATTGCTTGCCAATCAAATCACTAAGGTCTGGCAAAACATTAAAATAAAATAATAGAAGTAAACTTTACAAGAACCTACACGTTTTGCTTTCTTTGTGGGAACACGTAGTAGCATTCACCAATTTCGGGAACAAAATCAAACACACAAGTCCTGCACAAGGTATCTTGATGAGCTACTTACCAGTGGTCACCACAGGAGTGTCTTCAGGGACTCATGTCCCAGCCAAAGAGCCACACTGCCGGACTGTGGCAGCAGCCCTTTGCAGGCTGTAGGAAATAACCTCTGTGCATTGACCTGCAGCAGCCAGGAACAGTTCCTCAAGCCTTGAGCTCACCCACATGGCAATCAGAAAGTCTAGAACTAACAGGGACAAGCTAGTCAGCAGCATGTAACCTCAGTGATTTAATTGCACTGAGGTACATGTTACGCCTATGCAACAACCTCACCACATGGCCTTGGAACTGACTGCAAGCATGAGCATCCCCTCTGGGATGTACCAAGCCACACTGCCACATCCCTACATGCAGAGAGATCAAACCTTCTCATACTCTGTTATGAAGACCAGTGAACCCCCAAACTTCAGGACGGTGCTACACAAGACAGCAGAAAGAACACATCGAGGGCCACCTGAAGGGGCACCTCTTCATGTCTCCTACCCAAATGTGTGAGTTCCAGTCATGTGGAAGTCAGCAGAACTCCAAGTCTTGCCCTAAAAATGATCACAGAGAGACTCTGAAAACTGCTCCTGCCAACTGTACATTCCACCTGGGGAGGCAGAACCTCCATGTGAACCTGAAGAAAAAAAGTAATTCAGGTTGAAGTCCTGACACTCTACACAAATAATTGCATAATTCCTTTGAGAAGAAAAACCTGAAGGGCTCACTGACTCTTCTCCTTCAGGGAGAGCAAAGACAGCAGAAGTTTCGGACTGTTGCTCAGGAGCAGCTTTAACCCAACAAACATGGGTGGCACTTGGCCTTTTGGCAGCAGCTTCACCATCTGCACCCCCAGCCACACAATCCTGGTCCATTCCCAGTGCCGACTGCTAGTCATGCAGCCAAAGGATGTGCAGGTTGGGTATGATCCAGCTGGGAAAATCAAATGCTCACAGTAACAGGCTGAGGATCAGTCACTTACCTGATCCATCTTTCATGTGTTGTGCTGGTCCATGGGCGAAGTAAGACAGAGGAGCTGTGTCCTTTCACCTCTTGCAACATCCCTGTGAGCTCCGTGCCCTTTCTGGCCCTGCCAGGCACAACTCTGCACTACCTGCCTTACTGACCACCACCTCACCTTGTCCTCAACACTCACAGACATTCTCAGGGCTTCTAGAGTTCAAATTGCACCTCGTGCTGCTCTCACCCTGTCCTGACCTCCTGGGGATCCAGGTTCCTCCTCCCATCCTTCTCCCAAGCAAAACCACCCCAAGTGATCCCACAGGGAGCTGTATCACTGTGCTCTGGCACCTCCGTCTGTCTGGCAACACAACTCGCAGGGTTTAACTTGTCTCAAAACATTTTGCTTACCACTGCAAAGGAAAAACATCTTTTTACCCTCCAGGGAATACTAAAGACCTTCTTAAAGGGAAGTCTCCCAAATCCTTGCTAGCTAGAATGCTAGTGCAGGCAGTAGTGTGGTCTTAATCATGATTTCTTGCACAGGACAAATAGGAATGTGTCTCGGCTTGGACGTAAAGAAAATAGCAAAAGTCAGAACAAAGGCTGCTTGTGCCATGAACCCATTGTGCTCACGGATGTGATCAAACAGTAAGCACTGACAGTGCTTTTTTTTTTTAAATCCCCAATATTAAGACAACATGGGCTTTATTCACTGCACATCCTGAGACAGTGCTGAACACTGAACTGAGGGTCTCTTGAGGGTCTCTTGATATTATCAGAAGAAAAAGGCCATCATGCATTAATTGAAGTTTAACCTCAATATGCTAAATTTGCTTTTCAGACTAGAGATTTAAGCCCCAGAGAGCATGATCAAATTGTGGATCCTGCAGCCAGCACAGCCCTGCCTGCAGGCAGCTGGCGCTTCACTTCAACTACGTTCCAGCATATCCATGTACAGCTGTGACAGCACAGCTACATCAGAACCCAATCTACCCTGCTGCAAACATGGAGCTCCTGAACAGGGCACCAGATGCTGCAGCGTGCCTGGTCTGATCCCCTCTGGGACTGGGCTGTCTGTGGCCTGGGCTCCCCAGGGACTTATAAGCACACACAGCACAGGGCTCTGCTAATGAAATGCAGCATCAGCAGCAGATGTGTCTCCCCCGGGCAAGCTCGGGGCCATTATGGTTACTGGATAAATGCAAATGCTTATGTTATCCTGAGGAACACATCTAAAGTAGGGAATCAAGGCCTCAAGTATAACCCTTCCTTCTTCTGGACTTCAAAAAGGTCTGCTCCAGGCATATCCAGCACTGGCGGGATGAAGCCTCCTCAGCACCTCCCACCGATGAAGAGAAGCTCAGCTTTTTAAAAGCTAGTTCTAAAAATACTAAAATTGTTCTTAAGTGCTGGACCATAGCATTATACCTCTCCACCACGTCCCTTCTATCAGTCTCAGTTCTTCATTAAATTTCATTTTATCATATGCTTTCAATCTCCTTTGGCCATTTCTCATCATCTTAAAGGTTTTAGCCCTTCAACTACTCGTAATTTTCTTTGGAAGTGAAGACAGCCTTCCTCGTTTTTCATGCACTTGCCAGATTTCAGTCTTGCAAGGGCAGGAGGCAGAACTGTCAACACCGCTCACTTTTTTTAACCTCTCAAGTTGATGGTCTGGGCTGGCATCCACTAGCACTAAAAAGTTAACTGCTTGAAAAACATAGATTTTGAGTCTGGCACCTTTTTAAACCCTCTCACGCAATCACTCATGAAATTACTCTCTTTTGGTATTTCTTATCACTGAGATAAAGAAATCTTTCTCCTTCCAGTTCATTCCTCACATGGAATTGAACAAGAGCTCAGGAGAAATAGGCTTAACAGTGGCTCCATCCTCATATGGACAAGCACCTGGACTTGAGCTGTCTGAGCTGCAGCAGTGATCAATATTTTTCAGTGCTCTTTCACAGCATGAAAATTGACCCACACAAGCTGTCCAGTGAAGGAAAAAAATAGCAAAACGTGTCCATGACAGCAAAGCTGACACATTCAACTTATGTTTTGAGGGAATCAGCATTGCACCAAAGCTCCTTGGGAAGTCCATGGAGACCTGAACTGGGTAGCCTGTCCATCCTGGGAGCTGGACAGAGGGACTGGCACTTTCCTACAGACATTCCCCCTCGCTGGTTCTCTGATCCATGGCATCATTGGGCAAGTTTTGCACATGAAGACTTCCATGTATAATGTTTCCTATGAACTTGCCTGCCTTCAAGGTTAATACTACTTGAGACAAATACAAGCCACTCAGAATCCTGCCTCAGCTGTCAGCAGTGAACCCTTTTCAACATTTAAAAGCAAATACTGAGGCTTTCATGTAGGCATGGCTCTGCTCAGCTGCTTTCCTGCCATGTGTCCCGCTCCTTATCAAGCACTCCCTGCACACACAGGATGAGTGTGCTGGTGTTCATATACCATGGCAGGAGCTATCAGCACGCCCGTGATAAAGCAGCTCTGAGTGCTGTGCTGCTGTACAAGACACATTGTTATTTCACTGACTGGAAAACAGATGTATTGAGTCTTTGCTTGTCAAGGTCACAGACCGAATCAATGTCAGAGATGCAGAAATGTGGCAGTTTTTTCTGCAGGTAATTTACTTTTTGCTGAGATGAACACGGACTTGTTTGTAACAATTCAGGCTAGATTTCATTAACAGAGAAGGTGGAAAACAATAAATTAAGTTACACATTCCTGTATCAGCCTCTGTAATTCTCTGAAGATGGCTCAGATTTGTATATTTTAACTGAATTATTGCTGCTTCTATAGCCCAAATTAAACTTAGAAACACACCGAGGAATAAGAAATGGCAAAAAAAGGCAAAGTAAATATTGGGCAATGAGATGTCCAGGAAAGGTGACATCCTCCTGGCAGTTCACTCCCCAGAGAAAGAAAAAGTTGAAAATAAAATTGCGTGTAACAGCCCTTCCACCTTCCTCTTCTTGGACCAGGCAATGCTGTGAAGTGTGAGACTCAGTCAATGTGTCATCCACTCAAGATCTTCCTCCCCTCATTGAAAGAGGGCAAGGGCAGAGCAGGTTTTAATTCCATCTCCTGGGAATCACCTCTGCTGTGGCATGAGAGGTGCCTTGTTTGGAGATGACCACACTTTCCCCACCACACAATGGTAACCCTGGCCTAGGAAACATCCCCTTTTATGAGGTTTCCTGAGAAGAGCACAGTTCTCACACATCATATAGTCCAAACCTTAATAGTGGCCTTGAAGGGCATCAGCTCCCCAGCCTACACACTAAGCTCCACTTGGCTTTCTAGGGGATATGGACATATGAACAGGAGGCTATAGAAAGGGAGCTGAAAAATCTCCCTTTGGAATTGCTGAGGATTGTTATTCAGAGTGCACAACTGCAGAGGAGCCCCACTCAAACCAGACACCGCTGTGCAGGTTGTCACAGCAAAGGAAAACAGATACCTCTGTCCTACAGGTCACAGGGTGTGGGGATGAGTCATTGATGCCTTTAGCTTTGCCTTTCCAGTGGGTAATGCCTGTCCCTCCTTCCAGAGTTTGGGACATTTCCATCCCACAAATCAAACTGACTGAGTGCTCTCAGGTGCCTCAGCTGGCATCTGACCAGGGGGTTACACCGCTCCTCGCCAAAAGCAAAGTCCCGTTGGACATTCCAGGTGCCCACCCAGCTGCTAAAGAGGGGACTCAGATGAACTAAACCTGCTTTTCAGGAACCAAGTGCTCCTCAGCTTCCAGCACGCTTTATTATAGCAACAGATCTTTCTCCTTCATTTGATATTATATACAAAGCAAGAGGGACAAAATTTGGAATGGTTTCCAGCCAGAAGAGCCAGGTGGCAAGGCCCTCTCCTGAGCTCAGCTGCCACCCTGAGCAGAGTTATCCAAGAAAAGATCAGAGGCAAAGTCACTACACTCTATAAATATCTGTATATGATACAGCTATGACAGTAAAAAGATATTTAAGCAAGGAAGCAATGCTCTAATGAGACTGAGGAGCAGACACCTGCATGGGGTAAGAGGTGCACATCACTTCCAGCAGAGAGGTTTGCCTAGCACTCAGATGAAGGTTTTATATAAAATTGCATCTCTCTGCACAATACACTCTCCAGACTCACTAGTTCTTACAGGGACACCTAAAAAGATGTCTGGAGAGTTGTGGCCTGTGAATGCAACTAAGGCAGACGCTGGACAGGACTGACAGCTCCTCCTCTCCCTTTGTGAAATAATTATAGCCAAGTGCTTTGAGACATTAACAGGTTTGTTTAAAAAAAAAGAAGAAAAAAAAAATCTTGTCTGCAGACAGAGCAGAGGACAAGTCACTGTGGCCATAAGCTGCTCCTCACATTGTCCAATATCAGGTATGTTAAAAGACCAGCAAAGGAAAGAAACTGAGCTGTTTGCTCACAGGGAAAATCCTTACAAAAGACTAGTTCCCAAGGACACTTGGAAGAGTAAATACCCTGAATATTCTGTTTAATAAAAGGATGATGTTCTATGGTCATTTTCAACACCTCTACTCTTCTGGCCCTCTTAGCACCACCTCTGGAAAATTCTACAAGTTAAAACACAAAAAAATCATGTTCTGGTTACCTAAAGCATGTCCTTCAATTTACATAACATCCCTTTCCTGCAACAGGATTAGGGACACCAAGTAAGACCATCCAAACTGCCCTCAACATCGAATCACAGAATGGTTTCTGTTGGATGGGACCTTATAGCTCATCTCGTTCTATCAGCCACCTTGGGCAGGGACACCTTCCACTAGCCCAGGTTGCTCCAAAGCCCATCCAACCTGGCCTGGAACACTTCCTGGGATGGGGCAGCCACAGCTCCTCTGGGCAACCTGGGCCAGGGCCTCACCACCCTCAAAGGGAAGAATTTCATCCTAATAGTCCAACTAGTCCCTGCCCTCTGGCAGTTTGAATCCATTCTCCCTTGTCCTGTCACTCCAGGCACTTGTAAGAGTCTCTCTCAATCCTTCTTTTGGCTGCCTTCAGGTACTGAAAGGCCACAATTAAGTTACATTACGTTATGGTTGTAGGTTGGAGACAGATTCACAACCGGACTCACCGATGATCATGAGACAAACAGCAAAGACTTATTATGGCTGCCTCCTTTTATAGAAAGTTCAAAATTCCCAAGCTTGGACAACTGCTTAGTCAGGGTCTCAGCACCACCCAGCTCTCTAGCCAGTGATATGTCTGCATTGAGGATTAAATAGAATTAGTTAGGGTCCCTGTTTGAGTTCAAATCCATCCTATCATTGCTCACTCAGGGACTTATTTACTTCTTTTCTAGAACAAGCTAGGCTTAGCTGAATTAGATTTTCTGTTATCAGTAAATGTGTCTGTCCAGCTACATACCAGCTGTGCTGTGACAAGGTTACCCAAAAACTTCTCCAAGACAAACAATTCCAGCCTTTTCTAATAGCAGAGGTGCTCCATCCCTCTGACAATCTTAGTGCCTCCTCTAGACTTGCTCCAACAGCTCCATTCCTGTGCTGGGAACTGCAGGGCAGAATGTGTTCATACATCACCCCAGAAGCAGGGATTTCCAACTTCAGGTTCTTTTCTTAAAGATCTCTCCATGTCTTTGTGTATTTCTACCATGTTCCTACACTTTCTACTGCTTTAAGAAGCAGTGAAGGGAACAGGCAAATATTTTGGTTATACATACTCTCTATATATACATATAAAGACTGAAACAGTGAAACCTGAAAAAACCCGTATTTTCTATGGATTAGAATATCCATTTTAGTTTTCTAACCACTACAGTAGTCTCCCAAAACAATCCTGTATCTGCATCACTTGTCACATTGCTTTTGTTAGCTTCAAACCCAGCAAATCCAAACCCATTCTATGTTAAAGAGAGCTGCTCAGTGTTATCTGCTGTTCTGCATGTTGCCCACTGTGCTTTTCAAGTTCTCCCAGGCAAGCTCTCCAGATGTTCCTGGATTTAATTAAAGTCATAATTGCTTTTGCAAAGTCTCCTTGCTACACCATTCCACTCACTTGCCTTCCAGAATTGTTATGATACATTATTTAATTACAACACAAAAAGCCCCACTTCATTCAAGTTGCATCTGCCCTGCATCTTAGACAACAGTTTCCAAAAATCCTGGTTCAAATCTTCAGCACTTGTAGGGCTCCGCAGGGAACAAGACTTTTTTTATGTCTCCTCCCTAGCTCATGAGGGAACCTACAAGTTGCCAGGAGCTCAGGGAAAGGTCAATTTGGCCATTTAGCGACCATTTAGTTGCTGCTTCTTACAACAGAAGGGGCACACAGTGGAGTTAAGAGTCAAAATGAAATTGCTTTGCTGCAGGCTTTGATAAGTGGTTTGAAAAATGATTGGAGAATTTGTGGAAATTTAACATGCTGCTGATTTAAGTGGGGCAGCACAGAGTCCCTTTGCCAGCACTGGGCACCCACGGACAGAAATTGGGGTGCAGCCATGGCAGAATTAGGTTGACAAGTTCAAGAGATTCAGGGCTCAGAGCTCTGCAGCCATGGGCCAGATTTACCATGCCTGAGCCACAGCCTCAAGTGGTGGTGCTGCCAGAAGACCCCAGGTGCACTGCCTGCATGGGTGCCACATTGCTCCATGCCTTCCTCAACAGAGGAAACCTTGGGAATCCAGCTGGGAGCGCTGAAGGTATTACTTGCAGGATAGATGAACCCTCCTTTACGGTGAAACTGATTAAAACTGCAATTTGAGCGTCGTCAAGGAAAATAAAAGTTAAGCTGTAGGCAACTCAAGCACCTCAATGTCTTCTTTTATAAAGCCTCTCTCTGCTTGTAATCTGCAGAATGGAGTCACTGGACTCCACTAAGTGATTTCCAGCTCACGGTATGATCTGAGGCCACAGACTGAGGACCCTGTAGGGGCATTTGATGGTGCTGAAGATATCACGGTGTGTGGCTAGTCTGCCATGAGCTCATACCCCGCACGACATGATACCACCACAAAGGAACTGAATTCAGGCAAGTTCACTTTGACATTACCCCAGTTTTAACACCTGACTTCCAAGCAGCACTTTTTTATCTCTTTTGGTCCTGTGTTTATTTTTATGAATGTCTGACTCCTTGAGGCATCAATGCTTGACATGCTGGAAATGGATTATTTATAAACCATCAGCAAGGAAGAGGCACACTCATTTGGAGAGCTTATAGACTGAAGAGCATTCCCAGTGAATTCAAAGCAATTTCAAGGCTCTTTTGAATGCCTCATACAGTCACCGACACCTTGGGCACTGCTGGCACATCACCGAGTAGTTTTGTGTTTGCTAACCTCAGACAGGCTCAGCTGACAGCATGTTTATCATACTTTCTCCCTGCGAACAAAGCCTTATTCCTACCCCAGACCCTGTGCTGCAAGCCATTCCTGACCCAGGAATGCTGATCTCATTGCTGCTCAGCCCCTATCTACAGAGTAGAAATGCCTTTTTGGCAATAAGATAAGGCACCCGCACACAGAGCCCAGCGGGCCCCTCGCTCTGTCTGGTGAGCCACTTCACTACTATGAAGGCAGGAAGGTCAGAGCTGTTCCCTGAGTTTAACTGGAGACACTCTTGTTTGTCAGGATTTCATAAGGACAGCTTGGATTGAGACTTCATTGGGGTCTGCAGCTTTCTCATGGGGGGAAGAAGAGAGGCAGCACCGATCAGCTCTGGTCTCTGGTGACCAGTGATGATAGGACCTGAGGGACCAGCACGAAGCTGTACAAGGGGGGTTAAAATAGATTAGATTATTGGATATTAAGAAAGGGTTCCTCACTCAGAAGGTGGTGGGTCACCAGAACAAACTCCACAGGGCAGCAGTCATGGCCCCAAGGCTGCCAGAGCTCCAGCAGTGTTTGGACAACCAGCTCAGTTGCAACGTGGGGCTGTTGGGGTGCCCCGTGCAGGGCCAGGGGCTGGTCTCGATGATCCTTGTGCATAGGATATTCCACGATTCTATTCTATGATTCCACCCCTTTACACACCTGCCCAGCCATACACAGTGTGCGATGCCGACAGGCCCTGCCCGGCAATAGCTGCGACACCCCCAGCTCCTCTTTGGGGAGGCGAGGGACTGGTCTACAGCACAGCAGCTCCTCTGGAGAGACCGAGCCATGGCTTGGTTTTCTCCCCTGGAGCAGCTCCCCGGGGATGGCCAGGCCCATTGCCAGCACCACTTCCAGCCGGCCGGCCTCGCACTCCCTCTGAGGCCGGCGCAGCCTCACGGCTCGGGTGAGGGCCAGCCCGCCCTCCGCACTGCACCCGCGCCCGGCCCGGGCCGCCTCCCCCGCGCCCCCGTCCCTCGCCTATCGCCGGCGTGTCCCCCGCAAGCCTCGCGCCCGCTGTCACCCGCACCCACGGCAGCGGCCAGCCCGGCGACAGCACCCACAGCAGCGCCTTCCCCTGGGCCGGCGCTCACCTGTTCTGGGGCCGGATGCCCAGCAGATAACTCCGTCGGTCCGGCCGCGAGGCCCACGCCGCGTTCTCGGCCTCCTCCGCCCCGTCGATGTCGCTCGTTCCCCGCCCGTAGAGGCCCGCGAGGGCCCTGCGGGTCGAGCTCATGGCCGGAGTACGGCTGCCCTGCCCCGCGGCCGTCGCTGCCCGCCCTGTCACTCACCGCCGCCGTTTATAGACGCTCCGCACATGCCGCTGTCAATCGTGACGCAGCGGCCACTGCCCGGCCTCCCCGGGCCGGCTGCCCGGCCGTATCCTCCTCCTCTTGCCGTCGCTGCCAGCTCGAGTCCATCTTTGAGAAGGAAATGAACTTTTCCTTATAATAACCTCCCCACCACGGGGGATTTCTCACACCTCAAAGAGTTCTCTGGTGACCAGTGACAGAATCCGACGGTGCAGCGTTGAAGTTGTGTCAGGTTTACGCTGGGTATCAGGAAAAGTTCCTTCCCCAGAGGATGGTCGGGCACTGAACACATTGTCCAGGAAATGGTCACGGCCCCAAGGCTGCCAGAGCTCCAGAAGCTTTTCGACAACGCTCTCAGGCACAAGGTTGGATTGTTGGACTGTCCTGTGCAGGGACAGAAGTTGGACTCGATGGTCCTTGTGAATCCCTTCCAGCTCAGGTTATTCCATGATTCTGTGATCTCTTAGGATCAGTTACAAGATCCCCTACTTCCTTGCAGGCACAAGGTTCCGACCCTGGCTGGCTGCACTACTCAGTGTGGCCATGGCAGTCACATCCTCACATCAGAAGCCTGGCAGCCTGTTTTTTATTCCAGAATGCCCAAGAGGAGGTCTGTGATGATATTTATTCAGTCTCCGTAAAAAAGGACAGCACAAAAGAGAGATGTAAAAGATGGATGCATGTCACAAACAATTACTAGCAGTGATTTAATGCCAAATGAAAATATAATGAGTAACAAAATTGAATTATTTTCTTGTTCTACCTTTCTCTTGCCTGTCAAGTTGTTGCATCATGTGCTGCAGACATGTCACTGGTGGCACCGCATCCCTCCAGCACTGGAATGATGGATGGAGCAGATTCACTGTGGATTAGCTGCCTGCCCATGGCTGCAGTGATTATGGCAGGAGCAGGGAAATGATGGCAAATTGCTCCATTCCAGGAAATACAACATGTTTAGAGCTGATTCCCCCTGGGCAGGAGAGGCAGCAGAAGTGGCAGGAGGCAGCAGGGCAGGTGATGGATCAGTTGGTGCGGGACACTCCTGATTCCTTTTCCTCAGCAAACACTGTGATTTGGAATGTGACTTTGGATAGGGACTGGCACCAGGGTATGCACAGACACACAGAATGTGTGTATCACCCATACAGGTGACACAACAGGTATGCGATCATGGCAGGTGATCACATTAGCAGGCATGTAAATTGCAGGATTTCTGATACCAGAGAGGATACTTGATCTTGGCAAATGCAAAGGAGGTGGACCTCCCAAGACATTTGGAAGGGGTCCTAGGAAATATGGAGAAGGGTGGTCCCAGAGGGCTGACTGAAGGCTCCACCTTCACCAGGCAGTGAAATAGCAGATGAAATTGCATAAAACAAATATAGCATGATCCATGGGGGAAACCACAATACTCATTTTCAATAGGCAGCAGTGGCTCTGTGTCAGCTAATGTCACTTAGAAATAATCCACCTCAAACAGAAAACAGCAGACCCCCAAAAAACCAAACACAGAATTCAGAGAAGGGCAGCAAGGACAAGCCAAGGTCCAGACTGGCTGCTGCATGAAGGGTAACTGTGGGGGCTGGAAGAAACTACTGAGGTGCCCATAACTGAGGTATACACATCTGAGATGGACAAGGAGAACAAGTCAAATTACCAGGAGGTAAAATAAGTGAAAGGGAGATGCTTCCTCTCTCCCCTTGGCTTTAGGCTACTCCCACACGTGGCTGTGGCTGTTCAGTGTCAACAGGGATTAATAAAATCCACAGGACAAATCTGTGGAAAGAAAATCTCCTGAGGTTTATGCAGTATGAAGATATTGCCTTCAGTTCAAGAAATGTTTGAACTGCATAAGAACATTCAGTGTGTGCGTGCCCTGATCTCACACTCTTTGCTCTGCTCTGGCTGCTGCCCAAATGTGGGAGGCAGGATGCTGGGCTGGGAGGACCCAAGCTGGCATTCTCCTGCTCCCATCCCTTCTCTCTGGAAGGAGAAAGGTCCCACAACATCAGGAAACCTGAAATCCCAGCATACGAATTACACATTATTTTACCATGAGCCCAGTCTCTTGGAGCCCAGAACAGAGCCTGGACTAGCTAAGAAGGGTGTCCAGAACAGGTAGGTTTCTGCTTTGGGCCTGGAACTGTGTCTGGTTTCAGATTCCCAAATGCAGGAAAGACACTAATATGCTGGATCAAGTCCAGTGAAGGCCACCAAAAAGATTGAAGGAGCTCACACACCTGACATAGGAGAAGAGGATGAGAGAAACTGGGTTTTAAGCTTCAGGGAAAGGCTAAATGGAGACCTCCTTGCTTTCTTCACCCCCTCATAAGAGGGCACAGACTCAGAGGTGCAGAGTGATGGAAAAAGAGACCAAAATGCAAATGGCAAGGAGGAAAGTTCTGATTAGATACTAGGAAAATTACTTGCCCTATGAAGGGAATCAAGCAGTACCACAGGGACCCAAGAGGTGGGCAGTCTCCATTCTGTGAAACAGTTGACTGTAGATGGGACAGGGTGCTGACTAGCTGATTGACATTCTGCTCAGAGTGGGGGGCTGGACCAGAGACCCCCAGAGCTCCCTTCCCACCCTGGTCATGCTCTGGTTCAGTGCTGCACCCTGTCAGTGGAGAGAAGCCTGGATGGTGAGCGCAGTTTTAGCTCAGATGTGACGAGAAAGAGCCTGCTGTGGTGTTTGATCCTCCCCCCAGATGCACAGGGTTATATTCTTTTTCTGCCCTTTCAAGCTCTGAATGGTTCTTGAGCCCATTGCCTGCTGAGACAGCTTCCTCTCACAGCATCTGCTCTCCTGTCAGTCTGCTCAGAGAGTGACAGTGCCCTCTGCTCCTGGCTCTGGGGGAACGTGTTCAGCTGCTGGAGCCTGAGCCAGCCAGAAATGAGGCTTCAGACCTCGTTAGCAAAGCCTTCTTCCTCTGCCTCCAAATCCAGCAATGACTCACACAGTCACAGATGTTTTCTCACTCCTCTCGCACAATTTATCCTTCCCTTTCCCATCCTGCAACCTTAAGTTCCTCCCTTTCTAAAATGACAGGCTTCTTCCTGCACTCCACCAACAAACTCTTACCTCTGGTTCTTCCCCAAATATTAGCAGATGGTGCCAGGGCAGGGCTCTGACAGAGGACGAGCACAATGGGCTTTCTGAGGAGGTATTTGGAGGAAGATTCTTCCTCTCAAGCCTGGAGAAATAGTCTACAGGGAACACAGCAACCTCCAGCTGTTTGAAGAGATTCTGCATCAACAAGATGTGTCATCTTTAGCTATGGGAAAGTGCTGGGGTTAATTTAATGATCATTTTTATTAGCTATGTGTGTTGCATAGATAATAACTCTGCAGCATACCTGTGCCACTGAGCTGCTGGCACATACTCAGCCAGAACCTTCATTTACAATCATTTATAGGTTTTCAACTTGCAAGGGTATATTTCCAAATGCCTAGCTGGATCCTGGAGAAAATAGGAAAAAGGAGGGCCTGTGTGATCTGACAGGTGGGGAGATGAGCACAAAGGAAGGTCCTGTGCATTGCATCACCTTTCCTGTATCCATGAAAGGAGAGGACCAGTCCTTGTTGGAGCAGGGATTGTTCTGGGTCAGATTGAATGGACAAGGTGGAGCAGGTTTTCTTGCCTTTGCAATGTAACTATCCCATTCTGCACAAAGGAAAGGACATTGAGGGAGAAAGTCTTTCCTCGATCCACCGGTTGTGTTGGGTTTGGCTTTCTCCCACCACCTTCTTCCCCATCTGTTATAAAAGAAGAGCAGCAGTTAGAGGTGCATCCTTCAGCCTTGCTCAGTCCCCTTGACCCTATGGCACAGCTCAGGCCTGCCCTGGGTTCCATAGGGCAGGGATCCGTGAGCACTCGGCCACAACTGCTTCTCTACCATCCTGATGCCCTTGTTTGTGCCCTTCCGTGCTGCCCCCTGGAAGTGACATCCCTGATGGCCTCACTTTTCATTGGTCAGCCCATAGCTACAGGATAGAGAAATTTCAGCAGCAGAGTGAGAGTCTCTCACAGCCTTCTCTCTAACTGGCCCATGGTCCCCCTCATGCAGAAGTCCTGGTCCCTGCCTGGCACCATGGGAACCTGCTTCCTAGGACTATTAACATGGGGAGAAGCCAGCCAGATGCGAATTTGTCTGCCCTGAGAATAGGAACCTTGTCACTGCACATCCTGAGCCCAGACCTGCTTCATTCCTCTGAGCTTTCTGTCACACTCCCTTCCCAGTCACTTCAAAGTTTGGGAATGACAGTCACTCCCTGGTCACCGTCTGTCCTCTCCATTCACCATTTCCAGCAAATTTCCTTGTAGTCCTGCTGCCTCTGGAAAGATGATGAGTTTTGGATTAACGAGCCTGACCTTGCCCTAACCTTGCAAGTACAAGTCTCGGCACAGCGCCGTGCACTCCTCCACCCGTCCCTTCTCTACCAGAGGGGCTTGTGCAACCTCCGGAGGGCTGGCCCAGCGCCACTTCCCCTGGGGCCCTCGTGACGCCCGCCCAGCCAGCGGGGACTTCTCAGAGGACAGGGGTTCTCCCACCCCTGGGAGTGCTGGCTCCACCATGAACCTTTCAGGCCGTGATCCCCAGGAGAGACGTGAGTGCGGCCGTGGAGCCTGGGGGGGTGAGGGCAGTGGGCATGGTGGGTGGGTGTGGGCAGGGGGCAAGAGTGGCTGTGGGGATGAGAGCGTGGGTGATCATGGGGAGATGGACGAGGACACCTGGGGGGACACGGGGAGGACACCACTGAGGATATGAGAGAAGATGACTGTGGGGATGAGGTGGAGGACACCCGTGGGGATATTTGGGCAAGTATACCCATAAGGTGTGTATACCCATAAGTGTGGGGAGGAGGGGAGGACATCTGTGAGGAGAGGGACAGGTACACCTGTAAAGAGTGGAGGGGGCATTATGGGGAGGGGGGGGAAGACACTCCTGATATGTAGTTGAGGTCACCAGTTGAGGACAAGGACATCTGTGGCAAAGGGGAAAGGATCATTGTGGAGATTGGGTGAGGTCACCAGTGGGGATGGGGGTGAAAACACGCGTGGGGAGG
>VXBN01010325.1:50052-90085 GCA_013397395.1 Sinosuthora webbiana
AGCGCCCAGCCCGCCATGGGCCGCCGCGCCGGGTGAGCGGCCCCTTGTCCGGGCCCGACCCGCCCCAGCGCCGCCGTCCCTTGCCGCAGGTGCCGCCGCTGCGTCCCGGGGAGAGGAACCGCCGCGGGCCCGGCCGGTGGCCGCCCAGGCCGGGGAGGAGCTGCCGGAGAAGCGATGCAGGAAGGTGAGTGGCCACGGGGCAGAATGACCGTGCCAGCCCCCAGGCACTTGCGAGAGTACCCAGAAGAGCCCCATGTCATCCATCCACCCATCCTCTTGTCCATCCACCTACACACCCACCATCCATCCTTCCCTACATTCTCTGCGCAAGAGCATCCCTGTTCTTCCAGTCTTCCCTGCCTGCTGGGATGGGTGTCTCTCTTGAAGCCCACCGTGCTTGGCCACTGGGTGAGAGTGAGATGCTGGGCTATGACTGCCGTGTTGCTCCCACCTCCACATGCTGTTTCTCCACAGCCATTGCCATAACCGAGCAACCAGTCTCTGTCTCTGTCCCGGTGGGATACTCCTTCACACTGCGGTGCCGAGCTCAGGGACGCACCTCACTGCAGTACCAGTGGTTTTGTCAGTACCAGGTAAGGATGGGGTGGCCCTGTGTAAGGCATCAGGCTGGGTCCTTGCACACAGTGTGGGAACTGAAGGAAGGGAGGAAACCAGGGGTTTCCACTTTTGTTGCTCTTACAAGGGGCTTCCTAGTGCCTTCTACTGCCAGCAGTGAGGAGGGAATTGCTGCCCACTGCCTTTGTTTTCCCTTTAGTCTGACTGCCGCCTGATTCCTGGAGCAACCAACCAAGACTTGCCCATCATTGCAGAGCAGACCCAGCTGTACACCTGCAGAGTCAATGACCTCCACAGAAATGCTGTCTTCTCTGACTGGGTGAAGGTAGAGGTCCATCAGTGTGTTGCCAGAGGTACAAGGCTGTCTTTTACTTTCTTTATGTATTATGGAATCACAGAATGGTTTGGGTTGGAAGGGGCCTTCAAGCTCATCTTGTTCCACCCCTTGCCATGGGCAGGGACACCTTTCACTAGACCAGGTTGCTCCAAGCCCTGTCCACATGTACCTGCACCTCATGCTTGCGGTGGGTTTCACAGAGTTATTCTGGATATTGGGACTGGAAGAAACCATCTGGCTTCTTCAAAGCTGACCAAAAATAATTGGGGTGTGGTTTACCTTAGAATGTTGACTGCACCTTTGTCAGGAAAGGGCGAGGATCAGGTTTGGGAAGCCAGAGGCAGGGCTTTGGTGTGGCCTTTACTATCACAGGCATTGCTCCCAAGGTTTTTCTGCTCCCCAAGGAGAAAGGGGCGGTACTGATAGTCGAAAATGGTGTTGTTTGCTGTTCCCGTGGAGGGAGGACCGATTTTGTCTTGCTGCCTTGCAGGTCTGCCCCCTCAGCTGTGGCAAGGAGAACCAGTCATTGTCCTCAACCCCAGCGAGCAGCGGGTGGAGGTGGGGCAGCCGCTGCAGCTGCAGTGTGCTGCCATGGGGGTCCCAGCCCCCAGCTACCAGTGGTACCGCAATGGGAACCTGCTGGAGCAGCAGAAGAGAAGAAGACTCTGGGTAAGGTTTTCTGGGGATAGTATGGGAGCTTTGGGTGCTGAGTTGAGTAATGGGAGAAGCTGATTGCAGGGTTGTGGGAAAGCCCTCCACGTATCATCCCACTGCTTTGGTCGCTGGCTGAATGACTCTCTGTGAAGGGGGAATATGTTTTATGGACTTCTTTCAAAGTTGTGGGTATTCCTCTAAGAGGTAACCAATCCATAGATGCATCAAGGGCTCTCAGCACATCCCTTGTGCCCTTTTATGCAGAGACATGAGAACAGTTACTGTCTGTGTGTGGAGGGGACTGTGGATTGATGGAGCTGCAGGAATGCTGTCTGCCTGCTGGAGACCTAGAAGGAAATGTGGTTGGTCCTGACAGAAAAGAGTCAGGAAGGCAGTAGAGGGGCTGGCTTTATTTTGTGTCTCTGGCTGAGTGTAAATCAGTGATGTCTTCTTGAATCAAGAAAGGAGATTTCCCTCCAGGACATCACCTGAAGGGCACAAGGACAAGACATCAAGTCTCTTCTCAGTAGTGGTCAATGGTATTACAGATGGTCTTAGACAGTATTACATGGTGGCCTTAGATTGCAATTCTGATGGGAAAGTTCAGTCTGAGCACTAAGAAGAGGTTATTTTTGGAGGGGGATGGTGCTGTGCTGGAGCCAGAAAGGCAACAACAGGCTTGGAGGTGTTCAGGGCTTGAATAGGCAGAGCTATGGCCTCCCAGACTCAGTGATGGCCTTAGTCCCTCTCTGAGAAAGATCCTGGGCTAGAGAACCGGAGTCTTTGCCAGCTGGTACTGCTCTGGTTCTTGTCCCTGTCCTGATTCTTTGTGAGACAAAGTCTCTGCAAACAGCAGGAAAAATACTTTTTATTCCGTGAACATGAATGCCTTTGGCACATCTTGGCAGGGAGCTTCAAACTTTCACCATAAGTAATGTGATTTAACTTTTGATCTGCCTAGATCACCCACACCAAGGTCAGTGACTCTGGCACATACCTCTGCTGTGCCTCCAACAGGCATGGAGAGCATTGGACCAACGCCGTGAACGTTCACATTGGTGAGCAGAGCCAGCCCACATCACTTTGCTGCAAATCACCTGGTGTGAGATGTAATTTGAGGGGACAGAGGAATTTGGTGCTCTCTGGAGGTGCTGAGCTGGTGAATAAGGACCTGATAAGCAGGATTCCTTGATACTGGGGCTCTGAGGGAGCAAAGGGAGCAGCAGCTGGAAAACCCCCTAAATGCAGAGATGTGCTGTCAGGCAGGTGGGATGCTGCTGGGCCCTGTAGTGTGTCTGACACCTGCAGTGTAAGGGCAGGCTCAGTCCTCTCAGCTGCTCTCTGCCGTTTTCTTCCCATGCCAAGGTGCTGCTTTCACAGTTCCAGGCCAAATCGCAGCAGGCTCCTGTGGCCATACTCATTTCCAGTCTCACTGACGTGAAGGGATGTGCTCGGATACAGAGCTGGAAAGGATGGTGTTTATTTGGGAAAGTTCAGGCCCCTTGGGCTGGCAGCTCAGGGCTGATGCTGTGTGAGTGATGGATCCCAGGGAGAGAATGTGTTCCCAGAGCCTTGGGCATGCTCCACGTCTGGCTGCTTTGGCCCTCTGCCTTTACCTTATGTGAGGCAGGAATAGCACAGGCTGACTTTGCTGGCTCTTTACTCCACCTAGAGATTTTTCTATGCCATAAGCTTCTTATCCTGCCTTTTAGGCTGGCTTTAAAATTTCTCCAAAGTGCAAATTGATCTTGTGTAGCCAGGGAGCACTCTGCCTGCCTCCTCACAGCTGGGGAGACACGTCCTGGGGAGACAGACAGTGAGAAAAGGCAGAGGTGGAAAAAGATCAGTGCAGCTTTTCAGGCATCTCTTGTGCATCAGCAGCACTGGTTCAGGGGCTAAAGGTCTTGAAGACCCATGAGATTTATGCAGTTTATCCTTAATTTCCTCTTTTAGAGCATGTAGGGTTCTAGAATTTTCTCCTGGGCTGGATTTTAAAATTTATTTCTGATGGAACTAGGAAAAGCTGGAGCTCTTAGGGTAAAAATGATTTTAAGAGGCTGGAAGTGCCAAGGCAGGAAAGCTTGTGGACCAAAGTGAGTGGCTTTTCTGAGCCAGAACTGCTAAAACAACAGGGAAAGGCAGAACAGGGAGATGAAAAACTCCAGGAATATTATTGCAATCAAAAGCAAATAGGGCAACTTCCTCTGCACTGGGCATTTCTGGGGAGAAACTCTGTTTTGGAGCTTTTGTTGACCTTGAGTCATTGTGTTTGCTTTTGCTGCAGCGAGGTAGCAGGTGAATCACATCAGGTATGAGCTTTTCCATGTTGACCCTTCTTCCCTGGTCTGCCACTTCTCCAGGCTTTGCTTCCCAGCTGCTCAGGATATCATAAATCAGGCTAGATTTCATAAATCCTCCTAACATCAGACCAGTGTCTTCAAGGTTAGTAGTCAGGCTATGAAGGAGTTGCTTGAGGAATGTTGGTTGTGCAGATCCTCTGTGTGTTTGATTCAGCTGTGCATTGTTGGGGATATTAGAGCAGAATTCAGACCTGGCACTGGGTTCTGGGCCCAGGCTCACTGAACCCATGCTTATAATTACCTCCTTTCTTTCCCAGGTACGTGTGGCTCCGGAAAGTTTTTTGGTGAGTATTGTCATCTTTTCTTCCTGAGCAATTACTCCCTTAATTAAAAGCCAGGCTCCAGGGTGGATGGAAGGAGCACTTTCTCTGCAGAGAAAAGCCTTTATGACCACATTGCCACAGGCTCTGCACTTTTGGATTAGAGCTGCACAGCATGAGTTCCATCCTCTGCCAAGCCCTGATCTTTTTCAGCAAGTGGAGTAAGATTATTCCTAATGAGTATCTGAGTCTTAAGCTCTGTGCCTGTGAAATGATTTTAGAAGTGTTCGAATGACAACTTATCCCTACTTGAAATACCTCCTCAGAGCAGGGCAAAGTTCCTTGCTCCCACCACCCTGAGCAATGTAAATCCCATTTTTTTACAGTGGGAGGTGGGGATAAAATCAAAGCAGGAGCCATGGGTTTCTCTCCTTCAGCCCCGTGAGGGAAAGGACACCTCAGCCTGGCTCTTGGTTGTCAAGTGAAAACTTTCCAAGCCCTTCTGTCAAAATGATTGTGTATTTTGTCAAAGTGTTGAGTGCTCCAGGCTTGCAGCAGCCTAGGGTCTGTCCTTGCTGCCTCTTTCCTTAGATTGCCCATATCCTGACTCAAACAGGAGGAGGTGAAATCTTACCTCCCGCTGAGCATTTTCAGCTTTTTCACTTGCTGTTTGTTTTAGCTACAGGCAAAATAGCACTTTTAGTGGGCAACAACCGCTACCAGCATCACCCCAACCTCATGGCTCCTGTGAGGGATGTGTTTGAGCTGAGTCGTCTTCTGAAACATCTGGGCTTCCAGGTTGTCTCCCTGCTGGATCTGAACAAGGCTGAGATGGCGACAGCGGTCAGTCGCTTCCTGCAGCTCCTGGGGAAGGGAGTCTACGGTAAGGCCAAGCCAGCTCAGCCACCTGCCCGTGCTGAGTAGGGATTAGGCAGTTTTCTGAACAGTTACTGAATTAAAAGAGAAGAAGTTGAACGTTGCTGTCTCAGGGGAGACCGGCATCAGTACCAGGCTTGGCAGGAGCCCTTGAATAAGTGTAGTTAAGTTTTGGCAGGTTATAGTCAGGTGAAGGTGGATGTTTCTCCAACACACGGCTCATCTCCAATCCCAACAGCATTGGCTCACACTGAGTGTTTGGGGAAGCCAGTGCTTCCAATAGGGAATGGGAAAAGGGGGTTTTGATTTTTTCCTTGGATAAAAGAATTGAGGAGACTGACTGATTCCACTCCCAGCCCCCCACTCATGTGTGAGGAGGGGAGCTTCTTTTGAGCCCTGAGTACTGCATCTGGTCATGATTTCCTTGTTTCTCTTTCCTGGAGGTCTAATTTGGGCCCCTGACAACCCTTTTGCAGAAGAGCATTCCCAGCTGCAGGTGGCTTTGAGGTTGGGCTTTGTGCTTAATTGTGCACTGTGCTCAGTAAGGAAGTGTTTGTCAACCACAGACCCAACCAGAAGATCTTGTGGATTACAGGTGTTCAGATTTTATGGTGAAAGTAGCATCTTTGGGGTCCCTGAGATTGTCCCAGCCTGACAGATAGCCTGAAAACACCTTGCAGGTGTTGTGTTTTTTTTTTTTTTTTTTGCTTCCAAAGCTCAGTGTGAGGTTTACATGCCAGCTGGGTGCCACCCAGACAGTGAAAGTCAGTGTGGGCTGATTCCAGGCTAGCATTCAGCATGAGTTTTGAAGGTTGTGCAATGGATGGGGACCTGGCCACGAGGTAAATGCTTCACAACCACCTTGTTCTGGGAAGCAGTGACTCATCAGGGGAAGCTGAGCTGGTAGGAAGGGCCATGCACAGTCCTGGCGCTATGTCTGAGTGCATCACCTATGACAGTGTATTCCCATGACGTCACTTGCAGCTTCCTTTTGTAGTTGCTCTGAAATCCTCTTGTATCCCAGCTTTACCTTCTCTCCCAGGTCAGAGTCATCCCAGCTGCCATTCTTACCCTCTGTCCATGGCATGTGAGGACCAAATGGCGTTTTATCCATGGCCCTTCCTAAGCACTGGAGAGGAAAAAGAATGCTTGGAAACAGCAAACCTTTCATACTGTCATGCCTTATTTAAACTTCTAGAGCTTCTCTGTATTCATGGCCTCTGATCCTGACAAAATTGATGCTGTGTGCTGTCAGGGAAAACATTAACAGCTGAGTTGAGTGTGAGGCAATGCCTGCTTAGGTTGAGGTTTTCTTAACAGCTCTCCAGGCTGAGTGGTGTGCTATTCTTTGAAGACAGTGAACCCCAGTGTGGGCTGGATCCAGCAGTGGTTGAGTTCAGGATTCTTGCCACATTCACTGGAATCCTAATTTAATGGTGGGACATTAATTCAGGGTGACTACTGAGTGCCCCAGTTGTGGTGAGATAGCAGCTCCAGGACCAACTCAGGCAGCCTGTTAAAGACCCCAGAGGTGCCTGTGACAGCCAGTCCTGTACATCCATGTGTGTGTTGGACACGCTCCTGTGGCATCCCAGTGTTCTTGCTTGAGGAATCTGGAGGTGCCACCTCCTGTGTAGCAACCAGCAGAGCTGAAGTCAGGAGAGCTTTGTGTAGACATACAGAGGGAGGAGAGGGCTGCCTGGTGAACATGAACCTCCATGGGTTGGTGCTCATCGCCCCTTGTTGTATGGTCTATGCTGATGAGAGCAGTTGGGCTTTTTGGTCTCTGTAACTGTCCCTCCAGGAAGTGTAGGCTTTTGTGAGACTTTCTTCCATATCTCCAGACCATCCCAGCGCAGCTCCCAGGCCTGGATCGGGGTCTTTTCAAAAAACAAGTGTATGTGGCACTGCTTGATGTGGCTTAATGAGTTTCAGTCCAAGGTTGGACTTGATGATCTTGGGGGTCTTTTCCAATCCTAATGATTCTATAATCCAAAGGTTTCTTCAATTCACTATATGGAGGTGGTGGGTTACCGGGCTGCTTTTCCTTCAGATCTTATCTCAGAAAAGCTGCATTGAATTTTTGAAGGCCCCAAACATCCTCTAAGTGATTAAATTATTCCACCCTCAGGCAAATGAGGAATCCCCGTGGATGTTATTTTGAGCATCTTAAAAAGTCACAAATCAAAAAAATTTACGTTGGAAATGCTACGAGAGCAGAAAATTGTGAGTGGAATACTAGGAATATGGAGTCATGCCTTTATTAAGCCTCATGCTGACATTTCTTGCATTTTAAGCAGTGCTTAGAGCTTCCCCTTTTTATTTTGGTACTCAGAAGTTTTTCTGTGATGAGCAGTTCTGACTCATACAGTGTGGGAAGAACTCAGAATAAAACATCCCTTTCCTTCTCTGGGCAAATTGTTGACTTTCCTGTTCAGGAGGAGAGATTCAGTCCGGGAGAGGTTGGAGAAGTTGCTCACGTGATGTGAAACTCACTTTTTGATTTGAACACCAGTCTTTGTGGTTTATGTAGCATAGGGAGCACTTAGTGGTACATTCAGATACTCAACAAGACCTCAAAATTTAGAAGATTTAAGGATTTAATCATTCATTGTGGGCTTTCCTGTTATATTTCCTTTTTTCCCAAGCCTTGGTGATGCTGCCTGGTAAGAGATGTCATCACTTCCCTTGCATGTACAGGCAGAGGGACAAAAGCCAGCAGTGCTCAATTGATGCTGTTGTTTACTACAACGACACAAGACTCTGACTTCAGAAGGCTGAAAATGACTCTTCTATTTTTGGGATGTGTCTCCTTTATATACTTTTTTACACAGACCAATTTGATTGGTGACAAGAAGATTAACTTCTTCAATCACGTTTGTCAGACCAGAGAGACATCAAGAAGAAGTCCCTCCTAGGGAAAAGAATGTAAACATAGTAGTTACAAAAACACTTTTCTTGTTTACAGAAAATTCCCTGGGAAAAGAATTTTAGAAAACCAAAACATCTCAGGCACGAACCAGGGCTACACTCAATGGCTCAAGGGCCCCAACCTGCACCTAATTTTTCTAGACGGCTTCCTGCTCTCCTCTTAGGGGAGGGTTTTGTGGCTTTGGTTTGCAAGTTACGAAAGTTTAAAGCTTCTGCAAATCAGAGCCTGCTGTCTCTGGCTGGCGATCCACAAGAAGAGGAACCCAAATCCCATGGCACCTGTGAAAATGGCCATTTGAGAAACTTTCCATTGTCCCCTGAGAATAGAAACCAAAGGTGACTCAAGGTCTTCTTGACTATGAGATCATGTTTTCCACTTTCCACATGATGAGATCATGCTTTCAGCCCTTCAGCTTCTGCCCCTGTTACTGCATCCTTTCAGAATCAGACCAAAGTGAGCGTCCTGCCAAGTCCAGGGGCAGGAACAGTGGAGGAAGAATAGGAGAGGTTCACTGAAGTGTGGGCTTTGGCACTGAGTCCAAGTGAAGAATTTCTCCCGCTGTTGGCTCTTAGCTGCTTTTTTCCATTTCTGACCTCTCACTCTTCACTGTCCCCCAGTTGCAGTAACACAGCTCTCCGCGTCACCTCGCAGAGCTATTTTTAACCCATTTCAATTCCTCAAGTTGGCTTTCACCAACCAGCAGCCCCCAGGCAGTGTCATTGGTTCCTGGGAGGGGGTAGCCAGCCACTCTGCAGCTTCCTTTTCAGAAGCTCCAGCCTGCCTGGGGATCCCCGTGCCAGCCCTGCACTGAGCACAGGGCTTGGAGAGGAGCCCCAGCTTAGGCCGTGCCAAGCTCCCCAGTGCTGGCTTCCCACCAGGATGGCTCTGTGTTCCCATCTCTTGGGAAGGCAGAAACCATTGCTAAAGTTTCATGTGCTTAAGAGTAAAACCCAAAATTCTTGTTCAGTCTTGGGCTTCCCATCAGCATCTGCATGAGTCTGACTCTTCCCCTGCCTAACAGGGCTGGTGCCTGGTTTGAGGTTGTTGAAGCCCTTGATCCTCCTGTTCTGGACATCTGAAGAACTCATCTCCCTCTGTGTCTAATTTTTCACCAGCTTATAGGTGTGTGAATACAGGCAGACCTTTGAAATTGAGAATGTTTCCCATCACCTAATCAGTTGTAAGTCTGTTCTCCAAAACTAAGAAACTGAGGAGCTTCTCATTTTAATGGCTTTTGATGTATTTTCCATCCATTCTGTTGCCTTATTCCTTCAAAGAGCTGAGCACCAACCAAAACATTGTACAATGGTGAAATTCAGCCTGGCAGGTACTGAGCCTGGATGTTGTAGCGCAGAGGGTTTGGAAGCGTGTAAACCCAGGGCCTTCAGGACGCAAACAGTGCAGGAATCCACAAGTACAGGAGAGTGTCTTGGAGCTGCTTCCAACTCTAATGAAGGGAATAAATTGGGAAAAAGTTGAAATTGTGAGGTCAGTGTAGCTCCAGCTCCATAGAAGCTACTGGTCTAGGTTTGTCCTGCAGCAGTATTCCTTCAGGACAGGAGCTGAGACGTGGCCATGGGGAGCTGGTTACAGACCTGCAGGTTGGCATCCTGATTAATCCTCTCCTCTCCCTGTTCCCAGCTGTATTCTACTATGCTGGGCACGGGTACGAACATCTGGGGAGGAACTACATGGTGCCTGTTGATGCTCCACAACCCTATGCCCCTGAGAACTGCATCAGCGTGCAGAGGATCCTCCAGAAGATGCAGCAGCAGCAAACAGCCCTGAACATCATCCTACTGGACACCTGCAGGAAGTGGTAGGGACCTCTTCCCCCTTTCTCATCTGGGCTGGGTGTTCTGAGGGCTGGGGGAGGGTGGCCATCCTCAGCTGTGGATTTTGGCAGCTCCTGTGGTTGCCATGTGCCCCATGGTACTGCTGAGCCTCTGTCAGAGGTTGTTGATCTGTGCCATAAAATCAATCACGTTGTCAGGTCCTGCAGGGTGTCCTAGGGGATGGGTCAATCACGTATTAGTGCAGAGGACATCAGACCTGGTCTGAGACCTGCTGGAGAGAAGGGACTGGAGACCCTCGTTTGGTTTTTTTGAGGTGAAGAAGCCTGGCAAATACAGGCAGGTTTCCTCAAGCCTGTGGAGGGGTGGCTCTGCCTGGCGTAAGTTGCCTGGCATTGTTGGCTGAAACTCAGCACAGGGTTTGTCTTTTGTGTTTCAAGCCTGACCCATCTGACCTGATCTTGCTGATTGTGTGCTTTCCTGGTCCATATTTCCCACATGCTCAAGCTGGGAGTGTTCAGTTCACCTCTCTTCTGGCTGTGTTCTTGTTAATAAGTGTGAGAAGAGTGCAACATGACAGGGAAAATATTTTAAGCCCCGCTACTTGTTTTTTACTGGCCTTAAATCCTTCTGAAGTGGTCATGTTGTGAAGCTGTTGCTGCTGAGGTCAGAGATCAGCATTTTCCCACTTTCTGTGGAAAACCCATCATCCTCCCATGGCCTGCAGACTTCTGTCCTGCTGCAGGAAATTACTACTTGTTCAATTTCAGCAGAGGCGGGTGGATTATTGCAGTAGAAGCTGTCATTAGTTCATTTAGCTGCGCCCCTGAGGCAGATTTACAGGTCAGAAAAGACCTGGAGAGCAAATGTGGGAGTATCTCTCTCTTTGTGCTGTGGTTCCTGCCCTAAGAATTGGAAAGACAACAGGGCTTTTGATACCCTGAGAGAGCTGCCAGCCCCTGGAGAGATGATAAATTTTTGATGCCTTTTAGCTGCAGTGGTGGGACTGCTTGCTTTGAATAGTTTAAAGCTGGCTGTGCTGGGACTTGTCCCACAGCTCTGCAGGAGCTTGATGTCCCTTGATGCTGCCCTGAGCTCCCCAGAGTGGTGCATGCCCTTTCTCCCTTCTTGCTGGCTGCTGAGAGCAGAGTGTGTTGCTTCCCTGGCACACCTCTCTGGGATGATAAGAGGCAGGGGATGGCCTGCAGCCAAGCAGGAACACCTGGCTCTCATGGATACTCGGCTGGAGCTGGACTGGTGTAGCTCTGGGCTGCTGGTGTGCCTCTGAGGGCAGTGTGTGATGGGGAGGCCGTATGGGGGCTGTTATAAATGATCATGAACCAATTCAAAATTCAAAGATTTATTTAGCAATTTTAAAAATTAATTTTGAGAAAAGCCACGATAAATCAGGGCAACATCAATCGAATGTTGGGTGGATCATCCAGCAACAACAATGGTGCTCCCAGGTATGGCCACAAATTCAGGGTCTCAGGGTAGGAACTTTATACCGTTTTTCTGCCCTGAGGCAACAACACGACTGCCGCAAAGAACATGAATTTGCCCAAAACATGACATCATGCAAATAGCACAACTGCTGAAATGTCCTTCTTCCCCCGAGGGATGTTTTTGAAAGGATTTCCAAAAAAAAGTCTCTGAATTTTCTGTTGGGAGGCTTGATGAAATCATCTGCTAATTTCCATCGAGATCGATATCAGATCTTTGAGTGGCTTCGAAGATGTGGCCCACCCGTGATCAATGAGCAGTTTCCATGTTATCTCTTCTTTTATGTTGCAAATGTCGTGGTGGCACCTCCAAGCTAAAAAAAGACTTTGGAATTCTTGGAGATGCCCTCAGACCGTCTCCAAGAATCCAGGTTTTTTTAATTCCAATGTATAATTTTTCACATACAATTTTAATACACGAATTTTGTACAGTACATTTATTACAGGGTCCACCAGTGCAAGTGTTAACAATCTATAAAACAGCTTTTGAGCTGCTGTGTGTCTTCCTTTGAGCTTCTGTCTTCCTTTGAGGTGCTGTCTCCTTCCTTGGCATTGCCATTGGTTCCCTTTGCTCAGTGGAGTCTCAGTGGTGCTCTGGAAGAGGATGCAGTGTGAGATCTGCTGTTATATTTAGGCAAAGTTGTGCAGCTGGTTTTCTCCCTCCTTCCCCAAAGTTCACACCTCCCCTTTTCCACAGCAAGCATAGCACTTCACGCAGTGGGTGTTATTAACCCTGATCTTGTGGGGGCAGGAGCTCTCTCCTGAGCTCATTTTTTTTCTCAAGAAGTCACCATTTCAGCTCAGGAAAGCATCTGGATTTCGTACCTCTGTGTGTTTACACCACTGTGTAAAATAAGGCTCCCAGGGCCTCCTTTCCCAACACCAGTCAACCTTTCCCTACACCAGTCCCAACACCTCCTGGTCAGACCAATGCTGCAGGTCTGTCAGCAGCTCATTCATGAAGCTGTGTCTGTGCTAACAGGGAGTTCACCCAGAGTTTCTCCTCACCCCATGTGTTGGCATCAGAAATGTCAGGGTGGTGAGAAACACATCTCCCTTTGCCAAGTGGGAGCAGATGCTCAGCCTTAGCAGGGGAGGAATCAGAGCACAGAGCCTGTGTGTAGCCTCATACATTTATATGCTGATTTTGGGTGGATGTGATTGCCTTTTCCAGGAGCTCCCTGATTTATCCTTGGACCTGGAACTAAAGATTTCTGCATTAAATTAAGAGCAGTTGAAGACCAGATAAATCAATATTCAGATTTAGAAACATATCTCCTTTCACACATTTTCTCTTCTGATCATCTTTAGGACAACTTACACAAGCCGGTTGAATTCCGCCATTAAACACGTGCAGACTGTGCCACCAGCAGTAGGTGACATGCTGGCTGCTGGCAATACCCCTGTCCTTTCTGCTCTCCTTAGTGTGCCAGCTCCAGTCCCAGGACACTGGAATTGGATGAATGACACACATGAATTACATGGACTAATTCTGCCTCTGTGCCTGGTTCTTGTCGCCACGTGACTGGGAACAGCTCCGAGTCACTGGTGTGAACTGGAGGCAGCCTGTCCCCACCTGTCAGTCTGGCTGCAGTCACATGGGCAAGGTTTAACCATTCAGTGCAACAAAGATATCTTTTTTGTTGGAAATGAGATCCTGTCACCATGGATCTACCTGATTTTGGAAATAATAGGGGCTGTGCTCATTCAGCTGCATCTAGACCATGGTGCCAGGAGCAGTTTTGGGCTTTGAGACTCATGTGTGTGTCCTCATCCCGTCTCTCAGGGAGATCTGGGGGTGTATCATCCATAGTCTGCTTTGGTTCCCCAAGGGAAAAGTGTGTGCATGGTCTGGAAGAGCCCATGGGGTGCTCCAGACCCCCAGCAAAGACAATTGAGCCGTAACCATGGTGCTGTGTACCTCTGACTTCTTGGGGGTGAGTTTGTCCATTGGGCCACAGGGAATTTGTGTGTTCTTTGCACTGTGGTGCTGCCTGGAGTTGTTAAAATCCAGCCTCTGTAGGGAGGTGGCGACATGCACTCACAGCTCCAGGTTGTACCACAACTTCAGGCTCAGGGCAGGGAGCAGCTTACCAGTGCAGATAAATCACAGCTGGATGTACCTACTCCTTTCCCTGTGGTTTGGGTTCTTGGGGGACTCCCAGCTTTAGTCTCTCTGGTTATATCTGAGGTGAGGGTTGATGTTACTGTCGTCCCTAGGAGATGGACATGAGGAGTGTGTGGGATTTGTCCCCTCCAGTTGACAGATGTCCTCAACATTGACTTGTGCCTTTGCCTCCTCTCCAGGTACAACCCAGGATGTGCCTTGTCCCAGGTGCAGCCACTGGAGCCCCGGGGAAACACTGTCTATGGCTACTCCACGTAAGTGACTTCACCATCCCCACACCCTCACACAAGACCAGACTCTGGTACAGCCCTGTCTCCTCTCATCTTTCATGCATGGGGAGGATGGTGGAGGGGGCTTCTTTCATGCTCCCTCTGGCTCTCACCCTCCATTGCTGGGTTTGCTGTTCAGGCACTTCTGTCCATCTTGCTGCCATCAGCCTATGCTTCAGTTACAAGTTGCATGTGAAGATGACATCAGCTCCTGTCACCTGTTCTGCCTGATACCCCAGGTGCATGTCCCATGAGCAGCCCACCCACAGCCTCCTGAGATGCTGGGTGTTATTTACTGGTCCAGTGCCGGTTGCACTGGCTTTTCACCTTCGTCATGCTCCTGGGCTGGCAAAGGAGACTCTGCTGTCCTATCCCATTCTCTTCTACTGCTTTTTCCCATCCTGTGGCCTGCCATCCTCTCTGGGGCACAACCAAAGCACTTTGTGTTATTCCTTGAGAAGCTCACTTTGACCCAGCCAATAGAGTCTGGATAGAGTTGGCCACCCCAGACTCACCTTGGACTTCATGCCCAATGAAGAACTGCAAGGACTCTGAAGACATATCCTTACTCTTGCAGGAGCGAAGATGCAGAAGCCTATGAATTGCAGGATGGAGAGTTCAGCTCTGGGATCTTCATGAAATACCTGAAGAAACACATTTTGCAAGAGAAGAAGGTTACACACATGCTGGAGGATGTGTTAGAAGGTAAGAGAAGCTAGAAACCACTCACTTCAGTGGCAGGGGTGAGAAGAGACAGAAGAGACTGAGTGGCTCCACATCATCCCATCCCATTCCAGCCAGCCCACCGTTCTTCCCTAAAATCCAAATCACAGGCCATGCCCCATGGGAGCTTTCAGTAGCCTGCAAGCAGCATGGAGACATTCATCTAGGGCCAGAAAGGCAGGGAGATCAATAAGGAACCTGGAGTCATTCTTGTGCTTCCAACTCTTTCCCACAGACATTGGCCGTGATCCCCTGGTCACTGGGAAGCAGGTGATGGAGATCAAGCACACTCTCAAGGAAGCTCGGTCCCTGACGGACCCCATCTGTCCCTCGGGAGCAGCCACTGAGCACTGGGGACATGGCCAAGGTGAGCCATGCAGGGTGTGGAGAGGAGGGAACTTGGGGGTGCCTGTGCCCCTGAGGGACACTGCTGTGCAGGGAGGTGTTGACAGGACCCTCCAAGGAGTTGATTGTGCTTGAATTTCCCTTCCAGAGCTGCCGAGCAAAACGGTGACCTTCCCATGTGGGGCACGGGTGGAGCTCCTCTTCCTGCAGCTCTTCTCCAACCTGATGTTCGTGTGTGCCAAGCCACAGCCACCCCTGGCCCACATCACTGACCCCCAGCTCCTGCTCCACCAGCTCGCTGTGAGTGCTCTGGCCAGGTCCCTTCCTGGGCTGCTTTCCCCGGGTCAGAGGTGGGGAGGGTGGTTGGGCTGAGGCCTGAGGGCTGGGAACAGCTGATCCCAGGTGAAAAAGGATTCCCTCCCCTGCATACACCTCTTTGAGGCTCCTTCCACATCTGAGTGGATTCCCTACCTTGCTCCTCATGCATCACAAAAAAGATTTGGCAGCAGTTTGATGCCTTTAACCAGTTATCCCTGAGATTGATTTCTGGCCTGCCTGATTAAATTATTGCATTTAATCTGATGGAGGCCAAGAGCTATTCTGTTTTCTGTGTTAGAAAGTAGGTCTGGCTTTTTGACTTATGCCTTCTTTAGCCTGCTGTGCTGATATATCTTAATATGGCAATATATTCCTTCCCAGCTGAGCTGTACCAGCTTCCTTGAACACTTTCTCAAACCTCTCCCCACAGACCATGTGCCCAGTGTGGGCTTTACTGATGGTCTCCATGCCACTTCTATGGATTTAAGTTGCTGCTCCTTTCTGTAACCACCTTCCTTGTTTTCTGTAGTCCTGCTGAAGCATAGCTCATTTGTGGTGGATTTTTTGGCCCTTGTTTCTCGTGGAGGGACACTGCTCCTCAGCACGTTGGGGTCACTGATGCAGTGTGGTGTATCCAGGAGGTTTGGAGCCTGATCCTGCCCATTCCTAAGCTGCAGCGTCGCTTCCCCTTGTGAGCATCGTGCATGAAAGTTGTGTCTGTGTGTGTGAGCCTGTATTTGTGTGCTTTGCCCCATGTCAGCGACTGGAGGGAAGGGGGGACCCAGCTGCCTGCTCCTGCCTCTGGAGCTGTCTCAAGGGGGATCAGGGAGACAAAAAGGGACCCCAGTACAGCCAGATCCCTCTTTTGTCCTAGTGCATGGTGGAGCTGGATCACACTGAGCTCCAGTGCTGTCTGCAGACAGCACTGCCAGTCCTTCCTGCCCCACCTCAGACATCACAGCAGCCACCCCACCCCTGTGGGATCCCTGAGATGCCATGGGGGGCACTGGGCTCCCTCTAGTATCCTGCCAGCGCTCCTGGGGGATGCTGAGGGCTGCTGGGGGCCCCCTAAACCCCACGTGCATGGCTGAGCTGCAGGAGCTGGAGGCTGAAGGCCAACCACACCAGGCTGAATGTGAGGTTGTAAGCCCTGGGGATTGATCCCAGAGAACTGTTTCACTGAGGAAATGGGGAGTGTAGGAAATGGGAGTTTTCCCATTTTCCGCATTCTAGTTATCAAAGGCACTTAAATGGGCTTACTGTGGGTTTGCCAGGAATAATTACGATGGAATTTTCTAGCAGTGATCCATTTTCTTTAGTTGTCCCATATTCCCTTCCACCCTGTGTTTTGCCTGACTTCCATTTTTACCTGACAAGCACTGCCTTTAGAGGGAGAGGCTGCTCTAGTGTATGACCCAAGGTGTTCCCATTTTTTTTCCTCTATACTGTTTGAATCCTTACTTTTTAAGAACCTTTATGTTGGATCTCCTTGTGTTCCAGACACTTGATCTGAAACTGATTGACGTAAAGGCCTTGCCAATCAACCTTCCCCCAGTTTATTTAGAATATCCCTATTTCTTGGCCAGCTAAAACCTGGCCTTGCAAATTCCTGGGCACTATCTTCATTAAAAAACACATCCCACCATGGGGAAAGGTTTATAAATAATTATGGATTGTCTAAAAATTAATTTAGAAAATCCTTTTCTCCATTTTTCCCTATACAGCCAAAAATGATAAAGGGGAGTATGGTAGGGAATTAGTTTGTGGAACAGGAGGCTGTGGTGGCTGGGAATTTGGCAGACTGCAGATACTTGTGGATAATGAGTTGCTGTCAGCTGACAGGCTTTGAATCTCATGTGTCAGGGCTTTAATTGATCCTTTGAGATCAGAGTCATGGAATGTTTGGGTTTGGAGGGGATCTCTGCAGATCATGCAGTCCAAGCCTCCTGTTAAAGCAGGCACACCAGGCTGCTCCTTCTCCAGGTGAATGTCTTGAAGGTCAGTAGGCTGGAGAACCGTGTGTGTGTGGGACACAGCCCTGGGGTGCTGGTGTATTTTCAAGCATCCTGATGAACAGGAAGTCAAGCAAAGGCATCAGGAGGCCTGCATGGATTTGCTGGGGGCTCCTAACTGAGCTCACACATGAAAAGGTGTGCAAGAGGTGGAAGCAGGGGCAAGTAGTGTAAGAGGACCATAGAGATGGGGCTCAGAAAGCCAAACCCACATGGAGCAGGATCTGGGGACAACAAGAAGGGCTTCTACAAGTATTTCAGGACTCCCAGAGCCCTGAAACTAAGGAGAAGGTCTGGAGCAAGGGAGACACTTGGAGGAGGAGCAGGACCAGGTCAGGGGAGCGCCAAACCAACTGGACATTTAGAAACACCCAGGACCCGATGGGTGCACCCATGAGTGGCTGAGGAAGCTGGAGATGAGACTGTGAGTACGCTCTCCACCTCCTCATGGTCTTCCTGTGTCCTGGAAAAAAGCCAGTGTCACTCCTGCCTTCCAGGAGAGCGAGAATGAAGATTTGGGGAGCTCCAGGAGGGTTAACCTCACTGTGATCTCAGAGAAGGTGACAGAGCCAATAACCCCTAAACAGAGAAAGGACAAGGAGGTGACTGGGAGCAGCTAAAATAGATTGCAAAGGGCCTCCATGCCTGATAACCTGATTCTTTCTGCATCAAAGTGATGAGCTCAGGGGACGAGGCAAGGGCAGTGAATATTGTTTATCCTCCCTCTATGTGCAATTCCAGCTCCTTAGCATAAGGGAGACATAGACATACTGGAGAGACTCTGGCAAAGGGTCATGGAGATGATGAAGTGGTTGAAGCACGTCCCCTGTAAGGAAAAGCTGAGAGAGCTGGGGCTGTTTGTCCTGTGCAAGGACAGGCTCAGGAAGAAATCATCCAGGTCTACAAATACCTGCAGGGAGGGTGCGAAGAGGAAGGATCCAAGTTCTTCTCAGTAGTGCCCAGTGCCAGGACTGGAGGCCATGGGTACACACTGAAAACTAAGAGAAAGCTCTCTTTCTTGGAGGGTGATTGAATATGCTTGGGCTTTTTGGAAAATGAGGGCTGTGGGATTGGTTTTTATTTTCACTGATGTTCTTATTAAATACACAGATCCCATAGCACCAAGTGTCTCTGCAAGGTGCTACTAAGCAGATTTTAGAAGGATTTGGATAACTGAAGGTACGATTCGAGGCCAAGGCTGTTATTCAGCAGATGCAAGTTCCTGAACATGAGCAAGAATAAAAAGTAGTGTCAGCATGGGATGGGCAGTGAGTGGAGAACCAGTTCTGGTCAGACCCCAAAACAGCTGAAGCAACAAAAACAGGGCACAAAACTCTGGCAAGGTTGCAATCAAGAGCTCTGAGATTTGTGTGAGATCCTGTCTGGCTCTCCTGGCTATTGCTGGTACACTGGGTCCAGTTTCAGGTCCATGCTTCATGGAAAAAAAAGTGTGCCAACTAAAACACAGACAAAGTAATGAAAGGAAGGAGCAAGGCAATTGTAGTGTTTAGGCAAGAAAAGCAAAAATGTTGATTTTACGGGGCCTTGAAATCTATAAAAGGTTGTTTCCAACATGCAAGTAAGTCATGCTTTGAATTGCAGGGAGATGACATTCTCCCTGAATCTAATTTAACCCTGCCCTGGCATGGGAAGCCATCCCCCCCTTGTCCTGTCACTCCAGGTCCTTGTCCCAAGTCGCTCTCCAGCTCTTCTGGAGCCCCTTTAGGCCCTGGAAGGGGCCCTGGGGTCTCCCTGGATCCTTCTCTCCTCCAACTGAACACCCCCAGCTCTCCCAGCCTGGCTTCAGAGCAGAGGGGCTCCAGCCCTCAGAGCATCTCTGTGGCCTCCTCTGGACTCACTCCAGCAGCTCCATGTCCTGCTGCTGTTGGACCCTGGGCTGGAGGCAGCACTGCAGGTCAGAGCATGTGCTGGAGGATGGAGCTGGCTGGATACAGCCCTCCTTTCTGCAGCCATGCTGCCAAAGCCCTGTGTCAGCAGCATCTGGGTGATCTGCTTCCTGCCTCTTTGGTCTCCAGGTTTAGTCTCCATTCACTGGCCTGATCTTCCCCAAGCTCCCTCCAGTTTATCTTTCTAATAATGAGCTGCCAAGTGCAGAGATGGATTTGGCTTTCTCTTGCACAGAGATAAATGATGTTTCCTCAGCCTCCAGTGATCCACTGCTTCATCGATGGTTCTACTCCTGTTCCACCAGCCTTGGATGCAGGGGTGATCCTGGTGCCTGCAGATCCCAGACAGCATTTGGGGTCCAGTGTTTTTCCTCATACTCTCCTGGCCAGAACCAAATCGCTTTGGCTGCTTGCAGGCAGCAGTTCAGGGAAGGCCAGGAAGAGTTCCCAGGGCTTCTCCAACTTCTACCTCCCCAAATACCCTAACAGCCTCCTTCCCCAGCATGCCCAGCACAACTTCTGCTAAGGATCACACTGGGATGGTTTCCAGAGCTAGCTTGCAAAGGGAAGCCTTCTGCAAGGGGCTGGTAGACTGTGGTCTGTCACCCATTCTGGAGGGTGACAAACCTTTCAAATCGAAAGCAGGAAGGATTTGGTCACAGCCCCAAGGCTGCCAGAGATCCCAGGAGCATTTGGACAATGCTCTCAAACACAGGGTGGAATTGTTGGGGTGTCTTTGCAGGGCAAGGAGTTGAACTCAATGACTTTTGTGGGTTTCTTCCAACTCAGGATATTCCATGATTATAACTTCATAAGGCCTTAGTTCTGTAGGTCTCTTTCTGGGGGTATGAGTGGCTTCACAATTCAGTTGGTACTGAAGAGTATCTCATAGACACAGAGCTGTTATGGTTAAATTTGAGTAACTCGGCAAGAATTGGCAGTTCTGTAGATGGTGAGGGGCTAAATCAGCACAGCACAACTCAGAGCCTCCAGCTGTGGCTTTGGAAAACTTGCTCCCTCCATGACGCACTGCTGGCACTACCGGTGGTTGTGATCCAGCTGGTGCTGCTTCCTTCTCTGCTGAAAATCCCACTGTACCCCGTTTTTCACAGTAAGATGTACTCAGGATCTTCTCATTGATATGCACAAGGCAAGCATGTAAAACCTCTGCTTTCCTGTTGCTTTCTGTAGTGCTTCCATTAGGATACACAGCATTTCCACCAGGCAATGTGTTAATCAAAGCCCTGAGCATGTTTGATGGGCAGTTGTGCCTCAGTGCTTCATGCTGATGCTGAAATTTCCTTGCATTTCCTCTTGTTTTCCTGACCCAGGAGATGGATGACATGGCCATCCAGAGGGAGAGCTGTCTGGACCATGTGGAGACTCTGCTCGCCTCTGTGTACAAGCGGGAGGAGCTGGACTGTGTCTTCCAGCTCTGTGCACTGCAGAAAATTCAGGTAGAGAGTAGCCAGGTGCAAATTTCCACAGTTCTCCTGCACTCTCATGGAACTGGTGTCCCCATCCGCATGGCTGGAGCTGGATATGCCTCTCTGACCACGTGTCTGTGTCAGTGTCACATCCAGACCGAAGAGGAGCTTGTTGATCTCCAAGGCACAAAAGCCACCCTGTTTACAGAATCACAGAATTACAGACTGGTTTGGGTTAGAGGGGGGACCTTAAAACTCATCTCGTTCCATAGGCAGGGACACCTTCCACTGTCCCAGGTTGCTCCAAACCCCATCCAACCTGGCCTTGGACACTTCCAGGGATGGGGCAGCCACAGCTTCTCTGGGCAACCTGTGCCAGGGCCTCCCCACCCTCACAGGGAGGAATTGCTTCCCAATATCTGATCTAACCCTGCCCTCTGGCAGTGGGAAGCCATTCCCCCTTGTCTTGTTACTCCAGCCCCTTGTCCCAAGCCCTTCTCCGGCTCTCCTGGACCCTTTTAGGCACTGAAAGGGGCTCTGAAGTCATCTTGGATCCTTCTCTTCTCCAGGCTGGACACACCCAGCTCTCCCAGCATGTTTCCATAGGAGAGCACTGTCCTTTCACCTCACCTTTTCCACCTCAGCAAAACCTTTGATTTACAGTCAGGCTGCAGAACCTGAGTGTGGATGCTTTTTGCTTTTGTGTTGTCTCCCCTGCCTGACCTTCCTATCAAAGCTGACGCACAGCAGCCTCTGCTGGGAGCAGAGAGAGGCATCACTGGTTATAGATTGTTCTAGTTTTCTGTGCTGCCTGGCCAGGGAGGCTGCTCTTTGCCCCATCAACCACGGGGAGGTCAGACCTGCCCAGTTATTTCAGGTGGAGGAATGTCTCACTAGGCTGTGTGCTTTGCCTGAGAAATGAGCTCATGGGCTGGCCAGGATCTCCAGTCATCAGAGTAACACTGCCAAGCCTGATCCAAGCTGTGCCTCTTTGGCACATTTCAAAACACCCTCAAACTATTTAAAGACCATGAGAGAAGCAGAATTGCTTGTCTCCTGGCTTGTCTTTCCTCAAACAGCAGTATGCACCTTGTTTATACTTGGATTTTTCTTCCTCCCCTAACACACAACCAGTGGATCTTACACCAAGTGCTGCTCTCATGCTGCTGTCTGGATCTGCCTACAGCAAGTTCTGCTTGGTCTGTACGTGATGTGCTTCAGCATATGGCAGTGCTTTCAGTTCTTGATTGTTCTTGGAGGTCTTTTCTTAACCTTTCTCAGTTGTTCTGCATTGCTTTTAAGTGCAGACAGGAGACCTTGACCAGGCATTGCCTGCCAGAATCACCTTGTTCCATTATACATGTTCCTGCTCTTTACAGGTGTTTCAGGCACAGTGCCATGCTGAGAGTCTGTTTTCAGGGGTTTGACTGTGATGAATGTGGTTATTTTCTTAATTCTTCATCTCCTATAAAATTCTAAAATAGTGCTAGGCTATGAGTAGATCCCTGTGGAGCACTGTTAGTTAAAGCTGTTGGCTTTTACAGTGTGAGGTGTGTTTTAGTTCATAGAATCCCAGAATGATTTGGGCTGGAAGGGACCTTAAAGCTCACGTGGACCTAAATCTCGTTCCACCCCCTGCCATGGGCAGAGAGACCTTCCACTGGATCAGGGTGCTCCAAGCCCCATCCAACCTGGCCTTGAACACTTCCGGGGCTGTAAGTGGTTCATGCTTTCCTCTCCCAAGTGCATTAGTCTTGGCTGTGGTGCAGCTTCTCCTGCTCCCCTGTGCCCATATCCCAGGAGTGATGCTCACAGTGACAGTGCCCTGATGGGATCCCACATGGCCTGATTGCAGGAGAAGTCCTGAAATCCAGAATCCGTGGCTGAGGCCTGCAAGCGTTGTGAGCTGTATGAGTATGTACAGCTCATTTTCTCTGGCAGTAGTGTTGCTCCGTCGTGCCACAGCATGGGGCTGTGAGCCTGCACAGCAGCCAGCCAAGGCTTTTTTTTGGCAGCAGCAGTAGGAAAGCTCTGCTTCCAATCTAATTCTCCCGTTCACTTTGCGTTCTTTGCTCTCCCCTTTCAGACAGATGTGGTCCTGCAGTTGGATTTGCATTACATCCGGCCAAGCACAAAACAGAGGACTTGTGAAAGCCTGCAAGTGACCCTCCACAAATCCCTGCTGAGACAGTTTTTCAGCCAGAGGAATGACTCCCAGCCAGACTCGCAGCGAGCTCCTGCCCACACAGGCAGCGTGTGCCTTCAAGACGCGTTGGTGCTGAGCACAGACCCGAAGGGGCAGGGATCCCTGAGCACAGGCTCTGGCCACAGCTTGCCCAGCAGCAGCCCCTCCACCTTCAGCAGTGAGCCTGAGGAGAACGATGAGAGCGACCTGGGCGAGCTCTGCTTGGCCCTGCTTCGGGCTGGCCCGGGGCAGGACGGGCCCTGAGCCTCAGCCTGGGGAGCTGCTCTTTTAATTGAGGCCTCGATTTGAGTGCTAAATCTGTCAGAATCCATCAGCTGCTTCCCAGCCTTGGCATCGCCCTGTCTGAATGAGGCTGAGGCTGCTTTTTTGGAAAGGTTTCTCCTGTCTGCACCCTGTGATGTGCAGGGCCTCAATTCCCATGGGGAATATTCCCTGTCCCATGGGAGTGTCGGCATGAGTGGGGAGTCATTGTGGTGTCTGGCAGAGGACACGGGCACCCAGCAGTCATAACATGGCTGGGCAAAAATGGTGTTGCTGCAAGGCACGGGCACAGGCTGGTGTTTTCTGCCTGGAAACAAATGTTGCTGCATTGAATGTGAGGAGAAGCCCACAAACACTACAGACCCCTTTGGCTCAAATCCCAGCCACGACTGCTGGATCTCACCAACCTGTGCCAGGGACACAGGGCTGCACCTTGGGAAGCAGGTGAAATAGCGTAGGCTCTGCACAGAGTCCCAGTGTGGATTCCTTCCCATGCCTGTGTCAAAGCAGGTGTTAAGTTAAGCATTTATGTGTTTCTGAAGCATGCATTTATAACGGGGAGGGGAGACAATGGCTTGCCGGGAAAAGGAAGGTCAGGTGTTCCATGCAGTGTGTGTTTATCCAGTGTGATGGAGGATGGTGTTCCACTGGCCGGGAATAGTGTCCAGGCAGGTGCACTGACACCTGCCCCTTCCAGCGTGGTACAAGGGCATTAAAGGGTGTTAAGCCCTCTGCAGTTCTGAGTTCTCAGGTGCAGAATGTCCTACGGGAGAGATAGAATGTACCAGGACTGAGAAAGGATAACCTCAAAAATGTTATTATTAGTGCAAATTGTTTTGTCTGTGTGCCTGTCTGTGCTGTGGGCAACCTCAAGCACTACATGGAGAACCAGCTGTCCAGGAGGAGCCACAGGTGAACAGGGCCCAAAGGACAGCCTGGGTGGGCACAGGCCCCTCCCTAACACATTTGATAAAGTAATGGCCAGTGACCCTAGGGAAGCGTGGGCTCTCCATCTTTGGAGGACAGTTAACTTTGGACTGCAGAAGGTGCCAATGACCTGATCCAGGCTGGCTGAGGGCTGGACCAGAGACCACTGGAAATCCCTTCTGGCTGCTGTGGTCCTGTGGAAGGAAGAGGTTGGAGGGTAGAACTTCTTGAGAGGTCAAGGGTAGCAGGGTGGGGAGAATGCCCGAGCTCTGTCTTGCTTTGGGTTGGAGGCAGAATTTTCTTAGTTTTGCTCTCCTTCAGCAGTGAAGATACATCCCTGTCTGTCGTGTCAGTTGCAGCATAGAAAAATCTGAAATGTTGCTTCCAGATAAACCATTCTACAAGTGCTGGAAACCTGTCCAAAGAGAACAGAGGAGGCTTTTATTCTCACAGTGAGTAGAGCCAAGGGAAAGAAGATGGGCCCCAGCTGGCTGCAGACTAGAAAGTCTCCTAGAAAAAAATTATAGAGCTCAAAAAATAAAAAATTCAGGGGATGTAGTTTAAATAAGATGGGCTGATAGAGAAGTTAGACCAGAAAATAAACTAATTTCAAGAAGAACCAAAGATCAACTCAACACCAGCAGCCACTGGGGACAGGTCAGTGGGAATGGCTCAGCAGGCATTTGGGAGGAGCTGGGGCTCTCCTTGCCTCTGTGAAGATTATTCACACCCTCCTGTGCTGTTGAGGCACAGCTTGTTCCTGGCTCACATTATCATGCCAAGTGTCATCTAATGTGACTATTTTTCTCATTCAAAGCAAGGCTGTTTATTTTTCTGAATAAAACACTATTGGTGTTTTTAATGCACAAAGCTCCACGTGGCTCTGAGTTAATCGTGTTTATTTTCCCTCTAATTGCCAGGGTGTAACTTAATATTGGTCTGCTGGGGTTTCATGCTTCCAGCTTGAGCTTCTAGGCTCTTCTGGGTGAGCATTGTTTCTTTTTTTAGGTAACTAAAAATACTGAAGTTTGGATTTAGAAGCTGGATCAAGTGACCTGATAGGATGAAATTATGTCAGGTGAAATGTGTAGATGGAAAAAAAAGTCCTTATTCATTGTGATTTGTCCATCTGCTTTGTAAGTGTGGCTCTTGGGTGGCTTACGAGGTCTCCTGTCTTGGTGCCAACCACAGCACTTGTCCCTGTCATCAGTTCTCCTCCAAGGAGACCCTGCAGCCAAGCCCAGGGGAACCACCACATTCCCATGGTGGTTCATTCCCTGAGATGGTGGTTTGTCATGTCTGGGAACTTGCTGAATTGCAAAGGTGGACTTGGTGCCCTGAGCCTCAGCTGGAGTCATTGTAGGAGGGGATGGAACTATGGGTCCTTCATCCCCAACTTTACATGTGAAATCCTAACTCCCTCATGGTGGTTAAACTGTTTAGTGCCAGTAAATTTTCCCGGAAATCTATGTTTCCATCTCCCAGCATCCAGGACAGACAAGGCTACCATGTGTCTCTTAGCCACATCCTTTCCATTCTGCACCTTGGGCTCCACAACCCACTGGGTCACCTGGAAGGGTGGGAAGGGAGGAGTGCCCAGGCAGCATCAGACAGAGTGGGATCAAGACATCAGCTCCAGTTCACATTCCCTTTCTGCCTCCTTACCTTCCACAGCCATTGCCCTCCACTTCCTCTCTTCCTGGGCCAGTCTGTGCCCAGAGGCTACAAACAGCACTCGGAACAATTTTTGTAGGTAATAGTGGTGCTTTCCTTCACCCAGGTCTTCAAAAAGCACCAAGTGAACTGAAGCTTAAAACAATATATGACAAAAATAGCAGCACCTAAATATTCAATAATTTCATTTTTAGATAGATGCCCTTCTTTTCCTCTCTGCTAGGGCAGATGTGTTGAAGGCAAGGACCTTGGACAACATCCTGATAGGTTCTTCTTCTGCTACAGAATTCATTTGGGATGCAGTTCTCGGCTCATTTACTGGGGTTTGGCAGTTCCTGACAAAACAAGGCAAGTGTACCCAAAAGGATTGAGAAAACAAGGCAGTGAAAATCAGAGAAATCGGGGGATCTTGGAAATGCCATTTCAGTCTGTTACTGGAAAACCCTGGGCCCAATGCAGTCAAGAGGTGTGTTACATGTGCACTGGCAGATCCACCCCAGCCTGGCACCCTTCTGTTGGCACCAGATTCCTGAAGGTTTGTTTTCAGTTGGCATTTTTGTGATCAAAGGAAGGAAAAGGTGGATTTGTCTCACATCATCCACACTCCAGCCTCAACCAAAGAGAGAAACACAAGACAGGTCCTTCATTTCAGGAGTCATTTCTAGGGGGAAAAAAAAATCAGTATGGGGCAATGTTGCGTAATTTCATTTACCAGCTCTCTTAACTCTTTCCATCTTTTTGGAACAAATCCTTCTCCCTCACAGGAGTAAATCTGAATTTACTCTTCAGAAACTGGTAGGTTCTCCTTATTTTCCACATTAAGAGGTTTTCTATGATGTACAGAACCTGCCAGATCATTTCCTACTCCACATTACAGGGCAGAGTGCATGGTGCTGTTGATGGAATATGCTTGCAGTGTAATAAAACATATGGAGGACACGCAGGGAAATTCCAAGGTTCAACAATATAATTTTGGTCGTTCCTTGGTTATTGGAAGTAGCTTCTCGTACAGGCAGGAGAGATCCCAAAGGCATTCAGGGGCTGTCCACTCCCAGGAAAGGAAGGAGCTCCCCAAAGGGCAGGTTGCCATGTTCTCTAGAAGTTAATGCAGCCTTTCATGGGCACAAGGAGTGAAGAGGATGATCTTGTGAACTGATATGATACTGGAATCACCTGTTTTGTGAAATGCTGAGGGTTGCTTTCATTAGCTGAGGGTCACTTCTGGAACACCAGGTACTGGAAGTCAGTTTTCTCTGAGCACAACAGGACCATGCACAAGACAGTAATGGGAGACACAGGTCCGGTACCAGTGAGGAGGGAATAATTAAATCCAGGTGCTGCTCTCACAGCCAGTGTGTCACAGACAGTCTTTATGCATCATGTTTTGCACATGGAGACATCCACAGCTCTGCTGTCCTCTCTCCCAAGGCTGGCAACTGTCCACTTCCAACAGAACATTGGATTATGTCCCTCCCAACCAACGCTGTGGTTGTGCTACCAGAATACGCCCAGAGGAGTGCTTCTGTTCTGCGTGATTCTGAGCACCAAACTGGGAGTTTCAAGACTGTTTCAGTGAAATATCCCTGCTCCCTGTCCAAGAAGCAAACAAGGACATTGGTTCAGCTTAGCTGGATTCAAAACTTACAAAACGAAACTCATGGCAGGGCAAAAAAATAAGGAAAAAGTGGTAAAACAGTTCATTTGAAAATGTCAGATGGTTCAGTTCTTCCAGGCCTCCCCATGGGGTGGATGGTTCAGGAATGAAAGCAGGAGCACAGTTTGAAACAAAAGGGGTGAGTGAAGCCATCCAGTGTCAAGCTAGTAAGCCCAAGATGACTCATAAGGAGATTCACACTGCTGACCTTCATTTGAGCGCCTCTGCAGAGACCTGGGGCACCTCTTTGGAAGGCAGAGGCAGGAGCAGGTCTGGTGTCACGGTGAAACTTGCAGACCACGATTTTCTTACTAATTATTTATCGCACAGACTTCTCATGTTGTCCCAGAGTTCTGTCCTCTGTCACAGATTATTTCAATGACTCTTTTGCCATTGTTACAAATCCCTTGAAATTAGGTCTGTAACAGCATGTGGCAGTGAAGAGAAAAACACATCATCAAAAAAAAGGAGTCTCCTTGAAGCGCTTGAAATTGCTTCTTATCTTCACAGTTTGGATAACCTTTTGCATAACAAGCAACAATTTCAAATATATTGGCCATATCACCCCCTCAAAAACACAGAAGACACACTTTGAAATTACAGACCAGACTTCATGCGCAGGAGAACTGACGTGGTGTCACACAGTAAGGAAGAACTAATGTCTCCTTGATAAATCTGTCTTCAATGAGTTGGATTTTTTTGCCAGTGTCAGGAATAGTTGACAAGACAGACGTGTTATTAAGTGGTAAAAATAAACAGATGGAAGAGACAAGTGAGAGATTTCAGCTATGACTTTTCCAGAATGTTTCAGCAAAGAATAACCTCAATTCCACTCCCTACCAGAATGAAAAATAGACAGTACTCAAGGACTGCATGGTTGGAGCAATGGGGCACCCATAGGTCCCTGGTCCCCACCTGCCCTCAGGGCACGTGAGATGGGGCAGTTTGGGGTCCCAGAGGGGGGTGCTGGTGCTGACCTGCTGCTCCTCCAGATTCAAAGTCACCGTTGGAGAGCATTGGTGCCTGACCACATGAGTGGTGACTGCCTTGGGCCCTCCTGGGAACTGGAACCTATTTTTGAGCCCTATATCCTCCTGCTTCTCTCACTCTCCCTCCCTCTTCCACAGAAGGGGCATCTCACTCCTTCCCTCTGTGGAGGATGCAGCAGTTTGGTCAAGGCTGTGTTCCCAGCAAGGGAAAGGACAGAGGCCAGGCAGGCTGAAGATGCAGTCACTGCAAGACATCCTCACCCCAAGACAGACACTGGGGGGCTGGAGTGTGTCCAGAGCTGGGAGCAGAGCTGGGGAAGGGTCAGGAGCACCAGGAGCAGCTGAGGGAGTTGGGGGGCTCAGCCCAGACAAAAGGAGGCTCAGAGGGGACCTTGGGCTCCATGACTACTGGACAGGAGGGTGCAGCCAGGTGGGGATTGAACACTTCTCATGAAACAAGGGATAGGATGAGAGGAAACTGACTCAAGTTGTACCAGGGGAAGTTTAGGTTGAATACTGGGGAAAAATTCTTCACAGAAAAAGTGGTCAGGCATTGGCACCACTTCTAAGGCAGTGGTGGAGTCACCATCCCTGGAAGTGTTCAAAAAAACATGGATGTGGTACTTGAGGACATGGTGTAGTGGTGGACCTGACAGCTGGACTCAATGACCTTAGAGGGCTTCTCCAACCTTAATAATTCCATGATCCTATGATTCTATAAGATGTTTCATCCCCTGGGAATGCGATGGTAGAGCACCAGCTCCTGCAAATGTGACACTGAAATAGGGTCAAGCGTCAGTATTTTAAGTGTGGGGGAGCAGACCTTGGTATCTGGGGTCCTCATCACAGCAGGGCGCAACACAAAATCCACTTTTCTGAAGAGCTGATGGTTAAGGGATGTTGTTCCCAGACTTGGTTCGTGCCCAGGCCATTGGGCACTGCTGGAAGAGCAGAGGGTGGCTTCTGCTCTGTCACTGCAGCCACCTGTCAGCCTGCCTGCTTTATTCTTCTATGTCACTTCATATAAATTATAAAAGATTAAATCAGATAAATACCTCTAACCTTTCTGGATGATAAGAAAAGATATTGTTCAGCCTCCTAAAATGCCTTGTTTTCGCTGGAAAATGCTAATGGGATTATATAAAGGTTATTTCAGTCTCCTTTTAAGTCTGGAGACGTGGCAAAACAATCATGATGCCCTTTGTTTATGCCTTTTTAATGACTGCTTTTACCTTCAGGTATTTGAGGCTTCTGCATCTTTTCAGGTGATCCTCTAGGAAGTCCTTGGACTGCTTTTTTGTGGAAAATTCCTGAGGAAGGTAAATGTGCCCGTGATTTTAGAAGTCTGGAGGAGAGCTGGGGTGGTGGAGCACTCTGGGAGTCTGGCAAGGGTTTGATGTGTGTGTTTTGATGCGCTTGTGTATTTTGTATTAGTGTGAGGGTCAGGAGCTGCACCCACAGGTCCAACAAGCTCCTGCACTGTGTCTATGCAGCAGTGCCTGCAGCAGTGAGCACCGGTGCACCCCTGGGTCTCTGCTTGTGTCCTTCCCTCGAGTCCCCTGCCTGTGACCCTGTGCCGGGCTGCACACAGGAGGAGCTCAGTGTGTGGCACAGCCAGTTTGCAGCCTCCAGTCCAGAGGGGCCGTTGCCACACCGTGCAGGCGTGACTAGCTGGGTAGGAAACAGTTCATGATCCAGAGAAAGCTACAGAAATAATGTTCCGCTCACTCTGTCCCCTTGGAAGTTTGTCCCAAGCCCATGATTTCCTGTAATTTTTTTGTTGTTACTGGTCTTTTCCCCAGGTTTTGATTTTTGCTAAACCTTGTGTCCCAAACAGCTCCAATGTTGTGCAGGGAGCTTGTGGTGGCCTGATAACCTCCCTGCTTTCCAGAGCAAAGCAGAGCACCAATGTAGAATGAGGCAGCATGTCATAATTTCTAACAAAGAAACATCAGCAAAGAGTTGGTTCTCAGCAGAGAACTCCACCCACGTCCCATGTAACTGGGCCTTGAACACTTCCAGGGATGGGGCAGCCACAACTTCTCTGGGCAACCTGTGCCAGGGTCTCAGCACTCTCACAAGGAAAAATCCTTCTAAGCATAGTTTTATTGTGATAATGGATTGAGTAATTGGAGAGGAAAGAGAAATTGTTCCTGGAGAGCAGAGAGTGGGTTATCTGAGACAGCAGGTTTACGTCTTTCACAGCTACTGGGGGAAGAGAAGGTGGTTGTCACTGCCTGTGGAATACAAAAGCATTTAGCCAAGAGAAGAAGCAGAGAAGGTGGTGTATCCCTTGTGTTGGGTGGAGACACAAATGACACAAAGATATAATTCTCTTTTTTGAGGTTGTTTTGCAGGTGTCCCTGGAGGGTCGTGCCTGAGAGGTCAGAGACAGTGCAGAGCAGCTCCTCTTGGAACACCGTGTTCTCTTGCCGATGGGGCTTTTTCATGCACATTGGCTATGCAAATTCAGCAGCTGTTGAGTTTCTCACATGCTTTTAAAAATGTCTCTCTGGCATCTGTGTTAATTAGGGAAAATCTGCAATTTAATCATTAACATACCATTTCCAGTTTGGGGTTAGTCTTTCTCAGTGCACTGCTGGCATAATGGAGCCCCTGGAGTCCCTCCTGGGCCTGCTGAGGGCTGCTGCAGCCTCGTGGGTGCCCACCTGCACAGACCATCACATGGGCATTGCTGCTGGGCTGCCCCTGACACTGCCTGCCCCCAGTCTCCCTCTCCTGAAAGCTGTGGAGTCGCCATGGCCCCACTGTGGTGGCCAAAATCACAAGAAGAAGCAGAATGACCCACGGCTGTAACCATGGACCAAACTCCAGCTCCACTGCAGGCAGGGAGAAGCCTGGACTTGAATTTCAGTGAATCACAATCACAGATGGGTTTGGGTTGGAAGGGACCTTAATGCTCCTCTTGTTCCATCCCCTGCCACGGACAGAGACACCTTCCACTATCCCAGGTTGCTCCAAGCTCTGTCCGTCCTGGCCTTGAACATTCCAGGGATTGGGCAACCTGTGCCAGCGCCTTAATTCTGGATACACACACTTCTTCAGTCCTGTTGTGCTATAGCCCTTGAATAAGCATCTGCTGCTTGTGAAATGGTAATGTCAGACTTAGTAACTTTGCATCAAAAGTGAGATCTCACCTGGAGGGTCCAGCCTTTGCACTGTTTTGGGACAGTTCTGCCAAGGATGTAATGGAGAACATCAAAAACCATGCTGAAAATTATAATCAGTCTGGGAGGAAAAATGGAGGGATTTTGGGCAGAAGAGAAGATTTATTGAAAGCATAAGATCAATCCTTCTAAGTGATCTGCATGCCTGTGTCTGTCAAGGTCTGGAGCTCCTTGGGTCATGGATGCCTTTCACTCTGTTGTAGTTTGACTCTAGCCAAACGCCAGGCACCCACAGAAGTAGTTCACTTACCTTGTTACAGAGAGTTGGGCAGATGAGAGGGGAAAAAGATTAATGAAGGGGTCATGAGTTGAGATAAGGACTGGGAGAAAAAACACTCTAAGGGCAAAACAGGTTCAGATTTAAAGGTATAAAGCAAATTTTTATTAGCAATCAGAGGAGGATAATGAGAAGAAAAATAAGCTTTTGAAACACTTTTTTCCCCCCAGGCCCTCCTTCTTTCCCACCAACAGCACAGAGAGACAAGGCGTGGGAGTTTTGGTCAGTTTGTCACTGGAGATCTTTTGTTCACTCAGGGAGAGGAGTCTTGTCTCTGCCATGGCATGAGGTCCCTCCCACGGGCAAATAGTCATCCCAAAACTGCTGTGGCATGGGTCACTTTGTCCACAGGCTACAGTCCTCTAAAGGCTAGGCTGCTTTAGTTTGGAAGCAAGGGCCTTCTCTCTCTGTCTCTGGAAGCAGAGGCCTTCTCTATTTTGGTTTCCCACTAGACCACAGCTTACTCTAACATCCTCCTACTCTGGTGTGAGCACTTTTCCCACGGGCTGTGAGTGGATCTCTGCATCCCCCATGGACTTCATGCATTGCAGGGGGGCAGTAATGTTTTAACACAATCTTAACCATGGCCTGCAGAGGGATCTCAGCTCCAACACTTGAAGCACCTTCTCCCCCTCCTTTTCCCCACTGACCTTGGAGCGGCCATGTTGTTTTCCCTCACATGTTCTCGCTTCCTCTTCTTCTCTGACTAGGAAAAAACCTGCTGTTTGTAGGTACTATTGCCAACAAGTTCCACTAATTCAAAAATCCTTGCAGGATTTTGATTTTCTTCTGAAATAGGTCATCACAGAGGAGTTACCAACCTCTCTAATTGGCCCAGTAGCACATCCACCTTCAGAGCCATCAGAGACTGGCTCCATCGGACATGGTGGAAGGTTCCAGCAGCCTCTCACAGAAGCCACCCTTGTGGCCCTCCCCCACTACCGAAAACCAGGCTGTGCCAAATTAACACACACTCCGTGAGACAAAGTAAGCCCCTATTTAATGCTCATCCATTTGCCATGATTTAGCATCAGCCCAGGCAGCCCATCTCAGCTCTTCCCATAGGACATTCAGAAACACATCACAACCCCCCAGCACATCAGCAAACTCCAGTGGCTTCCTTCAAACAACCTTCCTTCAGTGGTTGGAGCAAAAGATTGTCCCAGACACACGTGGTCCCTGTGTCATGGGCAGGAGTGCAGAAGCTCTTTCTGAGGTCCTTGTGTGATGCATATCCTTGAAGAATGTGAAATCTAGCAGTAGGACCAGAGGAAAGGGCCTCGAGTTGCACCAGGGGAGGTTTAGGTTGGATTTAGGAAAGATTTCCTCGCTGTGACATGGAAAGATCCTCCAGGAGAAGATGACATATGGTACCTCCCAAAGAGGCTAATTCCTTTATTACCTGTTTCCTTCCTACCTCAACCTACTTACCTACCTGGAGGTTATAATTTTATCCTGTGTACCTCACTGTAATTTCATTCTTTGACTTCATCAATGTTTTAACAAGCCCTACTTAGCCCTTTCATAGGAAGAGGTTTTATGATCCACAATGCAATAAGGCTGCTTATTCATTCCTGGCTCCTCTCCACTATTTTCCCTCACAGGAAATGCTGCTGTTTCCCAGTAGGCTGCAACGAGAGGGCTGAGCACATTTCTCTGCTGGGCTGGCATGAGTCAATACGAGTTCAACCTTTGGAAAATTGTTTCTTGAAGGCCAGAGACATTTGTTTGTCTTACAGTTAAACATCTTTCGTTGACACATCAGAGCCACCACAGCCCATCGCTCAGTGTCCTGAGTGACAGCCCTGCTTAACTGAGGCCCCATGGATGCCTAACAGGATAAAAAAGGACATGAAAATGCTCTAATGTCTGCAGTTAATGGGGCCAAAGGAGGCCCACAATGGAAAACTTCATTTTCAGATGCACAGTCCATCATGTTTTTAGGGCATAAAAAGAATTTTCTTCTTAAAAAATCTTACAATTGTGGTTTTGGTTTTTTTTTGTTTTTTTGTTTTTTTTTTCCTGTGTCCCTGCTTTGTCACACCCCCTTATATTTTCCTATCTTTTTTCCATTCTCTCGAAGCTTGGTTTGAACAGAAAGTATTCAGAAGCCTGCACTTCTTATGATATTCTGTGCTCTGATGAGGCCTGGAGCAACCTGGTCTTATGGAAGGTGTCCCTGCCTGTGACAGAGGGTGTAGCAAAATGAGCCCTAAGGTCCTTCCAACCCAAATTGTTCTGGGATTCTATGACTTTCTAACTTTTAGGAAATTGATATTGCATCCAATACTGCTTCTCAGGAGCTGCAGCCCTGCAACATGTGGCTGACAGCTGTGACCTCTCCAGGGCAGTAATTCCTGCTGATTAATTCCAGCCAGTCTCCAGTAAGTCTTTCACAGGGGCATGGAACAGTGTCCTGTGTGGTACCAGTCTGGGCTGCCCCATTGGACAGAGGATGCAGAATTAAAGGTGATACAAGGGCCAAAGGCAAGGCAGGAATGAGGGGCAACACAGGAGGGAGAGAAGATGCAGGAGGCACAGGAGATGCGGGAGGAAGGGGAGGTGCAGGTGAAATAGGTGGAGGCAGAGGTGATGCAGGAGGCACAGGACATGTAGGAGGCTGAGGCTGCACTGGCTTGTCTACATTTATTCCCCTGCAGTAGATAGGGGGGTCTCTGCCCTCATGTGTCAAACAATGCAAGACACAAAGTTGAAGGCAAAACATTTGTGTTAACAAAATCGAAACCAAATTGAAAATTTAGCAGTTTTTCCAAGGTGCTGGTCTTTCCCTTGACTGAGAGCTTGGTGGAAGGATTACCCAGGGAGTGAGAGCAGCAGAGTGCCCTGGAGCACACCCTGACTGCTCAGGGGATCTGCACTGGGACACCACGCAGGTGGATCCCAGCTCCCGATCCAAATGTATTGGTATGCCATTAGTATGATATTAATATGACAGGGTGGAAGTCAAACACGGAGGATTTTTTTGCCTCACCTGTGCGACTCCTAGAAACTTGAAAGTTTGGAGAGCAAGAAGAAAAATCCTCTGGTTCCTAGTTATCATCTTGTCCTCACTTATGAAGAAAAGCCCCTGCCCCAGATTTGAAACAGTTTAAAATTCAGCTCCTCAGCACAGCTCGTGGGATAAAGCCTCAGCATGTGCCACCCTGCCTGGGGCTGGACCCACCCCACTCGCACCCAGCTGCATAATAAATTGCTCAGATGCCTCACAGTCCCCCATGACCTTTTCACTACGTCACAGGGAGGATCAGCAGGGCTCCTTGTGAGCACCTGGGAAAGTGCCAGAGGACATTTCAACAACCAGAAGCATGAAGAAAGGTATTTAAGTGTGTAAGGGCCAGGGATGAAGTGGTGAGGGGAGGGCCCTGTTCACCAGAAGCCCTCATTTCTGAGTTGTTTTGTCCTTACTCTAGTCGTGTAACCAGCTTCCGTACATTAGCCCCTTGTTCTGGGGCTATATTGCCCTTAATCCTTGTTTAACATCTGGAAACATATTCATATGTTTTCCTAAATGCCTCTGCTAGCTCTGTGAGATAATTTGAAGCAGAAGAATTTAATCTACTGACCTTTCCTACCTTACCTTAAACATGGTCACATTGGCTGCCTAATCCTCCTGTTGGGAAGAACATCCCACTCACCCCTCAGCTATGCCTGTACCATGCACTGACCTTGTGCCAGCATCTACAGTCCTATCCCTCTTTTTGTGAGTGTGCAAAGCAATTTCTTGAGTTTTCTTGGGGAAGTTTTTCAAGATACAACTGCACTGATATTGCTTGGAGCGTGCTACTGGCAGTTTAAGACAGAGAACCCTTATGGAATGATTTTTCCTGCGATTTTTTTCAAGTTTTGTTTAAACCTTTCACCAAAGTTCAGAGAGTTTCCAGGAGCAATGTGGTCTGTGCCTCGATGCTGCTGGTGCCTGTATCCCAGCAGCTCTCCCTCCAGCTGGATCTCACCTGGGAGTCAAGTACCTCAGTCTTCATTTTTGCCCACACAACCACTTGTCAGACTGTGTGAAAGCTGAACTTGAATCCTGGGGGCAGTTCTGGGCCCCTTATGACAAGAAAGATGTTGAGGGGCTGGAGCAGGTCCACGGAAGGGAATGGAGCTGGAGAAGGGGCTGGAGCACCAGGAGCAGCTGAGGGAGCTGGGGTGGCTCAGGGTGGAGAAAAGGAGGCTCCTGGGGCATCTTCTGTCTCTGCACAACTCCCTGACAGGAGGGGGCAGCCAGGTGGGGCTCTGATGACAAGAGGAAATGGCTTTGAGTTGCATTAGGGAAGGTTTAGGTTGGATATTAAGGAAATTTTCTTCACTGAAACGTTGTTCAGGCACTGGCACAGCAGCCCAGGGCAGTGGTGGAGTCCCCACCCCTGGAGAGATTTAAAACACAAGTGGATGTGGTACCTGGGGACATGGTTTAGTGGTGAACACGGCAGTGCTGCATTAATGGTTGGACTCAATGACCTTAGTGGGATTTTCCAGCTGAAATGAGTCTATGATTCTATGATGAGGGATGATTCAAAGTTCAATTTCTTCCCTGAAGAGAGTTATAAGCCTGGATCAGTTCTCTGTTCACAGACCTGTCCCACTTCCATCTCATGGGACAAGTGGAGGCACAAAAGCAAAAACAGCTCAAGCCCTTGTCACCCTGGGAAATGCATGGGGAAACCATGGTGTTCCCCAGCCACTGCAGAGCCAGGGCCAATGCTGCAGCCACAGGAGACATTGCTTCATCAGAAGAGAAGGTTCTCTGAAGAAGGTTCTCTTGCCATAGTCTGGGGTGTGGGAGTGAGTCCATTCGGAGGCAGCTGAAGGAGGAGAGGGGTCACTGTGAATCCCACTCGTGTTCAGCAGTCATGAGGAGCCCCTCAAATGGTTACATCAGCTCTACTTGGACAGAACACGGAGCCCAGGGCTCTGCTGTCAGCACAGAGGATTGCACAAAGGGTCCTTGCTTGCCCAGACCTTGGAGTGTGTCCGTACTGCACTGGAGCCTGCAGTTCTCATGGGCGAAGAAAACTGACTGTCTGGAAGTTATTCTCCCAGTCTTCTGGTTGAGTAGTAGAATGGGTTTAGTATTGCACCAGAAAAAGCTGATACGGGCAACGTGCATCCTTGGCATTTCAGCAGGGTTTGACTGCAACCTCCCTGCAAGAAATCCATCTGTCTCATCATGCCTCCAACTGGGAATCCATCAAATTCCAACAAACGGGATACAGAAGCATGTCAGGGTATGAAACAGTCCTTCTCTATGGGAATTTTGCCACATTATCATTCTTATTCCTGTTCCCAAACTCACTGGGATACGTGGCTTTGTTCTCTTAGATTTGACTCAGGAATTTAAGGTCACGGCTCCATCACTGCAAGAGAGTATGACAACCACTACAAGTTGTGCTGAGTGAGCATGGATGTGGAGTAGAGGCAGGTTTTCCTGGGTTTACAGTGGATCAGTGGTTGTACAGAGGGATCTTCACTGAAGAGATGCATCAGCTCATTAATATTTGTGTCAATAAGGAAAAAGAGGGAAAAATCCAGTTTGGGGCAATGCAGATGGCAGGCCCTGGGAGTGAGGGAGACCAAAAAGCCTAAGTGAGAGGTGTAAATGGTTTTAAATGTATACAGAAGACATCTGTGTAATTAATTACCCTGGTTTAGATTACACCTCTTTTTGTGTGTGTGTGGAGGTAACACCAAGGGCTACGCTGTTGTCTTAGAGTAATGTTTGTGTCTGGGGATTCGTACTCACCCTGCCAAAACAAATCTTCCCTGGAGTTTCTGAAACATTAATTATCATTTTGTAATATGCAAGTTTTGCAACCAGCTCAAGGTAATTCACTGCAACATAGACCTCTGGCAGAAACAAACTAATCACTGATGTGAAAACTGACACTTGCTTAGACACGAATGCTCAAGACTTTGTGATTTTTTTATTAAAAATAAAATGGGTCTCACTGTCCTTGCCAGCCTGCCTGCCTCCATACACTTTTCAACACACTAGCACCTGGGAAGAACCATTTCCCCCAGCTAAAAGGCAAGCACCAACAACCCCAAGCAGGTTAAGAATTAAAAGTTTAGGTCCCACATGTAGCTGGAAGTAGCTTAAGAGTGTTTCATCCAGGGGCTTCCCTCTCTGAGGTGCCACCAGCAGGTCCCACCAGTGTTGCTCTCTGTCAGGCCTCAGCACCTCCCAAGTGCAGAGGGCTGCTCTGTACGTTGTCTCCTTAGATCAACAGCTTCTGTCTTTTCCACATAAAATCACAGAATCCCAGACAGGTTTGGGTTGGAAGGGATCTTAAAGCTCATCCCGTTCCACACCCCTGTCATGGACAGGGACACCCTTCTACTAGATCAGGGTGCTCCAAGACATCTCCGGCCTTGGATTCTTCTGGGGTGGGGATTCCACAACCTTTACAAAACAAGCCTAAAGGGACAAATTTAAACTTTCAAAGCAAAACAAAGAGGAGAGGAAGATGTTTTGCTTCCAGATTTGTCAACTCACCACACTGGACTAAAAATAAGAAAAGGAATGTGATTTTTAGGTCATGCTGAAAGACATAGACTCTCCTTAGAGCCTTTTGTGTATCTGCTGTCTTAAGGAAGGGACCCCAGCCACCCCAGGGCTGTCTCTCCAGCCACCTGAGGGATAGAGCTAAATTCCCATTGGCATTACATTTCTTAATTATCACAATCCTTCAAATTACCACAGCTTTCTAGCAAGCTAGAACTTGTTCAGGACTGTGACAGCTCTTAGTAAATTGTGTAACAAATGTCATCTCTCTTACTAGATACAATTTAGAGGTTTTCCTAGACATGTGCTAAAATTACAGGTAACAGTTGCAATTTTGAAAATGTTTTCTTTTTGTGACTCCCTTTGTCCTTTTGCTCATTTTTGGAAACTAGCTATTCCTTCCAAAAGGAGAAAAGCAATGACACTGATTCAGAAATCAAGGATGTGGAGCTATGTGTGTCAGAAAAAAAGGTTGGTTTTTTTTTTTTTTTTTCCCATGATGACAACGAAAAAAAATTAACTAGATGAGAAACAAATGTAGTATGAGCAATGCTGTACACCTGGTACTGGGGGTAGATGGTTAAAATGTCAGTTCATGGGAAGACAACCTCAAGAAATACTGTTTATTCATTACAGTAGGAGTGTGCATATCCACACCTCAGTACAAAATGCTTCACAGCATCCCAGAGTACTTGAAGCTGGAGAAGAACTCCTGAGGTTGTCTGGTCCAGCCTCGAGCTGGGCTGGCTAATGCTGGCTGCTCAGAAAATCCTGACTGCTTTTGAACACCTCCAAGGATGGAGAATCCATCTCCTCCCTGGGCAACCTGTGCCAGCCTGTGGTTACCATCAGAGGGAAAAATATTTCCTGCCGTGGATCAGTGTGTGCCCATGGCCTCCGGTCCTGGCACTGGGCACCACTAGGAAGAACCTGGCTCGTTCTTCTTTGCACCCTCCCTGCAGGTACTTGTAGGCATTGATGAGCCCTCCCTGAGTCTGCTCTTCCATAGGATGAACAGCCCTGGCTCTCTCAGCCTTTCCCTACAGGGGAGGTGCTTCAACCACTTCATCATCTCCACGGCACCTGGCCTCTCTCCAGAATGCCCCTGTCTCCTTTGTGCTGAGGAGCCCAGAACTGGACATGGGTGGAGAACAAACAATATCCACCACCTCTCCTCATCCCCTGAACTTGCCATAGAATCGGTTTGGCTTGAAAAGTGCCTTAAAGATCATCCTGTTCCAGATCCTGGCTAGGGACACCTTCCACTAGACCAGGGTGCTCCAAGCCCCATCCAACCTGGCCTTGGACGCTTCCAGGGATGGGGCAGCCTCAGCTACTCTGGACAACCAGGAAGGTCTCACTACCCTCACAGGGCAGAATGTCTCCCTGACTTCAAATCTAAATCTACTGTTCTAGTAATTTCAATGCAGAAGGCATCAGGTTATCAGGGATGGAGGCCCTTTGTAACCTGTGCTGACAGATCCCAGACATCTCCTTGTCCTCGCTGTGTTTGGAAACGGCTCCAGGGGTTATTGGCTCCGTCACCTTCCCAGGGATCAGGGTGAGGCTCACCCGCCTGGAGCTCCTCACATCTTGACTCTCGCCTTTATGTGAGATCAGTGGGTCCATCGGTGTAATAGTGAGCAAACCGCATCAGGGTGGAGGTGGGACACAGCGAGGAAGGAGTTGAAGACAGGAGCGGGGACTGCAGCGGGAGCCGCTCTCGGGGCATGTTTTGAGGAAACCTTAGAACAGCGGGACCGCGGGGCCTCGGCGGCATGAGAGGGCAGGGGGACCGGGCCGGGCCCAGGGCGGCTCTGTCAGGAGCCTCCCGGAGGGGGAACAGGGCGGAGCCCCGGGGTGGTGAGTGCCTGGGGAAGGGAAGGGAAGGGAAGGGAAGGGAAGGGAAGGG